>CM019721.1:28768249-28959105 GCA_009760885.1 Achatina immaculata | reverse complement strand
GGAATCTGATGAGCGACTCAACGATATACATTCCCCACCAGCTATAGTCTGCTGGGTCTGTTTTGTTTACATCATTCTGATAGCCATTGTTGTAAAGACCCATAGGCTTGTCACATCCTAGATTCATTGGTTTCACAACAAATTTTCCTCATCCCTGCCGGCAATCTACATGTCCCCATCTGTCCACCAACTTGACATTACATTTTATAAAAATAACAATTACAATTAGTGTTGATTGCTACAGGTTTCTGGGCCACAAAAGTAGGTCAGAGTTTTTAAGCAAACAGATCTATGTTTCCTGTCTCACAAAGACTATATTAAGATAAGAGTGTTCTTAACACAGCTGTTCCCAGGGGACCTGGAATGACTGAAACAGAGTGAAAGATGTATGACAAAGGGCAGAATGTCAGATGGGCCTGCGTGCCCAATTCTTAACCCTTTTGAAATAAAGATCAATCAATCAATCATCATACCTTGCAATTTCTGCTTTTATGGGAAAGTATTAGCAAAAAAAAATCCTCATAAAACAATTATCACCATAAAATAGATGTCCACACACAATCTTTCCATTCATAGCAACTATTATTTCAGGTACATACCATCCACAGCCGTCTGCAACTTGTCATTCACTTTGAAAGATTTTGTCAAAGATGAGATCCTGGAATTCAATAAAACCACAATTATGGCTAAACCAACTAAGAAAACAAATGACCAATGTTAGGCCTCCTTTGAAAAATTGCCATTTTCTTTTTATTTAAAATAACAGATTAGTTTTAGGATCATTATCATCACAACACTCTGGGCACATTCATTGTGCTTCTGGGAACTGTGGGATTAGCTGATGATCTTTGCAGTCAATGCAGCCATGACACTGAGGTACAGAAAATTGTGTCAGATCAGGAGTGGGCTACAACAGTTGTTTTTTTCAACCACAGAGTGGAGCTAAACAGCAGACTGCGCTGCCACCATAAGGTCTAGGGCTATTCCAGTCCTGTTAGCCTGGCTAGGCCTTTACTGGAGGCACAAACAGGAGTGGGGCATGGTCTTGGGTTCACCAACCCAGATGCTATGTCACTTATGTCAAATCAGAGAGATTCTTCACCCACAGATGGTCTAGTATTCAGAAAACAGACTGCACTAGTAAAATCAATGGTGTAGTAAAACCAATAGTGAACTGCCATATCATGTGAAGAGGCAGTGGGTAGGATACTGTTATGTCCCAGCCAATCCAACCATACAAATGGATACCCAGGGATTCAGAAAACAGAGAATGTAAAATTCAGTCAAACCACTATAAGACTATGCTCATGTTCACAGTCCATAAAATGTCACATTTACAGCACCCACAAGTGAAGGACATAATTCTTTCATGATGAATGAGGGGACTGACTAGAAAACACCAACTACTAAGACTTAAACGAACGGGGAAAATATTTGGTGCAGTTTAACAAATGGATTTTTAAATACACAGACAACACTGAGAGATGGATAAGACTCTGCCTGACCTCTCTTTCTCTCTCTGGTCCATGCCAATAAGCCGCTGGTCGTTACTGATTTCCACAATCATCCACCCTTTACTCTTTCTATAAGCTGCATTTTGGACTGTGCTTTGAGCCACACTTTTAGTCTGTTTAATATTTTGTTTCTTTGTCTTCCACTATCCCTTTTTTCCTCCAGCTTTCTTGTTGTCATTAAGTGTTCCAGTCTGCCTCTTCTTAAAACATGTCCTATAAATCTGGACTCTCGTGTTCTGAATTTTGCCATAATTTCTCTCTTTGGCCCAGCCTCGCTTAGAACCTCTTCATTTGTTTTTTTAGCTGTCCAAGGTATCCTCATTATTTTTTTATGAACCACATCTCCTCAACTTCCAGTAGATTTTGAGCGCTCTTTGTTATCCTCCATGCTTCACATCCATATAATAATATGGGTTCCATGTAACACTGAATAACTCTCTTTACAGTGTTCATCGACAGAGCTTTATAGGACAGTAAGTTTTGCACTTTCATAAATGTCTGACCTACTGCTCTGTAAGACCAAGGAACAGAGAGTGTTGGTATTTTTTTAGGCAATTTTTCCTATGAAGGTGGCATAAGATGATGATAAAACTACAGCTGCTTACCAAACCCGTGATATATGCATGGCCAGATGTAGGGGGAATGACTCCAGTCAACATATTAATTAGAGTAGTCTTTCCTGCTCCATTATGACCCAAAAGGCAAGTGATCTGACTCTCATAAATGTCAAGACAAAATCCTGAATGGAGAAGAAAATAAAATTAGAGTTACTAAAAAAAAAAAGGAGGAGGAAACTGAAATCTACAATAACTGTTTATTTTCATGGTGTATTTTCTTTTGGACATGAACTTTTGAGTTCTTGGTAAGTGATGCTGTAGTGAAGGTTTCTTAACATAGGGTTAATATTGAATGGATAGTGAACTGCGGTGACCTGATTCCAGACCCAGTGCGGGTCTTAGACAGGCTTTTCTTCAGAGAGGGTAGGGGTCCTGCTTGATGCACTGCTCCAGGGCCCACAGCCTGTTTAACTCTTTCTGTGCAGAGGTAAAAATGCGGACGTTCCGTTCTGTGCCAGATAAAAATCGCGGGTCTTGATATGTATAGGGGATAATTTTTAACAAATTATTTCCAAGTTAAAAGTATGCGTATTATGCCTCCAAACAGCTATAAATGTAAGAAGATTTCTTAAATGAAGAGGTTTTTTTAGGAAAAAAGATGTAGAGTGATGATTTTAGCTGATAATTGTGTATTACTGTCCATTGGTTAGGTCTAGGACTGACATCAATCGACCGGCGATGCGTAGATCGACTTTGTCGTTTTACCCAATCTTGTCATGTGATTATGTTGTATGTTCACTTTAAAACAATACCTGAAATATCCTTCTAACTGCTTCTCCAGTCCTTTGGGTATATTCACGAACAGTGTCATTGGGGGACATGTTTACCTACGAAGTCACACAAAAAATTTTATTTAATCGAAACACTGTATTTTGACCCCCATTATTATGATGCTTTCAAAATGGTGACAAAGGTCACTAGACATGCATACTAAACTGTTTACAATAAAAAGTTTCACCGGGTTTTTAATGAAACAAAGCTAGGGTCCCTATCGGGACCTTGGCAAAAACGTGACAAAGCAGAAGGGTCCCGATCAGGACCCCCCCGGCTAAGGCTGGGAATGGAGATCTTCAGAAGGCAGCACATAGCGGATGACAGCAAATAAATCAGTCAGGAGGAGTTCTGCACCCCTTATAAAATTTCTCCCAGAGGCCATGGCCTAAAAGCACATGATACTACTATGGGAACACATCAGGCTCATCCAAGATGGTCAGACTATGGTACCATAATAACTATCATGCATTTTTTGTAGTTAAATGAGGGTCTTGATCTTCTATAGCTCCCAGGCCTAATAGGCAGTATCTTTCTTTAATTCTGCCATTTCTGCTCCATAACTTTTATAAACTGAACCTCTGGTACTTCTTCAGGTTGGAATCCATAATAAATGTTCATTGTCTGGTAGTGGGATTTTTCAAAGAGTGGCATTTCCATTTACATGAGTAATCATCACAGCTCATCTTCTACTTCTTCTTAGCCAGCTTAGTGGTTTACTTCCAGTTTCTGATGTGAATTTATTTCTTCTGCTCTATGGACATATCACTCCCTATTGTGCCCATGATCAAGGAAGATAAGGGCACTAATACCATATCCCTAGATGCTTCTATGACTTGTAGGGCCCCTTACACTTTTTTTTACTACGTGGATATAACCAGAAGCTTCCCACAATGCTTCCTGGAATGTCTTCTTCTTCTTATGCACACTGGCAATGATGCATGGCACCTTGATTTTTGTGATGCGCCTTTTGGTTGGGTACCTCCAACCAGCACCTTTTCTTGCTAGTGAAGGTGTTGAAGAACAGCACTGTGCTGAATGTAGTGAAGGTGTTGAAGCACAGCACTATGCTTAATGAAGTGAAGGTGTTGACACAGAACTGTCCTGAATGTAGTGAAGGTGTTGACACAGAACTGTCCTGAATGTAGTGAAGGTGTTGAAGCACAGCACTATGCTTAATGAAGTGAAGGTGTTGAAGCACAGAACTGTCCTGAATGTAGTGAAGGTGTTGAAGCACAGAACTGTCCTGAATGTAGTGAAGGTGTTGAAGCACAGCACTATGCTTAACGAAGTGAAGGTGTTGAAGCACAGCACTATGCTTAATGAAGTGAAGGTGTTGACACAGAACTGTGCTGAATGTAGTGAAGGTGTTGAAGTACAGCACTGTGCTGAATGTAGTGAAGGTGTTGAAGTACAGCATTGTGCCAAATTGAAAGAAGTTTACAGTCACTATATTTTTTTTTCAGTCCCCAAGTGGATATAAAAAGTGGAAGGGGAGTGGTGGTATTGGGTGGGGGTGGAGGGGTGTGTGCGCGCATGCATGTGTGTGTGTCCTCTAACAGAGCTCACTGTGTGGGGGCCATACTGATCCTTGCCTTGTTAGCCAGACTGGCCCTAGTACAAGTAGTATCAGCAGAAATGTGAGATGGTCTTGACTGGCTATGGTTCACAATGTACACATGTCAGCTATGGGTAACTGACCACTAAATATGACAGTGAATTCTTCCCATTCCTTTTTTCTTACATTCTTACTGCTGGCATGACATAACTCAACAGAAACAAACAAAAATGTTGTCCAAACATTCAATAAATTATATGAACAAATAATCCACATACTTCATTGCCAGTTTGCTCTCCATGTCCCTACCTACTGGTTCAACATCAACAGTCTGTGACACACTGCGAGATGGAGTCACCAGTCTTGACATTTCCATATTCGGTTGTCTCGGACACCAGTAAGATGCCTGCAGGAAGTAGAGTGGGTGCTTTTTCACTCCATATTCACCTGCATAAAGAGAAACATATATGTGAGTTTAAAATCTTTATATATATATAAAAATGTATGTATGTCCTGGAATCACTCTGGAACGCCTGGACTAACCTTTCAAATTAAGAGACTAATATTTCACGCAGACGACCAAGTTTTCAGAATAACATTTCAGACAGAAGATTCACATTTCTAACAGTATACCACTTTTTCAGAAAGAATGGCAAGCTACCATACAGGAAACCAATCTTTCAGACTGCAGGTAATTCTTTCACCAGGAAAAAAAATCTTTCAGGCAATGCTCCAAATTTTCGAAAACACTGGATAGGAAATAGTGAAGGGGCTCAGCTCTGAGTCCAACAGAAGGTTTTGATCTGTCTCATGCACTCTAGAATATGACAAGGCTTGATGAGAATGATTACAGAGTATCCTATAAGAAATGTACACAGCAGAAAGAATTTTAGATGTAATACATTTCATCTTATTTTCTTAATGTATAATGACAGAGAGCATGCCCAATGTGAACCAGAAGATATGCATGATAGCAAAAAAATACTGGAAATGGATTGGTCATGTGCTCCAAAGAGACCTCCAGCAACATCATTAAAACAGCCATGTGGACACCCGAGGGTAAAAGAAAGAGAAGTCAGCCAAAGCTTACTTGGTGGAGAAATGTAGAAACAGAAATAAATAGCATGCAACACAGCTGGAGCACAATACAAAACCTGGCTGCAGACCATGAGAGGTGGAGAGAATTTGTTGCTGCCCTGTCAGACACCACAGGGCAATTGTTGGTGGTGATTGGTTAGCTGATTGCCAATCAAGGTCATGGATGGATGAGCAGTGAGAAATGTGAAGACATACAGCTATATCTGAACATCTTCTAGAATAAAGAGAGAGTGGCTGCCTTAATGAACTGTGGTTTGAGAACCACTGAAGAATTTTAATTATTTTTTTAGTGTCAGTTAGAGTACTTATTTCTTTGGAACTTTACTTTGCATTTTAGTTATATGCTGAATAAACGCACAACCCAGGCATTCCGACACCAAACAATATCAACTTGAAAGCCGCAGCAAATTCTCTCAGACAAAACTGCTGATGATTATAGTGGTCAACAGACAAATGGCGATTATAGTGGTCAACAGACAACTGGCGAGTGACAAATTCACATAAACTGCATTGATGAGAAGATGCGGATGAGTAGATGGTTGTGAGCAAGACTGCTGCCACATGGCAGGTGACAAGATACATAAAAAAGACTTCTGGCAAGAACTGGTTTTCCGCTGGAAGAAAACACTTACAAGGATAATATACAAAATGTCCATACTCACAATTTACAGAATTCCACTGAAAGGACACTACACAGAATCATGATAAACCAATTAAAAACTTATAGCTCTGCTACACATCAACTACACAAATCTTTATCCCAGGGGACAGCATGTTACAAATATATCTAGCCCATCATAGAAACTTTATGACACTGTTACTACTCATGTAGCCAAGACATAAAAAAAACTACCTTCTCACTTGAAGGCTAACTCTACAATCACTTTCTCTCAAACATTTCTCACTACCCAAAACTTCTGCCCATGAGACAAACAATTCTTGTGCAATTACATGTTTTACGACTTTTCCTTGATTTAGACAAACAAGTCACCCAAAATTTCACCCAGACTAACTTTAATCACGCTTTGTGTCAACAGTGACTGACTACCTGAATATTTCATGTGTTTCTTAACTCTTCCGATGCCATTGGTTGGATTTTTTACTCTTCCGGTTTCCCGATGCTTACCAATGGTCAAAAATCCGACTCTTGGTTTGTTTCAATAAAATAACCAGTGTAACATTTAGATTATACATATTTTTTCCGCCTTTCCAGTGACACTTTTCAAAATGGTGAAAGAGTGCTTAGTTACGAGCAATGCCAAGTGAGAAAAAGGAAGAGAAACATGGAAATTTTTCATTTTTTGATGATGTAGATAGGGGTATGGACATGGCCTATGACCACCCCATTGCTCTTGAATGTATCCAAAGTAGATCTAGACATATTTAGACAACTGGAGAAGGCCAGATAGATCTAATTTCAACACTGGGGAAGAGTGTGAGGCAGAGGTCGGTACTAGTAATTGTGATGACGGACAAAATCCTGACGGTGTTACCAAGGAAAACCCCTGTATCAAACTAAAAAGAAAAATAAGAGTAGGAACATGGAATGTAAGAAGTATGTATGAGGGAAAATATCAAGTAATAAGTGACGAGATGAAAAGAACGGGGATACACATTTTGGGAATCTGCAAACATCGATGGAAAGGATCAGGACACTTTAAGAGCGAGAATGATAACATATTTATATATTCTGGCGGAGACGTAGGAGGAAAGAATGGAGTGGCTTTTTATTTGGACAAATCAACATCAAAAGCATTACTAGGCTATAATCCAGTAAGTGATAGAATCCTAACAATCAGACTTAAGGGCATTCCTAGAAATGTAACAGTCATCCAGATATATGCACCTACATCAGCAGCAGAAGAAGAGGAAGTAGAACATTTTTATAACACACTGCAAACGACAATAGACCAGGTACGGAAAAATGATATTGTATTTATAATGGGTGATTTTAATGCAAAAATTGGTACAGAAAGAGCAGAAGATGAAGGACATGTTGTAGGGAAATTTAGCATAGGACACAGAAATGAGGCAGGTGACAATCTAATGGCGTTTTGCATGGAAAATGAGCTAATGATCACTAACACACTTTTTAAACAACATCCAAGAAGACTTTACACATGGACATCACCTGATGGGAAAACCAGGAATCAAATAGATTACATTTTAGTGCAGAGAAGGTGGAGGTCAAGCATAACATCAGCAAAAACTTTACCAGGTGCTTATTGTGACACGGACCATGAGTTATTAATAGCAGACATGAAGATAAAGATAAAAAAGATAGTTATGGGATCAAGACCACTCCGCTTTGACCTTACAAATATACCAGAACAATACGGTATAGAAGTGAAGAACCATTTCGAAATCCTGATGGCTGTACAGGAAGAGATGACACTAGATGAATTGGCTACGCAGGCCAAAGATATCTTACTAACAACAACAAAGACATGGTTCCAGTAAAGAAAACACAAAAGAATAGATGGATCACAGCAGGTACACTAGAATTGATAAAACAATGTAGAGAAATGAAGACGCAATGTAGAGCGACAAACAACAACAAAGATAAATATAAAACTTTAACAAAAGAAGTACGAAGAAACATAAGAAAAGACAAAAAACAATACATACAAGATTGTTGTGAAAGAATAGAAGAACATCAGAGGTGTGGAAGAGATAGTGAAATGTTTAAAGAAATGAAGACATTGACGAGAAATGTCACACCTAAGCTAAATGTAATTTGTGATGAGATGGGGAATACCCTGACAGAGACAGAGGAAATTCTAGAAAGATGGAAGGAATATTGCAAAAGAATGTATGAAACAACCGACTGTGGAAGCAGAAATCAACAGTGTGAATTATTATTGGAGGAGAAAGAACCCGAGCCGACAATGGAAGAAGTTTTATGGGCAATAAAGAATCTGAAAAATGGTAAATCACCAGGATGTGATGAGATAACCGCTGAATTTATTAAAGCAGGAGGAAAGGAGTGTGCAACAATCTATCATGCACTATGTAAAAAGATATGGCATTCAGGTATTTGGCCAAAAGAATGGAAAAGAACTGTATTCATACCACTGCCAAAAAAGGGTAACCTGAAATTATGCACCAACTACAGAACTGTTGCCCTGATTAGTCATGCCAGTAAAATTCTGTTAAAAATCATAATGGGTAGACTTCGAAAGAAAATAGAAGAAGAAGTCAATATGGTCCAAGCTGGCTTCAGGCAAGGAAGAGGATCAAGAGATCATATATTCAATCTAAGATTAATAATAGAGAAATGCAGGGAGTTTAATGTGAATCTATATTTATCCTTTATAGACTACTCAAAGGCATTTGATTGTGTACAACACCAGAAACTTTGGGAAATAATGGAAAAAAATGGGATTTCCAACACATTTGATACAATTAACATCACTGCTGTATCTAGACCAACAAGCAGCAGTAAGAATAAATGGTGAAACAACAACTTGGTTTGACATAAAACAAGGGGTCCGTCAGGGGTGCATATTGTCACCCTACTTATTTAACTTGTATACTGAAAATATAATGAGGAATGTTAGAGAAGATGTAGACAAAGAATATTACGATGCCATAACAGTTGGAGGTTATGAAATACCAGAGATTAGATATGCTGATGACACAGTATTGCTGTCCACAACACAAGAGGGAATGGAAAAACTAATTATGTCAGTCCGCAAGAACAGCGAAGAGCAGAACCTCTATCTTAATGCAAAGAAAACTAAAGTGATGACAACTGACAAAACAAACAAGGCAACTGAAATATGTATCAATGAGGAGAAACTGGAAGAGGTGGAGAGTTTTGAATATCTTGGATCACTACAAACTAATAATGGAGATACAGTGAGGGAAATTAAAAGGAGGACATCTATTGCTCTTCAGAAAGTAAAACAAATAAAGAATCTGTGGAGAGGAGCAGACAGAACTACAAAAATAAGATTTTTAAGGGCATGCATCTTTCCCATCGCAACATATGCCTGTGAGACCTGGACACTTAACAAAACAGCTGAGAAACACATAAATGCCTTTGAATGTAAATGCTACAGAAGAGTTCTCCAAATATCGTGGACACAAAAAAGAACAAATATATCTATACTACAAGAGCTTAATATTGAAGAAGGCTGGCTAGTAAAGAGGATTAAAGAGAGAAAACTTAAATATTTTGGACACATCAAACGTCATGATAATTTAGAGAAGACCGTATTGGAAGGATATATAATGGGAAAAAGAAAAAGAGGAAGACCGAAACGAAGATGGCTGCAAGACATCGTTGACAATCTGGAAATGGATGCAGCAGCAGCAGGCCATCTTGCTCACAACCGAGAGGCCTACAGGAGTGCTGTTTGGGAGGCGGGGTTCTGCAAGGGACATGCAAAGGAATGAATGGAGAAGTAGTTAGTAGGTTATTTCAGACATTAATTTAGCGAGAATGCAACATGGAATCACAATATGAGATTGACAAGTAGATCTAGACATCTCATATGGTAAGTAGTGTAGATCTAGACCTAGCTGATGGTGAGCTGGGCACGATCATTGTCTAAAAACATCACATTACTTATTTTTTCCTAAAATACTCTGCATTTATGAAATTTTCATACATTTAGTTATACTTTGAAACACAGAAATACTGTTTTCCATTCCATTTTACAACTATGCCCCCTATACAGATCAGGACCCGCGCTTTTATTCCGGCACCCATCTGAATGTCTGCGTTTCCTCCTCTGGCTTGGGAAGAGTTAACCAAAATATTTTCATGAGCATTTTATTTTTAGAAAATTATGTGAACAGGTAGCAATTAAACAAGGACATAACTTTGACAACCCTACTATAATTTTGACTTATATCCCTTTGACTGTAATTAAGCTACAAAAAACTCATATACTATTACAAATGATAACCTATCTTCTGCTCCAAAAAGAAACAAACAAACAAAAATAACTGTAAAATCCTAATAACAAGTATAAAAAAACTGGGACAAACCTGGAATTATGTTGTCAAAATATACTGTTAGAATAGCATACAGAATAGTGTCCACCACCATCATGAGGATTGGTATGTAGAGAGGAAATTTCCCATAGGTGAGGCTGTCATTGAAGTCAAAACCGTTCATGTGAATGTCTAAAAATATACCCTGAAAAGAGATGGATATTTTGTTATTTATTCTAAATGTTGTCACTTCATTGGTGAAATAAAGCACGTACTTCACTGAGCACCATGCAAGCACAACTACCACATAGTGTATACGTCTTTGCTGTGTATTCTTGTTGCACACCCACCCAGTAAATAAATGTGGTAAACCTTATCACCAAAAGAAAGACATATAGAAAGACAATGGGCACCAGTCAACAAAATAGCATGGTTTATGGTCTGGGTCATCATCACTGCACTCTGGACATGTCCATAAGTGCTCAGATTCCCCTCTCAATGTATCCATCAGCATCAAGTGGCTTATAACGTCTGTTCTGTGTTGGTTGACAAGTCCCCTCATGTGCCCAGTATGCCACTTGTTCCTGCCTGTGCCAATCTGTACTCTCAGCTCTCTAAGCAGCGATGTGGATTTTCTGCTCTTGAAGTCCTCCACTCTGCATATCTCTCTGAGCACATTAACAATATCAGCTCCATCCAGTGGTTGTCTATCTGCGATGATGCCAGAGCCGGCCAACCTATCAGCTCTCTCATTTCCCTGGATGCCCGCATGCCCACAGACATAGATGAAAGTGATTGTGAATACATCTGTGAATATGTATGTTTCTACATATGTCTGCAGTCAGTATAATATCGCTTCTGTTTCACTTGATCTATAAATGTGGCAAATGCTATCAGTGACAAGATATATAATTTGCTAAGCATCAATCAACAACTACTGCACAATGTATATCAACAGTCATCTATGTAAAACTACTATTGCTTCATTTCCACCTGATCTATAAATATAGCAAATGCTATTGGTGACAGAAGATATGTAATTTGCTAGACAAAAATCAACAAAATTAAAGTATATCAGCAGTCATCTATATAATACTAGAATTGTTTCATGCCTACCTGGTCTATAAATGTGGCAAATGCTATTGGTGACAGAAGACACATAATCCACTGAGCACCCACTGGCGCATTCGAATCATAGCTCATGGAGTTTCTGGTCTGGCTGACCGCTAGGTACATGCAGCTGACGATAACTGTTGAGAATCCAGCCACGGCCCCCACAGTTTTTGACTTGTTGAAAAACGGTGTGATCATGAAAGCAATGGCAATGACGGAGCTCCCGTACAGCAGGAAGCAAATAAACAGGAGAAACATGTTGCTGCGCTTGAAAAAGTGAGAAAGGACGATAATCACTACCATTATCACAGATGCAACGATAACCAGAACCAAGTACACAATACTCCATGACAACCTGAAATATTACAATGTTCTTCACGTGATCACATGTAAGGGATGAAATGAGTAAAAATGAGAGAGGGCTGGAGGATGCTACCACATGATATTATTTAGTCTGTAGTTTTTAGGGCTTCATAGAAACCTACAAGGTCATCATGGTGGAGTTAATGAAAAAACCTGGCACTAAATGTAAAAAAAATAAAGAACTCTTCTATTTTCTCCTATGCTCTCTGTTTCATTTCTCCGATCCAGCAGCCACGTGAGCTTGAGCTCTTCAGCTCAAAGTGATGGCAAAGTATCTGCAGGTTTTCTTTACTTGTATCGAGTTTGTATATAATGCATTCTCGATATCTGGGTGTTCCTGTCATAAGTCTTTAAGTGCTGGACATTCTAGAAGATGGTGTGTGGCTGTTTCTTGGTTATTATCACACAGTGGACATTTGGGTACTTCATTGGGTTTTATCTGATGTGTGTATGCATTCAGTGGTATGTGCCTTGTTCTCAGTTGAAAGATGATGGTTTGTTCTTGTCTATTTAGTGTATTTATGGCATCTTTTGCACTCAAGACAGTCATGTACTGAAAGACTGTTCTTCCTGTGTTTCCCATTGCCTATTCATTCAGCCATTCCTCCTTTTTATTATTCTTTATTATTTGTTTTACTGTATGCTCTCTATAAAATTAGTAAATTAACAGCAGTCGGTCATCATCATCAATCATTATCCTCATCAACATCATCACCATATGGCCACAGAGAAAACCTCACAATTCCACAGCATTCAGAACAGACCAGGAAGACACCCCGCCCCACCCTCCATCCACAATCTGTCAGTCATTTGCATGTCCCTTGCGAAACTTTGCCTCCATAACAGCTCTCCTGTAGGCCTCTCAGTTGTAAGCAAGATGCCCTGTTGTTTATGCATCCATCTGCAGATTAACAACGATGTCTTGCAGCCATCTTCACCTTGGTCTTCATCTCTTTCTTTTTCCCATTATGTATCCTCCAAGATGGTCTTCTCTGAATTATCATGACGTTTAATGTGTCCAAAATATTTAAGTTTTATCTGTTTAATCCTCTTTACTAGCCAACCTTCCTCAATATTAAATTCTTGTAGCATGGATATATTTATTCTTTTTTGTGCCCATGATATTTGAAGAACTCTTCTGTAGCATTTACATTCAAAGGCATTTATGTGTTTCTCAGCTGTTTTGTTAATTGTCCAAGTCTCACAGGCATATGTTGTGATGGGAAAGATGCATACCCTTAAAAACCTTATTTTATTATATTATTTTATTATATTTCATTATTTTAAAAATATTATGTCTACAATAAAAGCGGAGAAAAAAAAAAACTAATGAAACAAATTCACATTCAAAGCAGTATATTGAGATCAAGAGGTACAAGTGAAGGAGTAAGAATTATTCTTTACAAAAATACAAATGATAACAATTTGCCATTAAAATATACATAGTACACTCTCCTCTACCAAAGGTAAAGATAAAATCTCCATCTCCATCCCATTAAGACATACCGGAGATATGGTGTTAGGTCCACATTTCCATGACCTTCAGAACATGAAAAGTGTGATGTGGGCTCTATCACACCTGGCCACATTTACCTTCCTAGATTTCATTTTAGGAGCCTGGGTAGACTCCAGGGCCTTCTTTTTCCTTATCAACTCCTTTTCCATCATTCATTATTTTAATAAATGTTAAAATAATAATGGATTATCACTGCATAACATCATTAACAAATACATAAAGTGCTCTAATCTTTTTTTTCCCAGACTTTTTTGCTCAATGGGTGCCAAGTAACTGGTAACCCCAGTTCTCTGTTCTGTGCATGATCCTTAGTACATCAAATACCAACTAGTTTCTTGTCACTGACATCATTTATCTTACCAAAACACTGAGGTCCTTAATCCCATCATGAGCATCCCATCTTTAATTTTCTTCTCTTTCTCAGCAACAATGTTCACGGCCAAAAAGTTGGCCAGGAAAGAGAAGGAGAACACAAAATATATGGATGAAATGGTCTGGATGTACGAGCTATCTGGCGAATATTCTCCCTTGTCCATCAGCTGCACTTTGATATTTGTTGACAGTAGGTTACGGTCTACACCCAGCTCCTGGAAAATGAGACAAGCTATTAGCTAGACAAAACAAAATGTGTGATTTCATAATGAGTGATATACATTTTCCCAGCATTCCTCTCTTTTCCTGGGTTTTGGGAGGACTGAATGAGCTAATGAGACTTGGCTGAACAACAATTGGGCACTCAAGATAAAAAAAATAAATTATTTGCAGTCTTTTTGAAAAAAAAAACAAACAAACTGGTTTTCTGACAGCGTAAGTAAATGTCTTCCTATTATCCTACTTTGTGGAATGAAGTAATGATATTTCTTCTCACCTTTCTGGTATCACATTTAGTGGAACAATACTTCAGCACAATCAGTCAACAAAATAGATCGTGCATTACAGAGAATCAGGTTCCAAGTGATTTTTAACCTGATTTTAATAAAGTGGCGAACTATCATGCGAGAGCTTCTGCGATGTTTAAGGCACGGGAAGGATGTAAGATGTAATAAAGTGATGTTAAGAAGTTGGTATCTCATCAAGGAGTCTTGAAGCGGAGATCAAACAAAGATTGCCTACAACTGTAGACTGAAATAAGAAACAGCCCAAGACAGAAATAAATGGAGAGCCTTTGTTGATGGCCTATGTCCCAAATATGGGTAAATAAAGCAAGGAAGGAATGAAGTATTTCATCAAACACACTCATTTAACTGAAACTTAGGAACATGGTGGAGTTAGTAGGCTACTAATATGTGATCTCATACTGTTAAATCTTAACCTACCGCTGGCTTTATAAGTGACTTTTCTAAAAAAAACAATGTAAATAATATATGATTTTGTTCCACAAGTGAAATCATCATCATCATCATCATCATCAAGTGCCATGCCGACTGGCGTTGGCTATTATGCTTCTCCAGAATACACGATCTTTCATGCAGGCCATCAGCTCAGTTTGTGATCTCCTCTCACACCATCCCATCAGACTGTTCAGTATAATTTCTCCTGGTCTTCCTCTTGATCTTCTTCCTTCTATTTTTCCTGTTGTTATAATATTTTCAATGCCCCCTCTTCTCATTGCATGTCCTATGAAAGTACATTGTCTCTCTCTTATCTTTTTGACAAGATTTTTCTTTGTCCCTCCAGCTCTTCTCATACCTTCTTCATTAGTTATTTTTGCTGTCCAGGGGATTCACAACATTCTTCTAATAAACTACATTTCTGCTGTTTCCAATGAATTTTGTGCAGACCTGCCTACTGTCCATGATTCACTTCCATATAACAATATAGGTTCAATATAACATTTTAGGACTCTTTTTCTAACATTCATTGATAAGGATGTGTTGCATAATATGTTTCTCATTCTCTGAAATGTAGTCTTTGCTTGGCCTATTCTGTTCCTAATTTCTGCTCTGCATTTCCCATCTGAAGTTATTACTGCTCCAGGGTATTTGGATTTCTGCACCTGCTTTAGAATAGTTCCTTTTAATTTTATACTGCACGTTGGTGGATTCTGTTTCTTAGATATAACCATAGTCTTTTTGATGTTCAAAGTAAGGCCTTTCTGTTCACTTTCTTTGGATATTTTCAATATGTGCTGGAGCACAGGTACGTTACCTCAAATCTTAAAGGAAGCAAGCATGATACCACTGCTAAAGCCAAGGAAAAACAGTGATACTGCCTCCAGCTACAGGCCAATCAGTCTCACTAGCTGCCTATGCAAAACGATGGAACGCATCATTGACCTGAGGCTAAAATGGTACTTAGAAAGTGAAAACCTTCTTGTTCCACAACAAGGAGGTTTTAGGCAGTACTACAGTATGGAAGATCAAATGACCTATCTCTCTCAAGAGACTGAGGATGCATTCCTAGAGAAAAACCTTGTACTAGCAGCGTGGATAGACCTGAAGAAAGCCTTTGATAAAGTATTGGAAAAAAAGGTCTGTTGTGGAAACTAAGAAACTGCAATGTGAATGGAAGACTGTACAACTGGATAAAGTCCTATTTACACAATAGAAGAGCTAGAATAGTAATGGATGGACACAAAAGCCAGAAAGTACTTCTGCGACACGGGTTACCACAAGGAGGAGTCCTTTCGCCTACACTATTCCTTGTATTCATTAATGACCTGGTCAAGGAACATCCCTATGGAATCAAAGCGGCACTGTATGCAGATGATCTGGTCATGTGGTGTACAGATGAATATGCGACAGTTGCTACACAGAGACTCCAAAGAGCAGCAGACACCTTGACATCAAGGACAAACAAATGGTGTGTAAGTATAAACACAGAGAAATCAAGTACCACTCTGTTCACTCTCTCATCTAAACAGAAAGCAGGTAAGATCTTTGTAAATGAAATATCCTTAAGGATGGACAACCAACCCACTTACTTAGGAGTGACTCTTGACTCAAAACTGACTTGGAAGCAACACATCAACAGTGCAGAAGCAAAAGCCAGAAGAAAACTAGCCATATTAAGAAAAATGAGTGGAACCACATGGGGAGCTAGTGAAAGAATCCTCAAGAATGTATATCAGCAAAGTATTCTACCACATTTAGAATATGGCTTAACAGCTTGGTGCACAGTATCAAACACTACGCTGCATAATCTAGACAAGTTTCAAAATTAGTCACTACGGATTAACACAGGTCCCATGAGGTCCACACCAATAGTAGAAATGCAGAATATAGTTGGTGTTCAAGCGCTAAAGGAACATAGAGACACAAAGGTCATGACCATGGGAGAGAAATTCCTCAGCTCTGTAAGCCATCCCCTGAAGGAGAGATTCAATAACTTGGCACTGAGACGACTTAAAAGAAGCAGCTTCATTCATCAGGCCAAGCGTATGCGTAAGCTGATACCTGACCTTCCAACTGTAGCTGTTCCATTTTCATCTGTACCAGACCATACACCATGGGAAGAAGCAGATTATACACAAATAACTATTCAGACTGAAGTTGAAGGTGTGCAGAATGGTGAGATGCAGAGCAGTCTTGTAAGATCAACAGCCACACTTAGTATTCTAGATGATAAATATCCATGTGACACCTGGATACGTGTGTATACAGATGGATCTGCACATAATGCCATAAAGAATGGAGGGGCAGGACCACATATTGAGTATCCAAACAACACCACTGACAAGATTTCCATACCCACTGGAAAATACTGCAACAACTATGATGCAGAAGTTAGGGCAATTATTGCTGCAGTTGAAAAACTATCAGACTCCAGAATTGATACATGTCCCGTAGTAATTCTCACAGATGCAAGATCAGTACTGGAAGCTCTTCAGTGCAACAAATTACCAGACCTTAAGGATGCCTTGTCAAAAATTGACTTACAACATGGAGTCACTTTGCAGTGGATTCCCTCCCACTGTGGGATACCAGGCAATGAGAAAGCTGACCATCTGGTCAAAGAGGGCACTGAAATGGAGCAACCAGACATACCAATCACCTATAATCAGAAGAAAAGCATGATAAAAACCTACAGGAAGCCACAAACACCACCACATGATGACTACCACATGCTAAACAGAAAGGAACAAGTCACCATCTTCCGTCTCCAAACAGGACACGGCCGACTCCGAAGTCATATGTATACAAAGTTTAAGGTTGGTACTACTAATCTATGTACATGTGCCCAGGTGCCACAAACTGTGGAACATATCCTCCAAAACTGCACCAACTATGAGACACTGAGAAATAATTACAGGCCCAATGAAACCACTAAAGAAGATAAGCTCTATGGTTCCATACATGAATTACAAAAAACAGTGAAATTTGTCCAAGAGACAGAACTGCAGATATAGACAGACAATGCTAACGAAGAAGAAGAAGAAGCAGTTCACTTTCTTTGGCGACTTTATCCAAGAGATTTTATAGGTCTTGTTGGTTCTCAGCTATCAGTACTGTGTCGTCAGCATACTGAAGGTTGTTAATATTGTATCATCCAATTTTTATGCCTGGTTCTGCGATGATCATTCTTTGAATATTCTCACTGTACAGAGAAAAAAGGTCTGGAGATAGTACACATCCTTGTCACACCTCTTGTTTTATAGGTTGATATTTTCCAGTTCTATTTTCAACTTGAATTGCTGCTTCTTGCTGCCAGTATAGATGTTTTACAATCCTAAGGTCTTTGCCATCTATATTGATGTCTTCAAGCATTTTAATAATTTCATTATGTTTCACCTTGTCGAATGCCTTGGTGTAATCAATGAAGCATAAATAGAGATCTTTCTGTATTTCTAAAGCTCTTTCTGTTAGTGTTCGTAAAGCATAAATGGCATTGTGTGTTCCCTTTCCTTCAACAAATCCAAACTGTTCATCTGCTATTTCCATTTTTATCTTTTTTCTTGTTCTTCTCATAATGATTCGCAGGAGTAGTTTCGTTATGTGACAGGAGAGGCTGATAGTCCGGTGGTCATCACATTCCTTTGCACCTGGTTTCTTTGGTAGTGCTATAAACGTGGATTTAAGCAGGTCACTGGGCATATAACCACTGTTGTAAATGTCATTCAGTAACTTGGTTATTATTTTTATTTCTATCTCCTCTAGTGTCTCTATTTCTTCTATTGTTATATTATCAGGCCCAGTTGCTTTTCTTCTCTTCATGTGCTTTTGATGGCATCTATGATTTTATCTTTAAGTATTGGTGGTCCATCACAGTTTTCAGTATCTGGTGTTAATATTGGTCTTTCTCCTCCATATAGCCCACCGATGTACTCTGTCCACCTATCCACATCTTTTCCCATTAACATTTTACCTTCTTTTGATTTCAGGCATCCTGTGGTATATTTTGTTTTCCTGCCTGTGAGTTCGCCAATTCACTTCTGCATGTTTTTGCTGTCTTTATTATGGGAGTCCTCTATTTGTCTGTACTGTTCATTTAACATTACTTCCTTTGCTTCTCTGCATTTACATCTTATTTCCTTATTTATCTTGCTATATTTTTCTTCATTATTTTTACTCCTCTTCCTCTTGTCCATCAGTCCTAAGATGTTGTCTGTCATCCATTTATTTTTAGGGGCTTCTTTTTTCGATGGTATTATCTCCTTAACAGTTTGGTGGGTAGAATCTCTTAACATTGCCCATTTATCATCTATACTATTTATCTTTGCTATTGCATTGTATCTATTTGTTATAATAACTTTGTATTGTTCTCACAGTTATTGGTCATTTTTAAGGAGTTCTGTATTCAGTTTGATGTTTCTCACTTTTCTGCAAGCTTTCTTTAGCTTTATTCTAATTTTTCCACACCGTGGGTCATGGTCACTATTGCAGTCAGCTCCTGGCATGGTTTTTATTGTCAGTAATGCATTCTGGAATCGTTTGTTGATTAATATGTAGTCTATCTGGTTAAAAGTATTTTTTGTCTGGGCTGCACCACGTTGCCAGTCTTTGGGGATATGTTTAAACCAGGTGTTTCCTACAACCACGCTGTGTATTCTTGCCCATTCAATTAATTTACTATCTCTGTCTTTCCTCTCCCTCAGTCCATAGTCACCAACGATGTCTGAAGTTCTTCCTTTACCAACTTTGGCATTAAAATCTCCCATGACTATAGTAACTTCATTTGACTTTGTGTGTTTTAGGACTGTCTCTACTTTGTGTGTTTTAGGGCTGTCTCTATGTCATTATAAAATAGCTGTACATCTTCTGAACTTTCAGATGTTGGAATGTACACTTGTATAATATTTATGTTTATTGGTTGTCCTTTCAGTTGTCTAGCAAGACTCGTTCCAAGAAGTTCAAATATCCTACAGTTATCCTTGCTGTTTGTTCTTCAAATATTATTCCTACTCCTTGTTCATGTTTCTCACTTCCTGAATATATTATTGTATATTTATCAGAGTTTATCTTCCCTGTGCCTGTCCGTCTAACTTCACTCATTCCTAATATGTTGATCTTCATCCTTTCCACAAGTGAAAGCTTTTAATTTTAAACAAATGTAAATGTTAACAATATGCATCATGTCGTTTCCCCATAAAACATGGCAGCTGTGTTGTTTATTACAAAAAAATGTTCATGTATGTGCCTTGGGTACTGGTCAGTAAGATCTAAGTTAATAAAATGTACTTAAATGTACAAAGAAAACCTTTAGCTGACAGTAACATGACAACAATGTGATATTTCACTAGTTAAATCTAAAGAAAGACAAAACATAAAATGTTATGTTGGTTTACTAATAGGGTGGTACCGGGTTCAGTCCCAGCAGTGGGACTTTTTTTCTAGTACACACTAAATAAAGGCCCCGCCTCTAAATACAAGTACCAGAGAAATCTAGGAAGGTAAAGTGGCCAGGCGTGATACTGACCATGTCACACTTTCATGTGTCGAAGGTCACGGGAAATATGAGCCTAACACTGTATTCCCCAATATGCCTTAATAGCATTGCAACAGGAATTTTACCTTTACCTAACAAAGTATCTGAACTGTGAACATCACAACAACAACAAAAAGTACTCAATTTAGTTTAGAAGTTACCAAACAAATGCATAATATCTATATTTACTGTCATGTCAAGGAAGTGAAGGTGGATTGGGCAAACTCTGAGGAAACCTGACATCAGCACAGCCAGACAGTACTGACATGGAATCCTCAAGGTAACAGAAAACAAGGAAGACCTAGACTTACTTGGAGAAGAGAAATTATGAGACAGTGCTCACAGACAAGTGATGCACATGGAAGGAAGCAGAGAATAATTCCAAGAACAGGGATGTCTGGAGAGCCTTTATCCATGGCCTATGCTCTCAGGATGGTGAAACCAGAAAGGAAGTTAGAATCAGAATTGCAAAAGCAGCATCGATCTTCAAGAATCTTGAGAACATATGGAATTCAAAAGTTATAAGCACAAAAACCAAGTTAAGACTATTCAATTCAAATGTAATATCCACTCTCATTTGTGCATGTGAAAGCTGGAAAACAACTAAGGAAGTAAAGAAGAGATTAGACTCTTTTGAAAACAAATACCTAAAGAAAATACTTGGCATCAAGTGGAACGAATTCAGGAACAATGCAAAGATAAGACAGATGACTGAACAACAACCAGTCTCATGGGTGATCAGGAAAAGGAGATGGACATATGTTGATCACTTGATGAGAAGAAATGATCAGAGAATCCCAAAACAAGCTATCAAGTGGAACACAATAGGCCAAAGAAAAAGAGGCAGACCGCGTGAAACTCTGAAGAGGACATTGTTAAGAGAGGCCAAATTAGCAGGCATAAAATCCTTTGATGAGGTTGAAAGACTTGCTGAAGACAGGAAAAATTGGCGAACTACTTTGCGAGCCCTATGTGACATTTAATGGCACCGGAAGGATATAAGATATATGATATATAAGATGCTCTCAAGGGAGTGAAAGGCGATGATGATATTTGCTGGCTTAATCAAAGGATGAAAGATTCCATAACCTTCGAAAGCATTTTTTTCCCATCTTGTTTGAAATGTCACAGTTTGAAACATTACAAGAAGTGGGTCAGCTTAGTTTCCTGGCCCTAATATTTATCTCAAGATGGTCACTTCTGTTCCTCTATGATGATGCTTATATCATAAGCAAGTAGTGGTCACACTGGTTTACCACTGTGTACTATACTAGAACTGAAGATGGGCACAACTGATGAGTGCATCTGTGGTAATGGATAAAATGACAGTCCACCATCTGTAAAGATACAGCAATAACCTATACCAGTCCAGACCAAGCTGTATGGAGATATCAAAAGCATAATGCAGATTAGTTTGTTCTTCACATCCAGCTTCACATCAGAGATCTTCTTCTTCTTCGTTCACTTCTACCACCAAAAACCGCACTGTGAACCTACTGAAATCACGCATGTGGTCCTCGTTAGGTCCCGTGGTCCCCTGTGTGGTCCAAAATAGACCACACGAGTTCCACGAAAGGACCACAAGGGGTTCAGAGTATCACAGTGCTTTAGCCTGTATTCTTGGTGGGTCTCGGAAGCGGGATTGCGTGACGCCGTGGTTTTCATTGCACCAGTTTGGTCTGGGGTTGGACTTTCTCACCGGAAGACCTCGACGTGTTTGGAATATCAGTGCATCCCCGCTGGGTGAGAGGCGTTAGCCCACCCAGGCCAGAACACATCAGAGATGTTCGAAGCAGAAGAACTATACTGACAGCTTCACAGACTGAGAGTGGTGGATTCACTTCTAACTCTCATCACTGTTCGGATGACCAAATAGTAAAAATAGGTACTCTGCACACTGTACTGAGGAAAACCCTTTCAAAACAGATAATACTTGATTGTAAAGTGAGGTATACTGGTTTACATTGTGCATACAGATGTCAATGGATGAAAAGAAAATAGAATACCAAGGCTTCCCTGAATATGGAACCTCACCTGAATCAGAAAAATTTTTAAGACAAAAATAAGAAAAAAACAACAACAACAAAAACCTGTGAATAATTAAGTTCCAGAAAAAAAAAGGGGGGGGGAGAGACATTCAAACCTGCATTAGTGTATTCTCCACTGCCAGCTGAAGTTGTGCAAACCCTGATCTTGGATACATGTTTACAGCACACTGACTGCTAAAAGAGGTTCCATTTACATCATCACGGCATGCATCTGTACATATAAAAGCCTATTTTATTATAACAAAATAATATATAATAAAAGTATCTGTTATATTATACTGTTCAAAACAGAAACGCAACACTACTGTAGTCATAATGGACACCAAATTTCAAACCTATATCAAAATTTTATTTTACAGAATTGTTTCAATCTTGGCATGAAGAAAATTTAAGACTTTAACAATGAAATAATGTTCATTATATTTGGTTTGGACTTTTATTTTTTGTGACTGAGGCTTCCGTTTCAGTAAAGTGTATGGGGGCCTCCTCTGGCCTGTATCAAAGAACGACATCTACTTGACATGGATCCAATTAGCCGTTGGATCTGTTGTTGTGGGATGGCACCCCACTCTTTCCGCAGTGCAAAAGACAACTGTTGGAGTTTAGTTGGCGCCACATCTTGCTGGTGGACTTGTCTGTTGAGTTCATCCCATAAGTGTTCTATTGGGCTCATGTCTAATGATATGGATGGCCACGGAATGGTCTGGACATTATTGTCAGTGAGGAACTGGGTGGTGAGTTGTGCCACATGAGGTCAAGCGTTATCCTACTGAAAAATCAACCCTGGTGCAGCCAGAAGTGAAAAGACGTGAGGACAAAGACTTTCGCGATATTGTTGGGCATTCAAGCATCCTTCAGTTTGCACCAAGTCACTTCTTCCCATGAAGTTGATCTTCCCCCACACCAGTACACCTCCACCACCATGTGGAGGAGCCTCATACATGCAGTTCTGGGCATAGTGCTCATGGACTCTGTGGTAAACTCTTCTCCGCCTATCATGTTGCTGGAGCAGAAAGAATGATTCATCACTAAACCAAACCCTTCTCCAATCATTTTCAACGGTCCATTGATCATGCTGGTTGGCCCACTACAGTTGGTTCTGGTGATGCCGGTCCATAAGAACAGGACCTCTGTAGGGTCTTCTAGCCCAAAGACCAGCGTTGTGCAGCCAGTTCCTGACCATTTGATGAGCTGCTGTTTAAAACAGATTTCATATTTGTATTACTGAACACTAAACACATGTTTTGCTCACACACTGTTCTGTACTGTGCCTATTACGTGTTAACCTGAGTATTGGGCCCATTGACTCAACATATGTTACATTGGTATTCGTCATGTAACAAGACAACCCAGATAACAATAACATACAACTACACATCAATACACGGCATGACCAGTTACATGTAATCGACTAACTCAACACCACAGTTGACACTTAACAATAATCCAATAATCACAGGATTCAGCAGTCTCCAAACAATCAGCAAATGTTTAATGATGAATTCCATTTGTTTGATGTGTGTTGCATAGATGTGTAGTGTAAACTGATGGGAACAATTACAATGATCATAAAAAAATGTCCGAGCGACTAACATCGATATGGGACTAACTCAGACATACAACATTGACAAAACATACCAACTTCAAAACTACAACATACTTTTCAACCTTAAATTACAACCCTGTCCAAAACAGGGACAAATAAAACACACACTCTACATGACAACTACAACATCTGTCCTGAAAATGACAATCCATCTAACTATAACATTTGTCCTGAAAAGGACAATTCATTTAACACAACTACGACAACTATTGCCCTAAAAAGGACAAATAAACACAACTACTACATCTTCTTCTTCTGTGTTCAAGGTTGCTGGTCACTTCAGATCCTGATCTCTGTTGACATGGCAAAGCCTGCAGTCCTCTCCAGATCCTGATAGGACCCCCAAAGCTTTTGCCCCCAAGCTTATGTCCTCTCGCTAGAGGAGACAGGAATAAAAATAATAACCAAGTTACTGAATGACATTTACAACAGTGGTTATATGCCCAGTGACCTGCTTAAATCCACATTTATAGCACTACCAAAGAAACCAGGTGCAAAGGAATGTGATGACCACCGGAATATCGGCCTCTCTTGTCACATAACGAAGCTACTTCTCAGAATCATTATGAGAAGAACAAGGAAAAAGATAAAAATGGAAACAGCAGATGAACAGTTTGGATTTGTTGAAAGGAAGGGAACATACAATGCCATTTATGATTTACGGACACTAACAGAAAGAGCTTTAGAAATACAGAAAGATCTCTGTTTATGCTTCATTGATTACACCAAGGCATTCAGCAAGGTGAAACATAATTATTAAAATGCTTGAAAACATCAATATAGATGGCAAAGACCTTAGGATTGTAAAACATCTATACTGGCAGCAAGAAGCAGCAATCTGAGTTGAAAATAGAACTGGAAAACATCAACCTATAAAACAAGTGGTGCGACAAGGATGTGTTCTATCTACAGACCTTTTTTCTCTGTACAGTGAGAATATTTGAAGAATGATCATCACAGAACTAGGCATAAAAATTGGAGGATACAATATTAACAACGTTCGGTATGCTGACGACACAGTACTGATAGCTGAGAACCAACAAGACCTGCAAAATCTCTTGGATAAAGTCGCCAAAGAAAATGAACAGAAAGGCCTTACTTTGAACATCAAAAGACAGAGGCTATGGTTATATCTAAGAAACAGAATCCACCAACATGCAGTATAAAATTAAATGGAACTATTCTAAAGCAGGTGCAGAAATCCAACTACCTTGGAGCAGTAATAACTTCAGATGGGAAATGCAGAACAGAAATTAGGAACAGAATAGGCCAAGCAAAGACTGCATTTCAGAGAATGAGAAACATATTATCCAACACATCCTTATCAATGAATGTTAGAAAACGAGTCCTAAAATGTTATATTGAACCTATCTTGTTATATGGAAGTGAATCATGGACAATAGGCAGGTCTGCACAAAAATCATTAGAAGCAGCAGAAATGTGGTTTATTAGAAGAATGTTGCGAATCCCCTGGACAGCAAAAATAACTAATGAAGAATGTATGAGAAGAGCTGGAGATAGAAAAAAATCTTGTCCAAAAAATAAGAGGGAGCGACAATGTACTTTCATAGGACATGCAATGAAAAGAGGGGGCATTGAAAATATTATAACACAGAAGGAAGAAGATCAAGAGGAAGACCAAGAGAAATGATACTGGACAGTCTGACGGGATGGTGTGAGAGGAGATCACCAACTGAGCTGATGGCATGCATGAAGGATCGTGTACTCTGGAGAAGCATAATAGCCAATGCCAGTTGGCATGGCATCTGATGATGATGATGATGATTGTGTCCTCTGGCCATGTCTCACTCCTCAGGTCTGCATGGTTTAGGCACTCTTGTAGAATATGTTCTGGAGACAACTACTACATGCTAGAATAACACTTCTGTCCTAAAAGAGGACAATCACACCAAACTTACATAATGAACCAGAGAATCACTAACATCCCTTTCTAGAAAAAAAAAACTCACATAACATTCAGACCAAAAACTCCCCAATTCATACATCCGTCCCCACAGATCCACGTAACTGAGTTTCAATCAGAACACAGAGACACTTTCTCTGTGTTAGCATAAACATGTGAGTTGTGGTCTATTACTGTTTGATCACAACAACAGGGTTTCTCACAAAAAATCTGTAAGTGGACTGTTGAGGACGATGCAAATCGATTCCTGGGGTTATGTAGCCGCATGAAGTGGTCTTTGGCAGGAGTAGTGACTATGGGTCTTCCACTGCGTGGCCAGTCTGCAACTGAGCCAGTTTCTTGAAATCATCTCCAAAGGCGACGAATGGTGTTTCTAACCACATTAAATTGTCTGACCATTACACTTTGTGACTGTCCAGTCTGTAAACGCCCAGTGATGATGAGTCGTTGTTCTGTAGTGAGATGAGCCATAATTGCCCATTGAATTTTCAAATGAATTGATTCGAGGAGCATCAATCTTTTATAGGAATTCAATAACATGGTCAGTGAGTTTTGTGCTCAGTAAGTTTCACGGGAATTTCGTGAACCTATCATGAGTTATTGTCAAAAATGCTGTTTTGACTAGTGTTGCTTTTCTGTGCTCATGAATCATCTGCCGAGTACAATTCAGGTCAGCACATGAAGTTGATGTCCAAGTGAACATTTCAGGCAATTTGCTCTTGTCTGGTTAGTAAACTTCAGTTTAAATTACAACACAGTATTTGTTGCGTTTCTTTTTTTTTTTTTGAACAGTATATATAAAATAATAAACATTTCACAGAAAAGGCTAAAAAAGGTGAAAGTGCAAAGCAGATTACATTTTGTCAGCATGGAAGTTAACAACTACCTAAAACATTAAGAAACGTAAAAAGATTATTAATCATTACAGATAAAACTCCTTCATCGTCATTGTACAAACCTTAAGCTTATTGTAGCTAAAGTATTATTTGTTACAGATAAAAGTTCTTCATATCTATGAATCTTAAGCTTATGGTAGCTAAAGTGTTATTTGTTACAGATAAAACTTTTTTATATCTACATATAAAGTGCGATATTAAAACACTTTTTTCATCTAGTTTGACCAGAATCAAAAAAAAAAAAAAAAAAGAAATATCTCAAACTAGTGTCGTACATGAGAAAAAAGACATCCAAAGCTTCTTGGACATATCAGCAGGCGTGAAGGTCTTGAAAAGTGGTCATGACTGAAAAGATAAATGGCAAAAGACAAAGAGGGTGGAGAAGACAGAAATACTTAGATGGGCTGACTGCACGGTTTGGAGGGAAAACAGCAATCAAGTTGACTCATGATAAAGAGGATCAAGTGAGAGAGATAACTGCCTATGCCTAATGGCATGGCTCTATCTGATCTATAACACTTTGTTTCAAAGCAAAAATATTCCAAGAAAGGTAAAGGTAAAGGTAAAATTCCCGTTTCCACACCATTAAGGCATATAAGGGAATACATTGTTAGGTCTGTATTTCCATGACCTTCAGCACATGAAAGTGTGATGTGGTCAGTATCACGCCTAGCCACTTTACCTTCCCAGATTTCTCTGGTACCCATTTTTAGAGTCTGGATGAACCTCAGGGCCCTTTTTGGTGTGTACCAGAAAAAAATCCCACTCAGCCAGGCCGCCTTGCAAGAAAGAAACATAAACAAAACATTGTTTATAAAAAAAAAAAATATTTAAAAGTGCAAGAGTTAACCACTGTAATCTTTTCACTACCTCCATTAAACTGGAACGAGCTAGCTGTGTTTGGAACCCTATTAGGGCTCATGCGAATGGCATAAGAAAAGGGGTCACCACCATTGTTAAAAATTATCCCAGCTGCAACGTTCTTGGTGCTGGCTCGATAAACTACCTCAGCCACTTCTGGTGTTGGAAAGAGGGTGTATTTCAGAGGAAACTGAAGTTGGGCTACCACATTTTTCATCCTTTCATCTATCTGTTGAAAACACAAATTTGATAAAAAAAAAATATTCAGGAAAAACTCTGGCACATTATGATCAAAGTTATATACAGATGTCTTTTTTTTAAATGTACATAATATATTTCAACACTTTAATAAATATATGTCACAGATGCTTCAGTAACAACCTTGGGAATCTAAGATAATCTGAAACAAATGTTTCTCTCTCTCTCTGAACCTTAAGTGCCCAGGGCACATGGGGCTTCCGCAAGGGTTTTCCACAAATGCCTGTCCTTCGCCTTTTTTTTCTGCTCTTGCCCAGGCGAGCCCTCTATTGCTCAACATCCTTTCTGTTGTTCTTCTCCATGTCTCTTTTGGTCTACCTTTACTTCTGTTCCCCTGTGGTGTCCATCTTAGTGCTATTTTTGGTAGTGAGTTGTCAGTCATTCGGAGCACATGTCCCAACCATCGCCAGCGTCTTTCCTCAATAATTGTTGTCAGTGGTTTCATCTGCATTTCTGCTAATAAGATGTTATTTCTTATGGTGTTTGGCCAAAATATTTTTCTAATTCTGAAACAAATGTTTAAGCCCACTGTTTATGTTTATTTCTTAAAACAATTTAAATACAAATAACATAAATTTAAAAAATAATAATAAAACAATGAATAAATCTATCAGCAAACAAGAAGTGAAACAATATAGATATCTATATATCAAAGAAGTGTTGTGTTTTTCCAAATGTATTTTAACCTGATTCAAAAAGATAAAACTGTAATAAGCTTATTACCATATGGTATGTGTGGAGAAAGAACATATGCCTTTGTAAAAAATTATTTATGTATCAGAGTAAGGTTTTTTCCATGTAAACATGTATTTAAAACAGCTTTTAAGCAATGTAAGAGATGATACATATTATTTAGCAGGGTAAACAAAGTTGATGTTATGCTCTTATATAAATTCTATGATACTAAACTTTTCATTCTTCTGTTATCCAATGATGTTCCGACTATAATGATACTGATTTTGGTAGTTGATATAGCACTCTTAACTGGTGGTGGTGGTGGTAGCAGTGGCATGGGTGGTGGTGGTGGTGGTGGTAGCAGCGGCATGGGTGGTGGTGGTGGTGGTGGTGGTGGTAGCAGCGGCATGGGTGGTGGTGGTGGTGGTGGTAGCGGTGGCATGGATGGTGGTGGTGGTGGTGGTGGTAGCGGCGGCATGGGTGGTGGTGGTGGTAGCAGCAGCATGGGTGGTGGTGGTGGTGGTGGCAGCATGGGTGGTGGTGGTGGTAGCAGCAGCATGGGTGGTGGTAGCGGCGGATTGGGTGGTGGTGGTGGTAGCGGCGGCATGGGTGGTGGTGGTGGTAGCAGCAGCATGGGTGGTGGCAGCAGCATGGGTGGTGGCAGCAGTGGTGGTGGTGGCGGCGGCAGTGGTGGTGGTGGTAGACTGCCACAGATTTCCTTATTTTGCCCTGGGAGCACACACAAGTAGAAGGGATGACATCTTCACTGAGAGACACACTGCCATATTTTGCAATAACCTCCATAACACTGCAGACATGACTGCTCTGTTCTGGGCATGGCACCGTGAGAATAGAAGGTTTTGGCCAGCTTCCATCCATTTATCCAGACATTGTACAAGGTACACCCACTTCTTAAGCACATGTCAATAATATTTACTTTTAATAATGACATTTTTCATCTTAAAATCAGTCTTGAAGCAAGTAAATGTTAGCTGTTGTAGGCCTTGTTAAGTACAATTTTGCCGATCCCTCTCATAAATTCTTCAATCATTCTCAGATATCGACTTGCATGCTTCTAATGTTATCAGTCATGATTAGGCCATCTGATTTGGCAACCAAAAACCCACAGCTGATATGCTAGCATCATGGCTGGCAAACCACAGATGACCAAGACCCTGTCTCATCTTTCCATTGGTACCCCCAGTAACAGGCTTACCCTGCCAACAGAGCAGGGATCGCCATAATCTCCATGGTGGTGGAGTCTGCTAAAGAAGTATTGCATACCCCCTGCTTTTTAGCAGCACTCAGGGACTGAATAAAATAGCTGCCATGTGATTTTTGGGGGATTTTTTTGTTGTTGAAAGTGCATACTGCTTATTTTATATGGCAGACATACGGTATTTTATTTCAATGTTTTTTTTTTAAGTCATTTAAATGGCTCAAGATAAAAACGGTTAAAATTTATCTACATACAAGGAAGAACATCTGACGCTGTAAAAACTAAAATCTTGTTATTTAAAACCATTTTGCTACACCTCGGGTGTAGATGGCGTTGCATATATCACACTGTTGCTATAAAATGGGTAAGCAAATGTGCCTTGATAGAGGTCGTTTGCCTGAAAATGCATGCTATGCTTCATCTCAGGCTTCGTCAGTATCATAATCATTGCAAGAAGACCAACAAAGTACACAGGAAACAGCACCTCCTGTAGATTACACAAAGATAAACTGAAATTAATGAAGTGAAATGACAGCCTGTTCTTTATACTTATGGTAAGATAAAGGTAAAAAAAACACACACATGCATGTACGCACACACACACACCCTCCCTCCCAACCCTATTTCAGACTGACCATCACCAGGGTCAACACAGCCTTACAAAATAGGTACCTGGGCTTTCCCTAGGAAACAAAGGCAGTGAGAACAGGTGCTGGCATCCCTACCTCAAATTCTGTACTGGCCTAGTAATGTGAACGCACCAACACTTCACACCCCTACCTCAAATTCTTTAGTGGGCTAGTAATGTGAACGCACCAACACTTCACACCCCTACCTCAAATTCTGTACTGGCCTAGTAATGTGAACGCACCAACACTTCACACCCCTACCTCAAATTCTGTAATGGCCTAGTAATGTGAACGCACCAACACTTCACACCCCTACCTCAAATTCTGTACTGGCCTAGTAATGTGAACGCACCAACACTTCACATCCCTACCTCAAATTCTGTACTGGCCTAGTAATGTGAACACACCAACACTTCACACCCCTACCTCAAATTCTGTAATGGCCTAGTAATGTGAACACACCAACACTTCACACCCCTACCACATGAAAATGTTACAGGACATAGATCAGATATTTAGGATTACACTGACTTGCCTGAAGACTCAGAGAAGACCCAGAAAGTTCAAGGTTATGTGCATGCTTCACCTACCATGATGACTACTGTTAGCTCTGGCCTTTCAGTCAGGCTACACCTGTTACAAGAAGCACCAAAAGCAGAGGAGAAATAGGATTTTGGTTTGTTGGCCCAGTTATCCATGCTGCCACTCTCGCACAGTCATCTCTGCATCACAGGTGCATGCAAACTGATTGCCATCAATTAGAGGCACAACACAGTTCATGGGACTTGAGAACCTTCCTTGACATCTGTCACGTCTCTTTATGGTCTTCTTGGTTTATGCTCTTAAATCCATTTAAAATGGTGAGAATCAATGTGTCTCTAAGGCAGTGGAATCTGCTAAGAAGCCTGCTCCTTTCTCTCCAAGAATTCATGCATTCAACTTGATGCCTGTGTCTCAAGATTTATGCAGTGTAACTTTACAAAAGTTTCTTAACAGGAAAACAAGCCATCCTCATCTCTTTTGAGATATATATGGAATTCCAAGTTGGTGCCCATATTTGCCACTACTAACCAGCACACACGTCTGATAAAGTCAGTAATGTGCCAGATTGCCTTTCTTTATTTTTCCTCTCTCAATGCTAAAGTGAAAATGAATAATAATGACAGTAGCTTTTCATCATGATCATCAGGTGCCGTGCCAACTGACGTTGGCATATTATGCTTCTCTAGAGTATACGATCTTCCATCCCATCAGACTATCCAGTATCATTTCTCTTGGTCTTCCCTGGCTCTTCTTCCCTCTGTTTTTCCTGTTGTTAATACCCCCTCTTCTCATTGCATGTCCTATGAAAGTACATTGTCTCTCTCTTATTTTTTTGACAAGATTTTTTTCTATCTCCAGCTCTTCTCAAACATTCTCCATTAGTTATTTTTACTGTCCAGGGAATTTGCAACATTCTTCTAATAAATCACATTTCTGCTGCTTCCAGTAACTTTTGTGGAGACCTGCCTATTGTCCATGATTCACTTCCATATAACAAGATAGGTTCAATATAACATTTTAGGGCTCGTTTTCTAACATTCATTGATAAGGATGTGTTGGATAATATGTTTCTCATTCTCTGAAATGCAGTCTTTGCTTGGCCTATTCTGTTCCTAATTTCTATTCTGCATTTCCCACCTGAAGTTATTACTGCTCCAAGGTATTTGAATTTCTGCACCTGCTTTAGAATAGCTCCATTTAAATTTATGTTGCATGTTGGTGGATTCTGTTTCTTAGATATAACCATAGTCTCTCTTTTTTATGTTCAAAGTAAGGATTTTCTATTCACCTGCTTTGGCGATTTTATCCAAGAGATTTTGCAGGTCTTGTTGGTTCTCTGCTATCAGTACTGTGTCGTCAGCATACCGAAGGTTGTTAGTAGTTTTTGGATTTACAAAAAAAAAGTACATTACACTTACCTGAAGAAGTTGGTCTTTGTTTCTTTTTTTCAGTAATATATTTCTCCATAACAAGGCTTTCAGCTGTTGTAAAAAGCTAGCCATGTTGGTAGCTTTGTTCTCTGGATGTGTCCTAATTTCTGAATTGAAGAGCCTGATAAATCACACAAAAAGAAAAAAAAATGTTCTGAAATTGTTTTTTAAATATCTAGCAAGGAAATGACAAAAATCTGGCTAAACTGCTACCAAATGTATCTTTAGAACACCCTTGTTTAATATTTAAAATTCAGATGCTCTCTTCAGCAGACAGTAACTATTTCTTTTCTTTTTTTTTCAACAGTATCTTATGTATTTTGTTACTTTATAAAGCTGAATGCAAGGACAGAAGGCCGAACATAAAAGTTTCAACACTTTAATTTTTACTCCTGCTCATTAAGTATCTTGTCATATATTTTATATCCTTCCTGTGCCATTAAATGTCACATAGGGCTCACAAGGTAGTTCGCCAAATTTTCCTGTTTTTGGCAAGCTTTTCGACCTCATCAAGAGATTTTATGCCTATTAATTTGACCTCTCAATGTCCTCTTCAGAGTTTCATGTGGTCTGCCTCTTTTTCTTCAGCCTGTTGTGTTCCACTTGATAGCTTGTTTTGGGATTCTCTGATCATTTCTTCTTATTACGTGACCAACATATGTCCATTTCCTTTTCCTGATCACACATGAGACTGGTTGTTGTTCAGTCATCTGCCTTATCTCTGTGCTGTTCTTGAATTTGTTCCACTTGATGCAGAGTATTTTCTTTATGCATTTGTTTTCAAAAGAGTTTAATTTCTTGTCTATTTCTTTAGTTGTTTTCCAGCTTTCACATGCATAAATGAGGGTGGATATTACATTTGAATTGAATAGTCTTAACTTGGTTTTTGTGCTTATAACTTGAATGCCATATGTTCTCAAGATTCTTGAAGATTAATGCTGCTTTTGCAATTTAATTCTAACTTCTTTTCTGGTGTCACCATCCTGGTCTATGTAGCTGCCAAGGTATGCAAATTGATTGACTTCTTCAACATTGTCTCTTCTACATGTATTTTTCCATTTTGATTAATGGAAAGTTTCATTATTTTTGTTTTTTTCCTTGTTAATTTCAAATCATATTTTGCTAGCCAGTGAATACAGGATATCTGTTTTTTCTTGCATGGAATTCACATTATCATTGAGTATACTACTATTGAAATAATGAATATCTACAACAGAATGAAAGCTGAGACATAACAAAGCAGTGTCCAAAAGGGCATGCTCAATTGTTTATCATTTGAAAATAAAGTCTGCTCATCTCTTTTAGATCCATCTCCTGGTTACACAGTTAGTCTTCCCCCTATCTAACCTTTCAATTCGTACAGCTTTATCTGTTCTCTGTTACACATAGTCAGAAATAATGAAAGTAAACACAGAAAACCAAGCAGCAATTAAAAATAATGACCAACAGAAACAGATACCTTCACATACCTTGGCATCCTTCTAACACTGGATGAAGAAACGGATAAGGACATAAAGAGTAGAATAAATAAAGTGAGAACAGCTTTCACTGATCACAGAAACATCTGGAAGTTGCCCCAGAACAGTACTAGAACCAATATAAAGCTGTACCAAACTTGTGAGTTATCCAAACTCTTCTCTGGACCAGGATGCTGGAGAACAACCAAAAAAGGAAATGGATAAATTATCCTCATTCCACACAACCAGCCTCAGAAAGATTTTAAATATTTTACTGGCCACAGACAATAAATAATAGAGACTTGCTTGCCCAATGTCAACTAGAAAATACGCATGTTGTAACACAATGGATTGGTCATGTGCTTCGAAAAGATGCCCGCAACAACTTTATTGCTAAAGCAGCCATGCGATGGAGACCCAAGAGATAATGAGTGAATGAATGAATAAATGAATGATCTTTATTTTTAAAGGGCAAAGAAATGGGCATGCAGGCCCATCTTACATTCAGCCCTTCATCACTTCATCTTTATTTCCTCCCACACACTCCATACAAGTATACAAATTACATTATTAACAAAAAAACATATCAAAAGAGTGTAAGATTAAACTATTACATTCAAAGTAAAAGACAAGAAGTAATTAACCTAATAAAATAGCTCTCACACACATACATGCACACAGACATATACATAAACAAAAATACATTGTCAGTACAGATCTTCTAACATATGTTTTTTAACAAACATTAAAATAATTTCTAATAGTTTTGCTTCTTGGCCTTTTGGCTAAGATCAAAGGGATGAGATCAAAGTGTCCTCTTGGCAGGTACCCTGATCAAGAAGCCCTTTGGTTAAGACAAAAGCGTAGATTTTTTAACTAAACGAGATGCTCGAGGCCTGCCCTGCACACTGAATGCCTGGGGCAAGGTCCACATCTCGTTACAGGTGGACCCGGTTTGCAGTACCAAGTCACAGCCTGTTGTTTTCGTCGTCTTAAAAAATTATAATAATAATTTCTAACAATATCTAACAAGTTACTTTTTGAACTATGTCATTTTAGTACTTGATGGCTGGCGAGTCATAGATTGAGAGAGTGATGGTTAATCTATGGAAGCATATAATTACAAGCAAGTAAATAAATAATGAAATGGGTTTGAGTTGAAGGATTATTAAAGATCCATCATTAATGGATTTTAAATGGTAGGGGAGGGTGTTCCAGAGCTGTACTGCAGAGTATGCAAGGCTTTTCTTGTACAGATCAGTCCTGGGTTTAGGAAGAAGACAGTTTTTTAAACGCTGGTTATGTTTAGTGTTATACATAAACACTGACCACAAGTAAGGCGGAGCATTGTGCGACAGAAATCTATGAACAAACTTAACTTTGTTAAAAATGACTCTATATTTGAGGGGTAGAATTTTGAGTTGTTTGTGCTGATCTACTGTCTGTAATGGATGTTTGTCACAAATCAGATTTAATGCTTGTTTATGAGGTGAGTGAAGCCTTTTTTGTGTTTGAGACTGAGCATCCATCCCAGATTGTGGAACAGTAATCTAAGTGTGTTTGTATGTATGATATGTAGAATGTCTTTCTTGTGTCTCTGTCGATAAAGTGTTTCATTTTGGCTAGTTGGTAAACTTTCTGTGCAATCATGTTTGTTAGATTATGTACGTGAGAAGAGTTATGTGTTCATGAACATTTACTATTGCCTTAGTCCCAGCACAAAGCTGTAGTGAAGTTTTTGTTGCATTCTGCAGTTTGTGTCTTGTAGTGATGTGCATGGATTTTGTTTTGTTGGTGTTTATCAACATACCATTTTTATTACTCCATTTAATAAAGCTATTTATATCATTTTGGAGTGTTGTCTATAGGTTATTGATGTCATAGTTACTATTGTAAATAGTACAGTCATCAGCAAAAAGATCACATGAAGAGTGCTTTAAATCTTAAGAGAGGCTGGAGTTAAAAGGCAAATTACAACAAAGATCAGAGCCAGACAAGTGAGATTTGTAGGACATTTTCTGAGATGAGGAAAATTGGAACACATTGTGGCAACTGGAAAAACTGAGGGAAGAAGAGACAGAGGAAGACAGAGAGAGAAGTTACTGGATGGGCTATCAGAGTGGTTAGGAAGAAAGTCACCAGTGGATCTCATAATCAAGTCTAAAGACAGGGAATTGTGGAGAGAAATAATCGCCTATGTCACGTAGCATGGCACTTGATTGATTGATTGACTGATTGATTGACTGACTGATTGATTGAAGTCATTAATATAGATAGTAAAGAGAAGAGGACCAAGAATGGAGCTTTGAGGAATACCAGTATCAACCACAGAAGAGTCAGATATTTTGTTTCTAAAGCAAACTACTTGTTTTCTACCTGAGAGAAAAGATGTAATAAATTTTGTTAGGTCAGGGTGTAATCTATAACCTTCCAGCTTTTTTGCAAGAATTTCATGATCAATTATATCAAAGGCTTTCTTTAAATCAACAAAGACAGCACCACACAATTTGTCATTATTTATATTAGGCAGCCAGCTTTCTGTCATTTTAGTTAATGCTGTGTGGCAGGAGTGATTTATCAAAAACCTGACTTACTGTCTGTATTAGTAGATTTTCTTGCATGTGGAGCAGTATCAAATTTTGTATGTTTTTCAAGAGGTTTAGATAATTATGACAGAATGGATATGGGTCTATGTTTGAGAGGTCACTAGTCTGTCCATATTTAAAAAGAGGAAACACTTTGGCGAGTTTAAAAGCATCAGGGAAATAATGTTTGTCAATGCACAAATTGTATATGTATGTTAGTGTGTCTGTAATAAGTAGTGCAGCGTAGCAAAGTATCTTGTTACTAATGTCATCACATCCTGCTGAGTTAGCGTTCTTTAAAGACCGGGTGTAATTATAAACCTCACTGACTGTGAAGTAAGGAATATTTAGTTGTTTTATTTTTACACATTTATTGTCGCTGCAAGTTTTCAACACACTCAGGTCACAAGTATGGGTCTGTAATGAATATTTTAAAGTGCTAATTTCTTCCCTAAAATGTTCACTGAAGTTAGTGCAAGTATGTTCACCATTAAGTGTTTGTGGGTCAGACTGCTTCCTTTTATTTACAAGAGTATTAATCACTTTCCAAACTGATTTATTATCAGTTTTGTCTTTCACTAAATTTCTGAAGTAATTTTCTTTTTCTGCCTAATTAAATACTGCACCTTATTCCTAAGTGAACGATAGCTACTGAAAACTCTGCTTTTATGAGCTTCATTCCGTTTCCTCATGAGTTGCAAGATATCAGGAGTTATCCACAGGGATTTTGTTATGTGTTTTACTCTCATTTCTTTGATGGGGACATGCTTGTCAAAAATATTTTGAAATATCTCGATACAGTATTCGATAGCCTCATCAGGATTGGTTAACTGGTAAACATATGTAAAAGGCAAAGCTTTAGATCAGTTAAAAATAATTCCAAGTTAAAATTTTTGAAGTTCCTGTATTTGATGCTGGTATGTTTGTGTTTATGCATTTTATACACCTGATGTGACCATGTACAGCAAATCGGGTAATGATGAGGGACAGTACATTCAGTAATGTTTCCTGAATGAGCTACATAAATATGATCTATTGGTGTTGATGATGATTCAGTTACCCTAGTAGGTTTGTTAACAATTTGGGAGAAGTTGTAGGATGTTAAAATGTTCTTCCACGTAGGATTGGGCTGATTGAGATCTATACTGAAGTCACCTAGAATGATTATGTCCTTGAATTTATAGGTTAGAGCATCATCCATCATTGTCATAAAGTGATCATACCACTCGGCTGAGGCATTTGGATTTCGGTATATAAAACTAATTAGAATTGGGCTAAGATTTGATATTTTAATATCTAACTTGATACATTCAACCTCTGATGTTTCCAGGTCTTCTCTTCTACAAAATTTAATTGTGTTAGAAATATAAATGACTAAACCTGTTTCTAGCTTCCTAGCTGGGTCATGCCTGATTCCATCCATAGAAATCATATATCATACCATAAATCATACCATCTACTCATATATCATTGTCAGTGATGTTTTTATGTAATCTGCTTTCAGAGAAGCCAAAATATGAAATGTCGAAATATATGTGTAACCTCAGGGAGTTTTCCTAATAAGTGATAAACATTTACGTCGCCAACACGTAGGCCATCGTGTCGCAGCCAGTTCTCAGTTTTCTGGGTCATTATATAACACTGTAAAAAATATTATATTTCAATAAAAATAAAATAACTGGTCAGACAGACTCACTCATGCAACAGTCAGACTTCAGTCATATAGTTATACATTTAAGCTAGTAGAGATAATGAATCTAAATAAATTTATAACATAATGACCAACAAATAAGGGGGGAAAGTACAAAAATCAACAATGTAATGTAAGTTTAAATTGTAAAAGACTGGATGACAATATTAGCTGTAAGCTAGCTCTAAGAAACTTGTGTTCAGCTGTAAGAAGTTCTGTGGTTTTTTAACCACATAAAGAAAGAGAGGCCAATTGAAAGCTACCTGGTGGAAAACTGTAGAAGCAGAAATGACTAACATGTAGCACAGTGGCACACAATACAAAGGCTGGCTGCAGACTGTAAGAGGTGGGGAGACTCTTTTGCTGCCCTGCATGACATCACAAGACATACTGGACAGTGATTGCTTAGCCAATCACCAATCAAGGACATGGATGGATGGATGGATGATGCAGCAAAGGATGATGAAAAAAGTATAGTTACATTGGCCACTGAATCAAAGCCAGGGCTTTGTAGCTAGTATTCCAAAACATTCAACTCCTGACTCCACTATTTCTCTGCTGTATTAGTACTCCAAAACATTCAATTCTTGACTCCACTATTTCTCTGCTGTATTAGTACTCCATAACAGTCAACTTCTGACTCCACTATTTCTCTACTGTGTTAGTACTCTAAAACATTCAGCTCTTGACTCCACTATTTCTCTACTGTATTAGTACTCCAAAACATTCAATTCTTGACTCCACTATTTATTTCTCTATTGTATTAGTACTCCAAAACATTCAATTCTTGACTCCACTATTTATTTCTCTATTGTATTAGTATTCCAAAACATTCAATTCTTGACTCCACTATTTCTCTATTGTATTAGTACTCTAAAACATTCAACTCTTGACTCCACTATTTCTCTACTATATTAGTACTCCAAAACATTCAACTTCTGACTCCACTATTTCTCCACTGTATGACTGACTCCAGCTCAAACTCCCTCAAATAAAGCATGTTTCTACTAGGTGCAACTCCATCTAAAAACTGCATCTGACTCATCTGCCCAGCTAGGATGCTATCCCATCTTTCCATAATTTTCTTAGCAAGAGAGAGATCTAAATGTGGTCCCCATGGTGGTGGAGTTTTTCACCAAGACTGCTTCTAGAATTCACCTTTCATGTAAGAAACAACACCCAAATCCTTATCAGACTGCACACCTGTAGTTCAAGATCAACAACAGAATGCCAGATAAAGAGAACTCAAATCTGCAATTCTAGGATGATCATCAACAAAACAACCTGTTCTCTACAAATGTTCTCTCCTAGTTATTTCCCCTATCACTGTCAAGCAGTGCTAACAATATATGAGAATTAACATCTGCAATATTGCAGTTTATTTCATGGTTTATTATTTCCTTTATTGTTTTAATATCAACAATGTGATTATGTTATTAATATTGCTATGGAAAGAATGTTACTGATATCTCTTTGGATGAAATATTACTGATATCTCTATGGATGAAATATTAACGATATTTCTATGGATGGAATAGAATAGGTCTCCTGTAGATGCTAAATCAAAATTCTTGGCAACTAGTGCCATAGCATGAGGGACAGCACCATATCCCAAGAGACAGTGGCATAACCCCAGGGACAGTGTCATAGCATGAGGGACAGCACCATATCCTGAGGGACAGCACCATATCATGAAGGACAGTGCCATATCATGAGGGACTGTGGCATAGCCTGAGGGACAGTTCCATCACCTGAAGGACATTGCCATGGCCTGAGGGACAGCAATCTATTTTTGTTCAGTTTACTTTCTGGAACACACATACATACATACACACACATACACTGCCTCATCTTATCTTGCCTCCATCTTATACCTTTCAGTGTTGAAGAGACAAATAGATCTCTGGATGAGGCTCATCTATTTGCTTCAAATAATGATGATATTTAAAGCATCTGCTACTGATGAAATGAAAAGAATGGGGATACACATTTTGGGGATCTGCGAACATTGATAGAAAGGATCAGGACACTTCAAGAGCGAGAATGATAATATCTTTATATAGTCTAGTGGAGAATTAGGAGGAAAGGATGGAGTGGCTTCTTACTTGGACAAATTAACATCAAAAGCATTACTAGGTTATAATCAAGTAAGTGATAGAATCCTCACTATCAGGCACTACTAGAAATGTAACAATTATCCAGATGTATGCACCAGCATATCAGCAGCAGAAGAAGAGGAAGTAGAGGACTTTTATAATATACTGCAAGTGACGATAGACCAGATACGGAAAAATGTTGTATTAATAATGGGGAATTTTAATGCAAAGATTGGTACAGAAAGAGCAGAAGATGAAGGATATGTTGTGGGGAAATTTAGCATAGGACACAGAAATGAGCCAGGTGACAAACTAATGGTGTTTTGCATGGAAAATGAGCTAATGATTGCTAAACACTTTTTAAACAACATCCAAGAAGACTTTATACATGGACATCACCTGATGGGAAAACCAAGAATCAAATAGGTGTGCAAAGAAGGTGGAGATCAAGTATAACATCAGCAAAAACTTTACCAGGTGCTGATTGTGGCATGGACCATGAGTTATTAATAGCAAACATGAAGATAAAGATAAAAAAGACAGTTACAGATTAAGATCACTCCACTTTGATCTTGCAAAAATACCAGAACAATACAGTATAGACGTGAAGAACTGTTTCTAAATCCTGATGGCTGTACAGGAGGATATGACACCAGATGAACTGACTATGCAGGCCAGAAATATCTTAATAACAACAGCTAAAAACATGGTTCCAGTAAAGAAAACACAAAAAGAATGAATGGATTACAGCAGCCACATTGGAAGTGATAAAACAACATAGAGAAATGAAGACGACATGGAAAGTGACAAAAAACAACAAAAGAACTACAAAGAAACATAAAAAAAGACACAAAAAAAACAATACATACAAGATTGTTGTGAAAGAATAGAAGGACATCAGAAGTGTGGAAGAGATAGTGAAATGTTTAAAGAAATGAAGACATTGACGAGAAATGTCACACCTAAACTAAATGTAATTTGTGACGAGATGGGGAATACCTTGACAGAGACAGAGGAAATTCTAGAAAGATGGAAAGAATATTGCAGAGAAATGTATGAAACAACCGACTGTGGAAGCAGAAATTAACAATGTTAATTATTATTGGAGGAGAAAGAACCCGAACCTACAATTGAAAAAGTTTTATGTGCAATAAAGAATATAAAAAATGGTAAATCACCAGAATGTGATGAGATAACAGCTGAACTTATTTTATTAAAGCAGGAGGAAAGGAATGTGCAACAATCTATCATGCACTATGTAAAAAGATATGGCATTCAGGTATATGGCCAAAAGAGTGGAAAAAAACTGTATTCATATCACTGCCAAAAAAGAGTATCTTGAAACTATGCACAAACTACAGAACTGTTGCCCTGATTAGTTATGCCAGTAAAATTCTGTTAAAAATCAGAATCAGCAGACTTCATAAGAAAATAGAAGAAGATGTCAATATGGTTCAGGCTGGTTTCAGGCAAGGAAGAGGATCAAGAGATCATATATTCAATATAAGATTAATAAAAGAGAAATGCAGAGAATTTAATGTGAATCTATATACCTTTTTTACCTATATACAGGCATCTGACTGTGTACAACACCAGAAACTTTGGAAATAATGGAAAAAAATTGGATTTCCAACACATTTGCTACAATTAAACAACAGGCTGCAGTAAAAATAAATGGTGAAACAACAACCCGGGTTGACATAAAACAAGGGATCATCGGGGATGCATATTTTTGCCTTACTTATTTAACTTGTAGATTGAAAAATATAATAAGGAATGTTAAATAAGATGTAGACAAAGAATATTATGATACCATAACAATTGGAGGTTATGAAATACCAGAGATTAGATATGCTGATCAAGCTCCGACCCTCGTGGAAAGAGCGCTTTTATTAGTTCAAACCGCTGTTGGCGAGATCTTCAGCTGCCGTGCGTGGAGCGGTGCTCCTCCCGGCCAATGAAGAAAATTGCAAATGAGGTTGCCGCGCAGCATCACTGCGGAAAAGGTGGTAGAAAGGATAAAGCGAAGCAAACAGTCAAATCACGGCACCTCTGGTCTGGAGGTCGGCCACGTCCTGAGTGCAGTCATGTCGGGTGAAATGCATGAACCGGCTTGTCCCAGAGGTTAAGACACTGCTGGCGAGACTCTTCAAATGCCGTGCGTGGAGTGAAGCTCCTCCCGGTTAAGGAAGTAAATGCGGAAAAGAAATAAAGGTTGCTGTGCGGAGCCGATGGGAAAAGGTGGTGGAAAGTGAAGTTTAACCGGTATGTCCAGTAGTATCGCTACGAGAGCTATACCACGGCACCTCTGCTCTAGAGGCCGCCCACGTCCGAAATACACCTACACTGGTGAAATATGCCTAAACCGGCACGCACCAGGGGTGGAACTTGATGGCTAGACATGTCATGCCACCTCCGCTCTAGAGGTCGGTAACGCCTGATAAACACCCATACTGGTGAATTTTGCCTAAACCGGCTCATACCAGGGGTGAATCTTGAAGGCTATGCATGTCACAGTACCTCTGCCCTAGAGGTCGGTCCCGTCCCAAACACGCCCATACTGGGATAATGCCTAAACCGCCTCAACCCAGGGGTAGAAGTCACTAGTGGCGAGGATTCGTCCTCCTGGACAAAAGCTCCATCCTGGTCACAACTAGGAAGGGTAGCGGCCACGACCGCAAAATGCTGAAGTCGGAGACACTGGACCAGGGAAGTCTAGATAGGCAACCACCTCTCACCCGGCGGGGATGTCTGCGTATCCTAATCACGCTGAGGTTTTCTGGTGAGAAAGTCCAACCCTAGACTAAACTGGTGCAATGAAAACCACGGTGTCACGCAATCCACTGTCCTATCCTGATGACAACTCAACCAGATCACACACTGCCACAACTGTGTACTCCACCTTAGCCAACCAGTATCTTCCTCGTTTAGTGCATCTACCTTCTGTCATCCAAAGTTCCTTATGAAGAGGGATGATTCTTGATATTGGTAACCCTGATGTATAGGCACTAACACCATGTCCCCTAGGTGCCTTTGTGGCATAATAGGGGTCTTTGCCTCATTTATTCATTCATTTATATGTCCCTTGCAGAACTTTGCCTCTCTAACAGCTCTCCTGTAGGCCTCTCGATTGTAAGGAAGATACCCTGCTGCTGATGCATCCATTCGCAGATCATCAATGATGTCTTGCAGTCATCTTCGCCTTGGTCTTCCTCTCTTTCTTTTTCCCATTATGTACCCTTCCAAAACAGTCTTCTACAGATTATCATGACGTTTAATGTGTCCAAAATATTTAAGTTTTCTTTGTTTAATTCTCTTTACTAGCCAGCCTTCTTCAGTATTAAGTTCTTGTAGTATTGATATAGAATTAGAAAAATATTTTGGCCAAACAACATAAGAAATAACATCTTATTGGCAGAAATGCAGATGAAACCACTGACAACAATTATTGAGGAAAGACGCTGGCGATGGTTGGGACATGTGCTCCGAATGACTGACAACTCACTACCAAAAATAGCACTAAGATGGACACCACAGGGGAACAGAAGTAAGGGTAGACCAAAAGAGACATGGAGAAGAACAACAGAAAGGATGTTGAGCAATAGAAGGCTCACCTGGGCAAGAGCAGAAAAAAAGGCGAAGGACAGGCATTTGTGGATAACCCTTGCGGAAGCCCCATGTGCCCTGGGCACTTAAGGTTCAGAGAGAGAGAGAGTATTGATATATTTATTATTTCTTGTGTCCATGATATTTGAAGAACTCTTCTGTAACATTTACATTCAAAGGCATTTATGTGTTTCTCAGCTGTTTTGTTAAGTGTCCAGGACTCACAGGTGTATGTTGTGATGGGAAAGATGCATGCCCTTAAAAATCTTATTTTTGTAGTTCTATTCCTCTCCACAGATTCTTTAGTAGTTTTATTTTTTGAAGAGGGATTGATGTCCTCTTTTTCATTTCCCTCATTGTATTTCCATTACTAGTTAGTATGATCCAAGATATTCAAAACTCTCCACTTCTTCCAATTTTTCCTCATTGATACATATTTCAGCTGCCTTATTTGTTTTGTCAGTTGTCATCAATTTAGTTTTCTGTGCATTTAGATAGAGGTTTTGCTCTTCACTATTTTTACAGACTGACATAATCAGTTTTTCCACTCCTTTTTGTGTTGTAGACAGTAATACTGTGTCATCAGCATATCTAATCTCTGGTATTTCATAACCTACAATTGTTACAGCATCGTAATATTCTTTGTCTTCATCTTCTCTAACATTCCTCATTATATTTTTAGTATACAAGATAAATAAGTAACATGACAATATGCACCCCTGATTATATTGAACATATGATCTCTTGATCCTCTTCCTTGCCTGAAACCAGGTTGGATCATATTGACTTCTTCTATTTTCTTACAAAATCTACCCATTATGATTTTTAACAGAATTTTACTGGCATGACTAATCAGGGCAGCAGTTCTGTAGTTTGTGCATAATTTCAGGTTACCATTTTTTTTGGCAGTGATATGAATACAGTTCTTTTCCATTCTTTTGGCCAAATACCTGAATGTCATATCTTTTTCCATAGTGAATTATAGATTTGCCTACCTCACACAAATCTTTACACAAGCATATACACCTTTACTGCCACCTGAAGAAAATCATAATCAGTTTTTCTCCCAGAAATAAATGCTCACCTTATTATTCTTCCAGTGTGGCCAGCAATTACTGCAGCTTCATCCACTGAAGAATATGTATCTTTATATTCCTCTGAGCATCATTCTTTGATTTCATGTCTGAGGTTAAAAAAAATATTATATAATATATATTACAAATCAAGAACAAGTTACTGAATGCTGTTGCATATCAGATATCCCTGCTGCTTACATATCCCAACATCCCATTTGAAAGTAAGTGAAAACTAATTAATAGCATATTCCTACCAATGCTGTGCTACCAATGGGCACTCACTAAGAAACAACAGAATAAAATAAGTATGTGTGAAATGAGATGTCTTAGGAAAATAGCAAACATCACCAGGTTTGACAAGCTAAGAAATGACACCGTAAGACAGATGGTAGGAAATACATCATGTCTACAACACAGAGAAGCAAAGAATCAAGTGGTTCAGCCACTTAATGAGAAAGATTACACTCACAGCCAGCCATGAGAGCCTTCAGCCACAGGACAAAGACCAAGAGGAAGACCCAGAAAGAGACGGATGGTATCAGAAAAACACTCTCTAATTATGCCATGACTGTCACTGAGGCCACTCATTTGGTCCAGAAATGACAAATGCATCTTCCCTCAACACTTCACAGTATAAGAGGAAGGATAAAGTAAGTAAGTAAGAACAAGTTATTACTGTTCTGTTATTACTATGCTATGGAGGGCTCTCATGACATTTCTATTTGCTGCCTTCTTCTTAGCCTGGTTCCACATGAAGCCCCTTCTCTAAGGGACTGGGGGTGAAGGCGCTGTCCAATTAGGCAATCAGTGACCACAGCTGATATGCTAGCATCAGGGTTAGTGAACCACAGCTGACCAAGACCCTGTCCCACCTCTCTATTTGTACCCCTAGTAACAGATCTCGCCTGGCTAATGGGGCAGGGATCACCATAGTCCCCATGGTGGTGGAGTATGCTAAAGAAGCATTGCACACTCCTTGCTATTTAGTTGTACTCTAGGACTGAAAAAGTAGCTGCCATAACCCGCTCCCAGGCTGATATGATGCTATATCCCAACATCTCCACAGCATTGACTGCAAAGAACATCAGCATGCAGTTACAGGGAGATGGCACAGGACAAGACAAGATAAGTCTCAAAGGGACTATCTGATGTTGGCTTCTCAAAAGGTCTCTGGACTTCAAGAAGATCTAAGTATCACAGGTCTCCATTTGATTCTGTAGTGTAAATGGGTACCCTAAGTTTTTGGTACATTTGTTTTGGGGAAACCAGCCTCTGAAAACTGAGACTATCTCTCTGTGGGGCAGGACAAATTGAACAGCCCTGTACTTCCCACCAAATCCAAAGTGGATGAAGAAAAACAATAAAATAATTAAATGGGTTTCTTTGACAATGGAGTCGGTATCTGTGCCTGCCACAGGACAGCAGCTAGTTCTCTCTTTTTCACTTGACTAGTTTCTGTCACTTTATAGCCATCTAGGACCATACCTGAAGCCTTAACCTGCTTCTACTATTCCTCTCTAGGATATAACTGGATAGCCTCTTCTCTACCTTCTCTCCATTGTTCAGAAGAAGTGCTGTTCTGACTGTAGTGTCCTTTCCCAGGAATTAGCATTTCTTTGTTAATATAACTTGTACACAAATCTATAATCTTCACAGGAGTTAATCAATGGCAAAGACATTTCTTTGTTAATGTAACTTGTACACAAACCTATAATCTAAACAGGAGTTAATCACTGGCAAAGACATTTTTTTGTTAATATAACTTGTACACAAACCTATAATCTTCACAGGAGTTAATCACTGGCAATGACATTTCTTTGTTAATATAACTTGTACACAAACCTATAATCTTCATAGGAGTTAATCAATGGCAAAGACATTTCTTTGTTAATATAACTTGTACACAGTCCTGTAGTCTTCACTGGAATTAATCACTGGCAAAGACATCTTTGCAAAGATAATCTTCTTCTTCTTCGTTCGCATACATTAGCGATAATGCGTGTTACCCTGATTTTTGCGATGCGCCTTTTGGCTGGGTAACTCCGACTTCAGCACCTTTCCTTGCTAGGGCAGACTGTGGTCTTGCTCGGACTGCCATGAAGACAGTGTGGCTGGCCTGGCCAAAACTTTGTTTTCCAGCCTCTGGTGGCTGTACTTAAGCCCCTTCTCCATGTCAGATGGTTTTGAGACAGTTCCACAAAGACACTCTGACTTTGAGATGAGGAATCTGATGAGTGCTTCAACGATATCCATTCCCTGCCACCCATAGTCTACTGGCTCTGTTTTGTTTACATCATTCTGATAGCCATTGTTGTAAAGACCCATAGGCTTGTCACGTCCTGGATTCATTGGTTTCACACCAGACTTCCCTCATCCCCGCCAGAGATCTCCATGTCCCCATCCGTCCACCAACCTGACATTACATTTTACAAAAATAACAATTACAATTAGTGTTGATTGCTACAAGTTTCTGGGCTACAGAGGTAGGTCAGAGTTTTTAAGCAAACAGATCTATGTTCCCTGTCTCACAAACACTATGTTAAGATAAGTGTGCTCTTAACACAGTTGTTCCCAGGGAGCAAAGATAATGAAAAGTAATAATGAAGGCAATAGCTTCATGGTAATCGAGGGAGTGCCAATTGAGGAAGTAGAGTATTTCACATATTTAGGCAGCATAGTGGATAAACATGGGGGAATGGAAAAGGATGTTAAAGCTAGAGTAACCAAGGCCAGGACAGCATTTATCCAACTTAACAAAATATGGTCATCTAAGAACATCAAAACAAGAACCAAATTTAGGCTTTTCAATACAAACGTAAAGACTCCTACTATGTGGTTCAATGACATGGGTTATGACCAAAACAATACAACAGAAGATACAAACATTCATGAACTACTGCTTGAAGAGGATTTTAAACATTAAATGGCAGGACAAGATCAGGAATGAGGAGGTCTTGGAAAGGGCAAGACAAGAACCTATGAACCTACAAAACATGTCTAGGAAGTGGAGATGGATTGGACACACTGAGGAAACCGAACACCAATATAGCAAGACAGGCACTGACATGGAATCCTTAAGGAAACAGAAAATGAGGAAGACCTAGACTTACTTGGAGAAGAGAAATTATGACAGTGCTCAGAGACAAAGGATGCACATGGAAGGAAGCAGACAATAATTTCAATAACAGGGATGACTGGAGATCTTCTATCCATGGCCTATGCTCTCAAGAGAGTGAAAGGCGATGATGATGATGAAAGACATCTTTCAAGGGGCTTCCTCAAATATAGTCTTAACGAAATGTAAAGTTTATAATTTTAAACTACCCCAAATGCTAAAGCAGGCATTTTATCGTTTCCCGGAATATTATATTATATTATAGCATCATTTATTACCGTGCATTATAAACATGTGGGTGTGATAGGGATGTTGTTTGGTAGGTTAAAATTTAACATCCTGAGGTTGCAAGACAGTGAAGTTTATTAATGCATTGTCCTCTCATGGCTAGACAGTTGCTCCTCCTACCAGAGTCCATGGTTCAAGTCCGTAGTAATTTTCTTGGCATGTTTCTTTCTCTCATGTCTAAAAGTGCTTTGTCTATGATTTTTTCAAAGTAAAAATCGTTTAATGTCCCATCGTCCAGACCGTCAAAATGTGATGACAATAAGGGAAGTTGACATAAACAGAAGTCTGATTTAACTGGGCCAGTGTGTGCATGTATGTGTGTGTCCATCCGCCCCACATTTGCTACATTAAACACGTAACAAACAGCCAAAGCTATCATCATCGGACAGAATATGTACTAATCACAAAATATATTAGTCATAAAATATATTAATCACAAAATACAGTATATCTTAGTCTCACAATATAGAAAACACTATAATTAAGGATCTGACTTGTCAGCAGTAGTACTAAAAAATGAGTGATTTTGCGTCGTATCTTTAATTTTAAAAAAGTCATTTAAACACGATAGAGCACTAAAAGCGTCATGCGTCACCATCAGGCATACTGTAAATGAACGAGCGCACAGTCTCGAACGCGCTTACAGACTGAGCGTAAGAAACAGTTTTGGTGGGTGTCTGGTCCATGGACTCACTGACGTCATCAGCACTATCATCGGCGTCGCTGTCTATCTTGCTTTTACTGCAACTATCAATGATCTCTTCGACTGAATACATTTCCGTTGATAACCAAGCCGTCATCAACTGAAACGAACTGATCAAACGTGACACTTCCATCAGAAATTGCTGCCCACTCCACATCTGTGATCAAGTCCAGGGGAAAGTCACAAATATCGCCGGCATTTGTATTGATCACTGGCTCGGACAAGAAAGTAAACTGCGGTTTATGATAGCAGTTCCCAGTCGTTGACTGAATGACGCTAATACATGCCGCATGCATAAAATTAATCGTTATCTTGATGTCGACCTCGGCGACACGCTTTTGTTCCACAGTATACAGCACATGACACACTATTCGCTTTCTGTACTGTTGCTTGAAGGCGTAAATGATACCTTGGTCGCTCGGCTGCAGCACACTGGTTGAGTTAGGTGGCAGGAAAACAAAACTTTGTAGCCATCAGATTGGTGACGCCAGTGTGTGCCTGACAGTTGTCAACGAACAACAAAACCTTTCTGTTCATTCGGTTCATTTTGTTATCGAAAGAAATGACCCAGTCCTCAAACAGTTCGCTTGTCATCCAAGCACGCGGTTGCCTTGTAAGTGACGGGCAGGTTCTTTACGTTCTTCAAGCACCGCAGATTTCGTGACTTTCCGATTACAAGAAGCGGAGTCTTCTCAGTGTCAGACATGTTACAGCACACGGCAGAACAATCTTTAGAACGTTTGCCACCGTGGCACTTCTCATCACGAAAGCACAAAGTCCTATTCGGTAGCAGTTTATAAAACACGCCTGTTTCTTCCATGTTGAAAATGTCATCTGGGCTGTACGCATTCAAACATTTTGGCAAGCAAGAAATCCAGTCATTAACGACATCAGTGTTAACTTGGGCCGCTTCACCTGAAGCGACCTTAAATGTTATGCTGTGGCGTTTCTTAAAGCGCTCAAAAAACCCGTTCCAACACTTCCAGTCAGGCATATCCATTTCTTTCGCAAAACGTTCTGCGATTTCTGCGAGCATAGGACCGCACACAGGCAAATGTGCAGAACGTGTCTGTTTAAACCATTTCAACAAAGCACACTCAACATCCATGTAGGAACTCGCATGCCTTCACTTACAGTTTGACCTAACTAAAGACGAGTGAAAGTCTCGTTCAATTTTGTCTCGGTTTTTAACAAGTTTCGATGCAGTTGAAATGTCAATTTCAAATTTATCCGCTATGTCCTTTCTTGCAACTTTTTTATCAATTTGCTTCAGAATACTCATTTTACTGTTCAAATCCAGATCAGCACGTTTGCGTTTAGTAGCCATTATGTATCACAACGAAAACCAGAGAGAAGTTCCCGGCTATACGATTCACAGTACACTATTTCTAGTCTGACTAGCTATCACTTCAAGTTGCCAAGTTAACACTTGATAAAGAAACCAATGACCGAAAAAAGCAGATTTTAATCATGAAAGGGCGGCCGTGGTAAACTGTCATTCACACCACGTGAGGTTCGATGGCCACATGTTCAAAAGGTTGATGCAGCAATTACTCTGTGCTCACACGGCCGGCCCCTTCTTTGATGAATCGCGAAGCTGATAACGCTTTGTGAGATGTTTGTAGCTTGTACTCGCCCAGTATGTGATACAAAGCATGATCTTTAGCTCCTCCAGGTGCAAAAATATCGTGACATCAACTGATTTGTGGCAATAAGCGGGGTGATATTAACGGGAGTAAAGCCCATTAATTACTTATGGGAGTTGGCCGGGGATACACATTTATGTGACAATATCCAGGTGGTGACATAAAGCGATGTGATATTAAATGGGTTCGACAATATAACCATACATTACTGTGTTCCGTTACTTTAAACGGTGAAACCTTTAAACGGTGAACGCTTCGTAGTTTCCTATTTGTAAGAATCTGTATTGATTTTTGGCACAGTTAACCCAATAAATAATTCACTTACATCAGAAAAATAACTGCAGATGGTGAATAAGTTGGTGAACCATGACTGTAAACGCGTTTTGGCACAAAAATTAAGGAATCAAGTAAAAGAAAATGGAGACCATTAATTTACTATCAAATGCTTGGAAACAATACTGACAACAGCACATACACTTGACATCTTCCAAATTATGTGTCCACAAAAGGTAAAAGAAGTGTTCTGGCCAACTGCAAAAAGTAATGAGCTCTTGTTAAGAGAGACATGACACCACTGTCAACAGTGATTAAAAGGAGAAGATGGCAATTGATTGGCCACATTATGAGAATGACAGACAAATCCTTACCATGAAAAGCTTTGATGTGGTCTCCGCGTGGTAAAAGAAGTATGAGACGACCTAAAGAGACATGGAGACGTACAGCAGAGAAAATGGTGGCAAACGAAGGGACTGATATGGGAGTCTGCAAAGAAGATAGAGAAGGACTGATAGAAGTGGAAATCTTGCTACCAGTGTCTTCAGCACTGACGGGACGAGAGAGAGGTGAGAGAGAATGAGAAAGAGAGAGTGACGGAGAGTGACAGAGAGTGAGAGAGAATGAGAGAGAGAGTGAGATGGTGAGAGATAGAGTGACAGAGAGTGATAGATAATGAGAGAGAATGAGAGAGAGAGAGTGAGAGAGAATGAGAGAGTGAGAGAGAGATACTGAGAGAGATTGAGAGAGAGTGTGAGAGAGAGAGTCAGAGAGTGAGAGAGAGAGAGTTTAATTTACTGTAAAATTCCACGTGAAGAGAGTCATTATCTGAGATTTATCCCCTTGCTCTGCTTCCTTAACTGACGGAATATCAGAGCATCCATACTAGTATCAGGCGCTTAGTTTATGTTTGTAAGTCATCTAAGTTCATTCATTCATTCATTTGCATGTCCTTTGCAGAACTTTGCCTTCCTAACAGCACTACTGTAGGCCTCTCGGTTGTGAGCAAGATGGCTTGCTGCTGATGCATCCATTTGCAGATCATCAACGATGTCTTGCAGTCAAATTTGCCTTGGTCTTCCTCTCTTTCTTTTTCCCATTGTGTACCCTTCAAAGACGGTCTTCTACAGATTATCATGACGTTCAATATGTCCAAAATATTTAAGTTTTTTTCTGTTTAATCCTCTTTACTACCCAGCCTTCTTCAATATTAAGTTCTTGTAGTATGGATATATTTGTTCCTTCTTGTGTCGATGATATTTGAAGAACTCCTCTGTAACATTTACATTCAAAGGCATTTATGTGTTTCTCAACTGTTTTGTTAAGTGTCCAGGTCTCACAGGCATATGTTGTGATGGGAAAAATACATGCCCTTAAAAATCTTATTTTTGTAGTTCTGTCTATTCCTCTCCACAGCTTCTTTAGTTGTTTTACTTTCTGAAGAGCGATAGATGAACTCTTTTTAATTTCCCTCATTATATCTCCATTATTAGTTAGTAGTGATCCAAGATATTGAAAACTGTCAACTTCTTCCAATTTTTCCTCATTGATACATATTTCAGCTGCCTTATTTGTTTTGTCAGTTGTCATCAATCTAGTTTTCTTCGCATTAAGATAGAGGTTTTGCTTTTCGTTGTTCATACAGACTGACAACTGACAAAACAAATGTCCTTTTTGTGCTGTGAACAGTCATCTAAGTACAAGGTATTAATTAACACTATGATCCTATGAGGAAAATACACAATTATGAAGCCTACCTCCTAATATAAGCAGCTGTTATTCAAAACATACAATACAAGTGAAAACTATTGGTAACAACTGCTCATCATATCTCTATTGTTCATACTATAGCCGTGTACTGGATAACCCTGTTAAATGATGTACTTCCGGGTTAACGAGGTAGGTCAAGTCATATAAGAGAAATTGATTGAGCTGGGAGCGAGCTTATTCTTAATGGTTAGACAGTTGAAATGCCAGTGACTTAAAGACCTTTTTTTTGTTTTGTTTCTTGAAGAATCTGGCAACATAAGTTGTAGGCACTCATTACTGAAATCTGCAACTACTGAGGACGTAATTGCTGCCACTCCTACGTTAGCTAAGATTTGCGAAACATTAATGTAAGACGCTTGATAAAAGGGGTGGCGACTGCAGTAAAACTGATTCAAATAATAAAAGTAGATGTGTGGTGCAGTTTTACAATGCGGCAGAGGGAGTAAGTAAAGTGAGAAAAGTGAGATAAAACGAATAGAAAATATGAGAGTAAGATGAGAATGCATAAATGAAAAATATACAACATACAATGTTTCGGCGTGAGCCTTTTTTTTGAGGATTACATACACGAACAAAATACAACATACAACTAAATGAAAAATTCATCTTAATGGCATCCTCCTAAGTAGGAAACACAAGAATGCATGTCCCATTGACGAGGCATAGAAACCACGAGAGGGGGGGGTGCACAAAGGATAGCAGATGAACCCAATCGGACATAAGAGGAGGGGAAGGGGAGAGAAACAGGTAAGGGGAGGGAAGGGCAATAGATACCTGTAGGTCGCTAGAGAAGCAGGTGGTGGGTGAGAGCGGAAGCGGAGAGATAATGAATGAAGAACTGCCGGAACGAGCAGAAGGGGCCTTAAACACCTGTAGGCCGCTAGAAACGCAAATCGTGATGCGGAGGGGCGAAGGAAGCAGGGAGATAATATGAAACTTATGAATGAAGTACAAGACCTGGAGAGGCAATAAACACCTGTAGGCCACCTTAGAAGAAGAGAAGGTGACGGTGGGTGGGTGGGGGGGGAGCTAGGAGAGAGAAACAAGAAAAATAACAGAAAAAGTGGAAACTAAAGAAGTTAAAGGAAGCTGAAGACATTGTTTTCCAGCCGAGTGGAAACAGCCAGTCTGAAAAATAAGACGCTGTTCTAGGACCCTCCGAGATCGTACATCAGCAAAACAAGAGCGGATCGCAGTAACAGAAATGTCCTGTGGTTGCTAAGGCAAAAATGTTTAGCCACAGGTGTTCAAACCCTCTTAGAAATATCATTAAGATGTTGATGAAAACGATCTCCTAAGCGTAAACCGATCCCCTCTATATACTTCATATCACAACGTTTGAACATAATAGCATAAATAACATTGCGTGAAGTGCAGGTGAAGTCCTCCTGAACTGATAATGTGTACTTCGAGAAGGCGATCTGGCTAGCCTCGACAACAAATGGGCAAGTGTTGCATCTACGACTTCTGCAACGTCTGGTACCATAAAATGTGTCATCTGTCTTAAGGCGACTTCGAACTAAAAGGTCCCTGAGGTATTTGCTCCGTCTGTAGGCCGCCAATGGGGGTTTCCCAAAGAGTTCAGGTGTATCAGGCTCGATCTAGAGGAGATGGAAATGGCGAAACAGTATGTTTTTAACTGCCAAGCTATGAGGGTGGTGCGTGAGTACCAGTTTAACTCTGTCCAAGCTACAGTGCGGGCTTGTTGCCGCGATATATAGCTGACGCGGTTCCAAGACGACGAGAGAGCATATTCTGGATAGCCGCGTTGGCGGAAGAAATCTAGAATTTTGTGGGCCTGATCATGGAAATCTACATCTTCAGTACACAAATGTCGCAAACTAAGAACCTGGGAAAAACTAATAGAGTCCTTACACGATCTGGGATGGGAGGAAGAATACAAGAGATTGCTATGAGAGTCTGTAGATTTATAGTGGAACGAAGTAGTAATCCCGGTAGTGCCAAAAGTATTAACAATGTCGAGAAAGTTAGCAGAAGCAGTAGAAACATGAGAGGTGAAAGAAATGACAGGATTGTACTCAACAAAACTGATGAAGTTGTTAAAGTCTTCCTCTGGCATTGATGTGACCCTAATGTTGTCATCTATGTGGCGTCTATAGAAGACTGGAAAAGTGCCTCTATAGGCTCTCAAAACCTTGTGTTCGAAATGGCCCATGAACAAACATGCATAGCTGGGGCCCATTTTGATACCCATGGCCACAACACTAATCTGGTCGAAGTACGGGCCTTTTAATTCAAACGAACTGAGCTGGAGGACAAGTCATGTAAGGCACAGAATAGTAGACGTAGGAATAGAGGGATGGTGTCTTTTGTTAAAAAAGAACTTGACGGCATGAAGTCCCTGATCATGCGGGATGTATATAAGGACACTACATCAAGAGTAAAGATACGGTAGATGTGACCAGGCAGGAGTGTAAGAGTCTCAAAAGCAGTGACACCGTGATTCGTGTCTGAAAGATAAATGGGCAGACTAGTGACAAGAGGTTGAAAGATACTGTCCAGAAAGTCAGAGATTTGTTCTGTAGGGCAGGGACAAGGAGACACTACGGCGGCATTTATCTTCCCAGATTTCCCTGGTACCCTGAAAGTGGTTGCAAGTAATTTCCATATAAAGATGTACAATGACATCAATGACAAATGGAAAACAATTATTAAGCAAACTATAAAATCAGTAGCACAAAAAAAGCTCAGTGCACACCATTTAGACAAGCAGTGGTGTATTAAGGGAAGGGTGAATAATTACATAAAAACTAGTTCATGTACATGGAAATAAATAAATCGGAATATATAACCAAAAGATGTAAAATAAATCTTCTGAGGAATAAGTGCAAAGAAGATTAGGGCTGAGAAATTGAGATCATTGTTGAAAGTAGTTATTTATTACGAAGGACCCTCATACATGCATTATGAACACATCACAGTCTCCTCTTCATATATACAACTTATATATATATATATATATATATATATATATATATATATATATATATATATATATATATAATCTGCCTTGCTTTTTGGAATTGCCATATACTTCATAATGAAAAAATGCTACACAGGTAAAATGGACATTGATTAGGTACATGGGACCCAGCTAGAAGATCTTGATTTTGCAGATGACATAACTCTTATCATGTGATCTTGCAAAATTACATTAATAGACTGAATGATGCACGCAAAGAACACAGTATGAAAATTAGCCTAGGCAATACAGAAATCATGACCATCGCAAGAATAGACACACCAATAAATATTTACATTGGAAAACCATACTATGAAGCAAGTAACGCTTCTCGGCCTTTTGGCTAAGATCAAAGTGTTCTCTTGGCAGGTACCCTGATCAACACGCCCTTTGGTTAAACAAAAGCGTCGTTATTTTTTTTAACTAAACGAGATGCATGAGGCCTGCCCTATACACTGAATGCCGGGGTTATGGTCCACATCTCGTTACGGGTGGACCCGGTTTGCAGTACCACCGGGTCACGGCCTATTGTTTTCGTCGTCTTAAAAAAAAGTAACGCATTTCAAATACCTCGGAAGCATTTTCTCAGCAAAAGGAAAAATAGACATAGAGATCGAAAACAGATGTAACAAAGCGAACCAACTTATCGGAGAAATGGCTCCCATACTAAACAACAGTCATGTCTCACTGGAAACCAAAAGAACTATCTATAAGACAATCTTCATACCAACTTTGTGCTACCAATGCCAGGCATGGACGCTGACAGCAAAAGACAAAAGGAAAGTTACAACTGCTGAAATGAGATTCTTGAAATATCAAGAACGGACAGAATCAGAAATGATGTTATTAGAAATAAAGTAAGAGTTGAACCTGTTCTGAATTATATTCAAAAACAGCAAATAAAATGGTTCGGTCATGTATCACGACCACCAGTAGAACGTGTACCACAGAGTACAATATTTTACAGACCACACAAAGGCAGATAAAGGGGCCGCCCATGCAAACGATGGTATAGCATAGTCCCTGAACATCTCAATGCGAGCCGTTTGGAGACAATTGCACTTCATCTCTACACCTAGTAGTAAATGAGGAAAGACATGACAAGACACAACTCTTATCAGTGACAATGTGAAATCGATGCAAGAAAAAAAACAGATATCCTGTCTTCACTGGCTAGTAAAATAGGACTTGAAATTAACAAGCAAAAAAATAATAATAATAATGACACTTCTCATTACTCACAATGATTAATAAAATATGCGTAGAAGGAACAGACTTCTTCAAGTAAATCAATTTACATACCTCGGCAGCTACATAGACCAGGATGATGACATCAGAAAGGAAGTTAGAATAAGAATTGCAAAAGCAGCATTGACCTTCAAGAATTTTTAGAACAAATGGCATTCAAAAGTTATAAGCACAAAAACCACGTTAAGATTATTTAATTCAAATGTAATATCTACCCTCATTTATGCATGTGAAAACTGGAAAACAACTAAAGAAATAATTAGACTCTTTCGAAAACAAATGCCTAAGGAAAATTCTCAGTAAAAAGTGGAACGAATTCAAGGACCGCGCAGAGATAAAACAGATGAGCAAACAACTTATCTCATGGGTTATCAGAAAAAGAAGATGGACATATGTCGGTCATGTGATGAGAAGGAAAAATCAGAGGATCCCCAAACAAGTTATCAAGTGGAACACAACAGGCCGAAGAAAAAGAAACCGACCAGGTGAAACTCTAAAGAGAACTTTGTTAAGAGAGGCCAGTTCAGTGGGCATAACATCTCTTGATGAGAATGAAAACCCCGGTGAAGACATGAAATGTTGGAGACATACCGCTCGGGCCCTATGTGACATTTAGCGGAACGGGAAGTATGTAATATGTAAGTTTATGCATTTTGACCATAACAAATAAATAAATTGCAGCAGATGGGTTTTTTGACAGTTGATGTCATGGCATAGAACGTGATCGACAGGTTTGTAAAAAGCACTGTCATACTATTCAATCTTTTCAGTGTGGAATGAAGCAGTTCAAGCCATGGGGTTGTTGTCATTGGTTGTGTTTCTTCATGGCCAGATTATCAACTTTTGCCACACAATGCACCAAAAGGAAGCAATGTTTGTGGTTTAATTTTGTACTAACATTTGTCAGTGGTAAACATTATCTTATTTAAATGCATATGATTGGTTTAATCTTGTTCGATGGTTCAGGTTCAGTACGGTTTTGGCATCACAGCTAACAAGAAAATCCCATAGTTGCTCTACAGCCTGTGCAATCTCCAGGAATGCGCAAGAAGTGTCCCATGTCATACCCATGCATGATGAATGCATACATTTCCGCAAATGTCTTCAGTAGGCGGGTATTCTTTGTCAGCTCTAAGCAGCTATATGGTGCCAACCTTCCAAAGAATACAGTGAAATTCATCCGCCATGTTTATCAGTGACCAATCGCTGGCGGGGAAATCCATCATCATCGCCTTTCACTCCCTTGCTAGCTTAGGCCACGGATAGAAGATCTCCAGTCATCCATGTTCTTTGAATTATTCTCTGCTTCCTTCCATGTGCATCTCTTGTCTCTGAGCACTGTCATAATTTCTCTTCTCCAAGTAAGTCTTGATATTCATCATTTTCTATTTCCTTGAGGATTCCATGTCAGTGCCTGTTTGCTATGTTGGTGTCGGATTTCCTCAGCCAATCCACTTCCACTTCCTAGACATGATTTGTAGGTTCATAGGTTCTTGTCCTGTTCTTTCCCGTTCTTGATCTTGTCCTGCTATTTAATGTTTAAAATCCTCCTCAAGCAGTAGTTCATGAATGTTTGTATCCTCTGTTGTATTGTCTTGGTCATAACCCATGTCTCCTAACCATGTAGCAGGACAGTCTTTATGTTTGTAAAGCCTAAGTTTGGTTCTCGTTTTGATGTTCTTAGATGACCATATTTTGTTAAGTTGGATAAATTCTGTCCTGGCCTTGGTTATTCTAGCTTTAACATCCTTTTGCATTCACCCGTATTTATCCAATATGCTGCCTAAATATGTGAAATATTTTACTTCCTCAGTCGCAACTCCCTCAGTTACCATGAAGCTATTGCTTGCACTGTTGTCTTTGGGGAAATCCATGCACCACTGAGATAGTCAATGGATTTCTGAGATGAGTATGGCCACAGAACTCAGCAATAAGTGACCACATAAACTTGAAGATCTCTAGAAATGGAGATGGTAAGCATATCATAGAAAATACAAATAAGAGTGGCATTGCTTCTGGTGTTCTGGTAAGAGCAAAGGAGTTTAAAGCAGAGTTTATCAGAAATTGTTGAGACAATGGAGCATCATGTTAGCCAGACCAAGAAAATGATGTGAAAATTGTCATAACAAATGAAGGGTTATTCAGACCATGGATATATAGCATTGTGAGAAAAAATAGAACAAATGAAGGATTATTCAGACCATGGATATACACAAATGAAGGATTATTCACACCATGGATATACAGCATTTTTGAGAAAAATAGAACAAATGAAGGATTATTCAGACTGTGGATATGTAGCAATTTGATACAAATGGTGTCAGAACAATGATTATTCAGATCATGGATATTTAGCATGTTTCTGTGGGATTAGATGAGTATTTTGGCCAAAAACCACAAAAAAATAACAATTGCTGGCAGAAATGCAGATGAAACCATTGACTTTGATTGCTGAGGAAAGATGGTGGTAATGGAGCATGTGCCCCGGATGACTGGTGACTCATTACCAAAAACACCGCTAGCACCTGCTGACTAGCAGAGGGATCACAGTGGCAAATGGGGGGAAAAAAGACAAAAGAGAGACATTTGTGGGAAAACCCTTGCTGAAGCCCCATGTGCATTAGGCCCTCAAGGTTAGAGAAAGAGAGAGAGAGAAATATAATTATTCTGACTCTTTACAAGCAGACAGACATAGATTCAGCAAACTGGATTATTTACTTTACAATATATGCTACAAGAATGCTTAGCCCATGTATGTTAAGTTCATAGATTCAGCAAACTGGATTATTTACTACAGAATATATGCTACAAGAATGCTTAGCCCATGTATGTTAAGTTCATAGATTCAGCAAACTGGATTATTTACTACAGAATATTTGTTACAAGAATGCTTAGCCCATGTATGTTAAGATCATAGATTCAGCAAACTGGATTATTTACTCCAGAATATATACTACAAGAATGCTTAGCCCATGTATGTTAAGTTCATAGATTCAGCAAACTGGATTCTTTACTCCAGAATATATACTACAAGAATGCTTAGTCCATATATGTTAAGTTCATAGATTCAGCAAACTAGATTCTTTACTCCAGAATATATGCTACAAGAATGCTTAGTCCATATATGTTAAGTTCATAGATTCAGCAAACTAGATTCTTTACTCCAGAATATATGCTACAAGAATGCTTAGTCCATATATGTTAAGTTCATAGATTCAGCAAACTGGATTCTTTACTCTAGAATATATGCTACAAGAATACTTAGCCCATGTATGTTAAGTTGTCTGATCTGGCTGGAAGGATGGACCTGAAAGGCTAGGGTGCAGCTGCAGTAGCCAGGAGAAGACTTCAACTTTTCCATGGCGATGGAGCCCCAGATTTAGTGAGACCTGAAATGGTTAGCTGAGTGGTTAGGTGCTTGGTTTACTAATCTGGTGGTACCGGGTTCAGTCCCAGCAGTGGGATTTATTTCTAGTACACACCAAAAAGAGGGCCCCGGGTTCACCCAGCCTCTAAAAAATGTTACCAGAGAAATCTGGGAAGGTAAAGCAGCCAGGGATGATGCTGACCACTACATACTTTCATGTGCCGAAGGTCATGGAAAATACAAGCCTAACACCGTATTCCCCAATATGCCTTAATGGCATGGAAATGAGAATTAAAGAAAAAAAAACAGAAATTTCAATACTGAAGAAGATGACGCTTATGAGATAAGGGAGCTGGTGATGATGTAAAAATAAAATTGCTTTGTCATTCCGTATTTTTCTTTCTTTCAGGCTTGTTGCCTCTGCTTATGGTCATCATTTTTGCTGCTGGACATCCAGGAGAGATCGATTTCCTATTCCTTATTTGGATCAAGAATATGATGCTTCTGAGTTTCATTTTTGTTTTATTTTTGAGATCTTTGCTGCAGCGGTCTCCATTGGGGCTTTTGTTTTGGAAATACTTGACTTCATGAAAAATTAGCATGTTCCCACCATGAATGCCTTGTTTGTTCTGAAACTCAACTTCTGTAACACATTTTTAAGACGTAGACTTCAAGATGGGGAGTTTTGATGATAAACTGTATTCTGTTTTTAAAACCATAAAGTGTATAGAAGGCATATTAAGACAAATTTTGAATCTGCCAGCTGTGAGAAATTTTAAAAAAAATATGAACAAAAATGAAAGCTAAACATAATAGATTTTTAAAAAAATCTCATCCTTTGTCAAAGATAGTATTGCATCCTTGTGGTCTAAATTTATTTAGATGAGCGGTATATACATCATGTATATATGAAAAATAATTTGTGCAGACTAATTATTGATTCATTGTATATTTTATTGGTTTCATACAGCAATCAGAGTAATGCAAAGATGAATAAATAAAAAGATAAATGAAGTAAAATAGCAAAATGTAGTTGTAAATAATAGTTTATAATTTTTTACCTTTTAAAAATGAATTGGAAAAGAGTTAAGAAAGGTAAACATAGAAAACCACACTTTGGAAAAGTTGAAGGTACAAGAGGATGGGAAAGTCTAATGTGGGAGTAAATTGAGAACTGTAATGGAAGGCTGCTAGTCAGAGAGTATTAGGAAGACAGGATTAGAATATTGGATGATGACTCTGCATGTTAGATAAGTATTTTAACATGGCAGACTTAGACACACACCAAATACTGTGACAGAAAGATAAAAAAGTGTGAGATGAGTGCGAGTGCTTAAGAAATATGGTAAACAAGATGAGAAGGGATCAAGTGTGAGTTGAAATAATCTGGCAAATGGTGGGAATAACACCAAGGATAATAACAAGGATTGCACTGAAAATTGGAGAGTTAATTGGTTCAGGTATTTGATATGCATGAATCCAGAACAACCAGCAGTACATGCATACAACTCAAAAACATCCGGATATAGGGTGTGATGACATCCAAGGAAAAAAGTGGATAGATGGGGTGAAAGACACACTGAGGAAACATAAGATGACAGCTAGCCAGGCCTCTCACCTAACTCTGAGCAGATGTCTGAAACTCCCTACAATGCTGATGGCATGAGCAGACAGATAAAAAGAAGAAAATATGTAATATACAACCATAGCCATAGTGCTACCAAGAGTGTTTTATCATGACATGTGAGTTACTTCCCAGTTTAGAGGAGAGGAAGTGAAGTCAGGACACAGTGCTGTCAGACTATAAGATACACTAAAACCTAGAAATTATTTCATGTTTCACATGCAAGTTGAGAAGTGCATTGCATATCACAAGTTTACCCGTTTGATTGTGATGCATTTTATTGCAAAGATGAATAGTATAATACTAGCATATTGCACAAAGACATTGGATTATGGACCAGCTGTCACAACATTTCAATCAACCAGGTTGTTAGTATATTCATAGTTTCCTCACATGTTCACCTTGTAAAACTTCCTCAGAAATCAGAGAATATTTATCTGTAGAGACTGGGATACTAGAATATATTGTCTGCATATAAAGAAGAGCAAATGTTTGTGTAAAAATCAACTCCACATAAGGCATTATAAATGATTTCACAGTTTGTGAACAAAAAAAGAAAATTTGCTAGAATTAACATAAATGGACATAATTTGTCAGTGTACATTTTTTTTTAACTTTACAAGCATTTAACTGATAAAGTTTTATGCATCAGTCCAAGAACATTTATTTTTTTGCTAAGAAAATGCTAAGTTTTATGCATCAGTCCAAGAACATTTATTTTTTTGCTAAGAAAATGCTATTGCTCCTGGCATTCCGGAATCATGAAATAAAGTGATGACATTTAAAAAGTTAGGCTGGAGCTATCCATTCAAAAATATTACATAAAATAATAACTGGAGAAGTCAGTTTATTTTAAACCTAATTTACAAGCAATGTTTAAAAAAAAGACATTATTGCGTTAAGGAGTTTGTCACACTGACGTATAGCATTGTTAACATAACCAATGTAAAATAACTTTACGACTCTAAATTATATATCATTTCATCTTACAGCTTTATTATTTTTTGACTTGAATTTTTATAAAGTAAATTATTACATTTGATAACTGTACATACCAATATGAAACTTTGGGAAATAATGGAAAAAATTGGATTTTCAACACATTTTATACAATTAAAATCACTGTTGTATCTAGACCAACAAGCAGCAGTAAGAATAAATGGTGAAACAACAACTTGGTTTGACATAAAACAAGGGGTCCGTCAGGGGTGCATATTGTCGCCTTACTTATTTAACTTGTATACTGAAAATATAATGAGGATTGTTAGAGAAGATGCAGACAAAGAAGATTGGAGGTTATGAAATACCAGAGATTAGATATGCTGATGACACAGTACTACTGTCCACAACACAAAAAGAAAAGGAAAGCTAATTATGTCAGTCTGTAAGAACAGCGAAGAGCAAAACCTCTATCTCAATGCGAAGAAAACTAAATTGATGACAACTGAGGGAAATTAAAAGGAGGACATCTATCACTCTTCAGAAAGTAAAACAACTAAAGAATTGGTGGAGAGGAACAGACAACCACAAAAAGAATATTTTTAAGGGCATGCATCTTTCCCATCTCAACATATGCCTGTGAGACCTGGACACAACAAAACAGCTGAGAAACACATAAATGCCTTTGAATGCAAATGCTACAGAAGAGTCCTTCAAATATCATGAACACAAATATATCCATACTACAAGAACTTAATATTGAAGAAGGCTGGGTAGTAAAGAGGAATAAAGAGAGAAAACTTAAATATTTTGGACTCTTTAAACATCATGATAATCTAGAGAAAACCATCTTGGAAGGATACATAATGGGAAAAAGAGAGGAAGACCAAGGCAAAGATGGCTGCAAAACATCGTTGATGACCTGCAAATGGATGCATCAGCAGCAGGCTATCTTGCTTACAACCAAGAGGCCTACAGAAGTGCTGTTAGGGAGGCAAAGTTCTGCAAGGGACATGCAAATGAATGAATGAACATGCCATTATATACTCATTCATACATATCATTAATAAATGTGTAAAGTGAATATATTTTTGAAAAATGAAAGAAAACATGTTCCCGTTTGGTGCCACTAGCACAAAACAATGATGACATTAGGGCCAGTAAATCCAAAGCTTGAGAAGAACCTAGTCTGCTGATATCAGACTCTTGTGACAATATAGTCAGCCACTTTAAATAAAGACTTAAACAGAGTCACAAGCAACCATAACCCAAATTGCAGACTCTGTGACAATGAACGGGAAAAATTTGAATGCTCTTGCGGTTAATACTCAGAACGCTGTTCCCATGGCAGTGGGGTCTGCCAAAGTATAGCACATCCCCTGCTTTTTTAGTTCCACAAAGGGACTAAAAAAATAGCTGCCATAACCTTCCTCCAGTCCCACATCATGCTGTGCCTCAACATCTCCACTGCATTGGCTGTAAAAAAGACCATCTTGCAGTTTTTGGGAGATAGAAATACTCAGAACTAAATTAACTATGAGTAAAATTGCTACCAAGTCAGTGCACATTTAAAACTGCTACCATGTCAGTGCACCATTTAAAACTGCAACCAAGTCAGTGCACCATTTAAAACTGCTACCAAGTCATTGCACTATTTAAAACTGCTTATATTCCAAAACTATATATATATAAGATGACCCAAGTACTTCACCATTGCATCAGCTACCTAGAACTTCTAGCTTGTATTCGTCAGAGGGATAGGAATCACACTGCGATGACTGGCCTAATAATAAAATATCAATTTTTAGATCCAGTTTGAGAAGTAAAGGAAGCTGTTACAAAACACTCCTCATCAGAAACTGCTTTTATATTTCATAAACTTCAGAAAGGCTAAGTTGCCATAATGTTTTAGTTCATAGAAATAGGAAGATTTTACTGTCAAAAATGTTCTGTTTAAAAGACCAATTTATGAGAGGAGCTACCAACAATTCTTACTGTCCACAATTTGATATTTTTGGAGATGGACACATTTTCATAAATGAAATCATGTGAAAGGTGTATTTTCAAAGTTTAAAATGTACATTTTAAGAATATCTGATTTTCAAATTCTGATGTTGCCAGTTTGTCTTTTATGATTAAATGGCAGGTTTAAGTCATGCATAATGCAGGCTAAATGGACATTCCGTGAGATTTCCAGTATAATGAGCAAGTTTTTCTATTTCTCCAAGTATTCTCTTTTATTCTCTACAATTCTATGATGAAAAGCTACACTGAGACATTCTTCTGTCACTCTTTTTTCATTAACATACAATCTAAAGTTAAATTAGGAGCTCCATATACTTTCAGTGGAGAACACTTTTCTCCAAATTTGGCAGCAACATCATTCAGATTCATTGGCCAAATGTGGCTTCAACATCATTCATACTTGCTAGCTCCAGATGACTGACAACTCACTACCAAAAAATAGCACTAAGATAGACACTACAGGAGAACAGAAGTAAGGGCAGACCAAAGGAAACATGGAGAAGAACAACAGAGAGGATGTTGAGAAGGCTCACCTGGGCAGAAGCAGAAAAAAAGGAAAAGGACAGGTGCTTGTGGGAAACCCTTGTGGAAGCCACTGGCACTTAAAGTTCAGAAAGAACTTTCAGGTTCCAGCATCATTCAGATTTACTGGCCAGGTCTGACTGAGTGGAACAGCCTAAGATTGTATATTCTAGGGTCTCAATAGACACTGTGCTAGGTAACTCAAATCAGCATAAACAACACAGCTTAACTTTTGTTGTCTTTACAAACTGGCAGAAGCTACTCACACTTGGTCATGTCAGATACTGCCAACAGCTGTTATTAGATGCTTTATGGTTTTCCAGAATAGAAGTATACCAGTAAAAAGATGGTGATTAGCCATGGTCAACTGTGTAATTTGTATTTGAACCTAAGAAATGTTTTCTATGTGATTGTAATTTTATATGTAATGAGGGGCAGCCAATGTCATAAATGATTTTTTGTAATAATGTGAAATGAAACATTCCATTTTTTCCACAAAAAAAAAGGGCAGCAGGACAGAATAGAGAAGAAGAGATCAGAATTTCCTGAAGTAATGATCTTGAGGGCCTGTTACTATAGGTGCTGTTCTTCAAGCATAAAAAAATGGCGATACTTGATGGATATAGGCAAAAATCAACTCTGATTTTCCACTCTTTTTTCCTACAATCATTCCGTGCTATAATACCCTGGATTTTCTTGTGTTATAAATGATTGTATATTTCTTAACGTTATTTTTTCTTTTGGGAAAGATTTACAGTCACTGATAATTATTCATATAAGATTCATTCAGATCAATAGTTCCCAAAGTGAGCAGTGCTTCTCCCCAGGAGGAGTGAGAGAAGAGGCAGTGGCAGGGGCAACCAGTTGAGGGAAAGAAGTTTTTGAGGGTGATAGGAATATAGCTTGGGAAACAATGGGGTGCCAGCCTGGAAAAGTTTTGAGGACTGTTGTTTTAGACTGATTCATTCATTCATTCATTTGCATGTCCCTTGTGGAACTTTGCCTCCCAAACAGCACTCCTGTAGGCCTCTCGGTTGTGAGCAAGACGGCCTGCTGCTGCGGCATCCATTTGCAGATCGTCAACGATGTCTTACAGCCATCTTCGTTTTGGTCTTCCTCTTTTTCTTTTTCCCATTATGTATCCTTCCAATACGGTCTTATCTAAATTATCATGACATTTAATGTGTCCAAAATATTTAAGTTTTCTCTGTTTAATCCTATTTACTAGCCAGCCTTCTTCAATATTAAGTTCTTGTAGTATAGATATATTTGTTCTTTTTTGTGTCCACGATATTTGGAGAACTCTTCTGTAGCATTTACATTCAAAGGCATTTATGTGTTTCTCAGCTGTTTTACTAAGTGTCAGGTCTCACAGGCATATGTTGAGATGGCAAAGATGCATGCCCTTAAAAATCTTATTTTTGTAGTTCTGTCTGCTCCTCTCCACAGATTCTTTATTTGTTTTACTTTCTGAAGAGCAATAGATGTCCTCCTTTTAATTTCCCTCATTGTATCTCCATTATTAGTTAGTAGTGATCTAAGATATTCAAAAACTTCACTTCTTCCAATTTTTCCTCATTGATATATATTTCAGCTGCCTTATTTGTTTTGTCAGTTGTCATCAATTTAGTTTTCTTTGCATTAAGATAGAGGTTCTGCTGTTCTTACGGACTGACACAATTAGTTTTTTCATTATTCTTTGTGTTGTGGACAGTAAGTAGACTGATTGATGAGAGGAATTTGGAACCATATTTTTCAGCTACCCCATGCAAGGCACACTGGGCAATTATTACTTAGTTAGTTACTGTAAAAGGACATGGGCAGATGGATGCCTATTGGTCAAGAAGAAATGGGCATAAGCACCAACATCTCAACTACACTTCAGCAACCGAAAACAGGGTTCTTATAGCTTATGAGGTTATTTTTTGTTTGTTTGTTTGATAAATCAGTAAAGATTTACAATAACCACAGTTACTCATTGTGAATGAAATAAGTTAAAACTATGCACTACTCACTTGATAATAAATTTGGACAAAGATTATAGAACAGTCAAAAAAAAATCTGAAAGCTTCATTTTAATGGCAAAAGACAAATTCATAAAATGGAGGACTGGAAATTATTCATGTAATAATTCTGCTGTCAATTATGTGAATGAGAAATTGTGATGTGTTAACAATAATAATAAAGTTATAACAAGTATTTTATTTTGACATATGACATTTCATAACCATAATTTCTTTAAGTTACCATCACAGTGTGTGCTGTAATTCCACATTGATATATTGTGAATGAAAATGGTGATAGAAACCTTCGTATGTGATGTCTATTTTTCAAAATCAATCAGCTGGGGTGCCACAGCTGGATTCAAACCATTGACATGTGTATGAAAAACTAGTGCTCTAACCATTTCGCCACTCAAAGCCCAGTTGTATCAGTGGGGTGGAATATTTGGGTTTGGACCTCGATAAAAACAGCAAGGAGGCAAAATGAGGAAGGGTGAAGCATCATAAAAAATAACATTCCCATTTTAAAAAATTATATTTGATGAAAAAAACGGCAAGGACAATTGTAGGATATTTGAACATCTCGGACAGAGTCCTGCTAGCCCAACTGAAAGGACAACCAATAAACATAAATATTATACAAGTGTATGCTCCAACATCTGAAAGTTCTGAGGAAGATGTACAGATATTTTATAATGACATAGAGACAGCACTAAAACACACAAAGTCACATGAAGTTACCATAGTCATGGGAGATTTTAATGCCAAAGTTGGTAAAGGAAGAACTTCGGACATCGTTGGTGACTATGGACTGGGGGAGAGGAATGACAGAGGTTATAAATTAATTGAATGGGCAAGAATACATAGCATGGTTGTAGGAAACACCTGGTTTAAACAACATCCTCGAAGACTGGCAACGTGGTGCAGCCCAGACAAAAAGACATTTAACCAGATAGACTACATATTAATCAACAAACGATTCCGCAATGCATTACTGACAACAAAAACCATGCCAGGCGCTGACTGCAATAGTGACCATGATCCACTCTGTGGAAAAGTTAGAATAAAGCTAAAGAAAGCAGGCAGAAAAGTGAGAAACATCAAACTGAATACAGAACTTCTTAAAAATGACCAAGAATTGCGAGAACAATACAAAGTTATTATAACAATAGATACAATGCAATAGCAAAGATAAATAGTATAGATGAACAATGGGAAATGTTAAGAGATTCTATCCACCAAACTGTTAAGGAGATAATACCACCGAAAAAAGAAGCCCCTAAAAATAAATGGATGACAGACGACATCTTAGGACTGATGGACAAGAGGAGGAGGAGTAAAAACAACGAGGAAAAATATAGCAAGATAAATAAAGAAATAAGACGCAAATGCAGAGAAGCAAAAGAAGTGTGGTTAAATGAACAGTGCAGACAGATAGAGGACACTCATAATAAAGACAGCAAAAACATGCATAAACGAATTAATGAACTCACAGGCAGGAAAACAAAATATACCACAGGATGCCTGAAATCGAAAGAAGGTAAAATGTTAATGGCAAAAGAAGACATTGTGGACAGGTGGACAGAGTATATCGGTGAGCTATATGGAGGAGAAAGACCAGAATTAACACCAGATACTGAAAACTGTGATGGACCGCCAATACTTGAAGATGAAATCATAGATGCCATCAAACACATGAAGAAAGGAAAAGCGACTGGGCCTGATAATATAACAATAGAAGAAATAGAGGCACTAGAGGAGACAGGAATAAAAATAATAACCAAGTTACTGAATGATATTTACAAAAGTGGTTATATTCCCAGTGACCTGATTAAATCCACGTTTATAGCACTACCAAACAAACCAGGTGCAAAGGAATGTGACGACCACTGGACTATCAGCCTCTCATGTCACATAACGAAGCTACTTCTGAGAATAATTATGAGAAGAACAAGGAAAAAGATAAAAATGGAAATAGCAGATGAACAGTTTGGATTTGTTGAAGGAAAGGGAACACACAATGCCATTTATGCTTTACGAACACTAACAGAAAGAGCTTTAGAAGTACAGAAAGATCTCTACTTATGCTTCATTGATTACACCAAGGCATTTGACAAGGTGAAACATAGTGAAATTATTAAAATGCTTGAAGACATCAATATAGACGGCAAAGACTTGAGGATTGTAAAACATCTATACTGGCAGCAAGAAGCAGCAGTTCGAGTTGAAAATAGAATTGGAAAATACCAACCTATAAAACAAGGGGTGCGACAAGGATGTGTACTATCTCCAGACCTTTTTTCTCTGTACAGCGAGAATATTCTAAGAACAATCATCACAGAACCAGGCATAAAAATTGGAGGATACAATATTAACAACCTTTGGTATGCTGACGACACAGTACTGATAGCGGAGAACCAACAAGACCTGCAAAATCTCTTGGATAAAGTCGCCAAAGAAAGTGAACAGAAAGGCCTTACTTTGAACATCAAAAAGACAGACATTATGGTTATATCTAAGAAGCAGAATCCACCAGCATGCAGTATTCAATTAAACGGAACCATTCTAAAGCAGGTGCAGAAATTCAAATACCTTGGAGCAGTAATAACTTCAGATGGGAAATGCAAAACAGAAATTAGGAACAGAATAGGCCAAGCAAAGACTGCATTTCAGAGAATGAGAAACATATTAGTTAACACATCCTTATCAATGAATGTTAGAAAACGAGTCCTAAAATGCTATATTGAACCTATCTTGTTATATGGAAGTGAATCATGGACAATAGGCAAGTCTGCACAAAAATCATTGGAAGCAGCAGAAATGTGGTTTATTAGAAGAATGTTGTGAATCCCCTGGACAGCAAAAATAACTAATGAAGAATGTATGAGAAGAGCTGGAGAGACAAAAAACCTTGTCAGAAAGATAAGAGAGAGACAATGTACTTTCATAGGACATGCAATGAGAAGAGGGGGCATTGAAAATATTATAACAACAGGAAAAATAGAAGGAAGAAGATCAAGAGGAAGACCAAGAGAAATGATACTGGACAGTCTGACGGGATGGTGTGAGAGGAGATCACCAACTGAACTGATGGCCTGCATGAAGGATCGGGTACTCTGGAGAAGCATAATAGCCAACGCCAGTCGGCACGGCACCTGATGATGATGATGATGATTTTAAAAAAATAATTGTCCCTCCAGTGCCCAAGGCAAACATGGTTGTTGGTAGCATGAGGGATTTCCCATTTTGTTGGTCCTTTGCTATCTCCCTTGTCAGTCATTTGTTTACCAGCATTTTCACTATTGTACATCTCCACGATTTAGAAAAACAGGTGGTAGAAAGCAACTCACAAATCTGGGATCTTAGCCCGTGAGGTTCTGGAATTTAAATTGCTGAAATAATTGTCTGAGAAAGGTTGGGGAATGCTCGTGAGGTTTTCTAGACACACTGTAGGGTCTAATTCAGATAACAAAGGTAAAAAATTATGGACGATGTGATCATCTCAAGTAAAATTTTGAATTTATGTTCATATAATTTGTTACATCTGGAAAATGTGTATTATGTACACCCACTTAGTTCTGGATATTTTTTTTACTATTATTTAACTATTCCTTTTTTTGTGATTATAAAATTACACTTTACAGCTAATGATATGAAGATAATGTAAAACACAGTATTTTGTAAAATAATATACAGTGGAATCTTTTTAGTATGTTTTCTTCAGAACCAAAGAATCATGCGTGGAAAAAAAAATGTATAGTTGTTTCAGTATAGTAATAATAAGTTAGTGTTTTCCTTTATGAAATAAGAGGTACACTAACAAGGCTCCACTGCGTATGTGACTACTAGAGACATTTGTTTATATGCTAACAAGACTGTTTGTGTCTGCATAGACATATTTCTCTCTCTCTCTGAACCTTAAGTGCCCAGGGCACATGGGGCTTCTGCAAAGGTTTTCCACAAATGCCTGTCCTTTGCCTTTTTTTCTGCTCCTGCCCAGGTGAGCCCTCTAATACTCAACATCCTCTGTTCTTCTCTATGTCTCTTTTGATCTACCCTTATTTCTGTTCCCCTGTTGTGTCCATCTTAGTGCTATTTTTGGTAGTGAGTTGTCAGTCAGTCGGAGCACATGTCAGAACTATCGCCAGCGATAGATATATTTGTTTATTGCATTATCCTAGTAGTTATTTTTATTTTTTTCTCTCTCTTTTGTTTACAAAAAGTGCATAATCAATGAACATAGTTTGAAAAAAAAATTTAATGGTGGATTCATTCATTCAATCATTTGCATGTCCCTTGCAGAACTTTGCTTCCCTAACAATACTCCTGTAGGTGTCTCGGTTGTGAGCAAGATGGCCTGCTGCTAATGCATAAATTTGCAAATCATCAACGGTTTGCAGCCATCTTTGCCTTGGTCTTCCTCTCTTTCTCCCATTATGTACCCTTCCAAGGCGATTTTCTCTAGATTATCATGATGATTTAAGTTTTCTCTCTTTAATCCTCTTTACTAGCTAGCCTTCTTCAATATTAAGTTCTTGTAGTATGGATATATTTGCCCTTTTTTTGTGCCCATGATATTTGAAGAACTCTTCTGTAGCATTTACAATCAAAGGCATTTATGTGTTTCTCAGCTGTTTTGTTAAGTGTCCAGATCTCACAGGCATATGTTGCGATGGGAAAGATGCATGCCCTTAAAAATCTTATTTTTGTGGTTCTGTCTGTTCCTCTCCACAGATTGTTTAGTTATTTTACTTTCTGAAGAGAAATAGATGTCACCCTTTTATTTTCCCTGATTGTATTTCCATTATTAGTTAGTAGTGATCCAAGATATTCAAAACTCTCCACTTCTTCCAGTTTTTCCTCATTGATACATATTTCAGCTGCCCTGTTTGTTTTGTCAGTTGTCATCAGTTTAGTTTTCTTCGCATTAAGATAGAGGTTTTGTTCTTCGCTGCTCTTACGGACTGACATAATTAGTTTTTCCATTCCTTTTTGTGTTGTAGACAGTAATACTGTGTTATGAGCATATCTAATCTCTGGTATTTCGTAACCTCCAATTGTTATGGCATCGTAATATTCTTTATCTACATCTTCTTCATTATATTTCAGTATACAAGTTAAATAAGTAAGGCAACAATATGCACCCCTGACGGACCCCTTATTTTATGTCAAACCAAGTTGTTGTTTCACCATTTATTCTTACTGCTGCTTGTTGGTCTAGGTACAACAGTGATGTTAATTGTATCAAATGTGTTGGAAAACCCATTTTTTCCATTATTTCCCACAGTTTCCTGTGTTGTACACAATAAAATGCCTTTGAGTAGTCTATAAAGGATAAATATAGATTCACATTAAACTCTTTGCATTTCTCTGTTATTAATCATATATTGAATATATGATCTCTTGATTCTCTTCCTTGCCTGAAACCAGCTTGGACTATACTGACTTCTATTTTCTTACGAAGTCTACCCATTATGATTTTTAACAGAATTTTGCTGGCATGACTAATCACGGCAACAGTTCTGTAGTTTATGCCTAATTTCAGTGCAGTGGTATCAATACAGTTCTTTTCCACTCTTTTGGCCAAATACCTAAATGCCATATCTTTTTACATAGTGCTTGATAGATTGTTGCACATTCCTTTCCTCCTGCTTTAATAAGTTCAGCTGTTATCTCATCACATCCTGGTGATTTACATATATGTATTTGATTATGATAATTGTCAGTGCATTGTATTAAAAGAGAGATTACTTCTAATACATGCCCCCCCCCCCTTTTCTCCAAACCAACTAATGGACATGCCAATGTAACTGAGTTTTTTGGGAGCCAGATTTTGAAAATCAGTAAAGAGGACATGAAATATGATGCATATAGTGCCCCAGATTCCATAGTAAAATGCACACAATTGTTGCCCATATAGACAACAGTTTGCATATAACTGGGACTTTGATCATTTGTTAGCCATTTATCACAAATATGTCACTTATATGAAATAACAGAAACAAGACTTTGATCATTTGTGAGTCAGTTATCACAAATATGTCACTTATATGAAATAACAGAAACAAGACTTTGATCATTTGTGAATCAGTTATCATAAATATGTCACTTATATGAAATAATAGAAAAAGACAAAGAAGATTGTGTGTGTGTGTGTTTTTTTTTTTTGGGGGGGGGGGGGAATATATAAACTGGGAATGGGATTAAGATTTTTTTTTAAAAATGAAAATGGGTTTTAAAGGTTAACATAATGTATCCAGATAGGTAGAGATTTTGATGGTAGGCTTTGGAAAGGAATTTGAAGGCTGTATGTAAATGTTCTATAGGCTTGTAGAGAGAATGTCAGACACTTCTGAGACTTAGATCCCATGTATATACTTTTGTACAGTTAAAAAAAATGTTTTTGTCCTCTTTAAGTACTGCTGAATCATAAATACTATTTTGTGTTTGTTTCCCTGCTATTAATAAATATATGAGTAATTTATGCACATGGAAAGGTGGGCTGGTTATTTCATGTTGTGTATGCACAGAATGAATATGGTTTCAAAGAGACTTTAATTATCAAGACCACATGGAAAGGAAATGACTTTATAAATTCAGCCTGGCCAATGAAGTGGAGTTGGTTGTTGGAGTTCCTACAATGTTTCTTAAGTCCTCTCTAGGAAATTGGAGAGATAACCAATCTGACTTGATGTTTATATCCCCAAGATCTTCACCATGGCAAGAACTAGCACAGACTTCAGTCTGCATTTACAGAAGTATCCAAGAACTTTAGCTGGCAGAGAGAGAGGGAAAATAAAATAAAACAGGCAACTCTTTTCAGCTGCAAATTAAAGACTCTGCCAGCGACTGACTATCAAATCTGTTAAGATCTTCCTGCCATTCTGAAGTAATTTTGTTATTCCACGACTGTGTTAAGGCGGACCTTACTGACAGACCTAGAATGGCAGCTGTTGGTATCATCTCTTCCTGTGTTGAATTCTGGGAAATGCAGAAGATCATGACAGCCTTCTCCTTTTAGTATTTCTCACAGATGCAAGATCAGTATTGGAAGCTTTTCAGTGCAACAATCTATCAGACCTTACGTATGTCTTGTCAGAAATTAGCTCACAACACAGAGTTACCTTGCAGTGGATTCCATCCCACTGTGGGATACCAGGGAATGAGAAATCTGAATGTCTGGCCAAAGATGGCACTCAAATGGAGTAACCAGGCGAAAAACATGGTAAAAACATACAGGAAGATGCAAACACCACCACATGATGACTGTCACATGCTAAACAGAAAGGAACACGTCATCATTTTTCATCTCCCAGGACACAGCCAACTCCGAAATCATATGTATACAAAGTTTAAGGTTGGTACTACTAATCTATGTACATGTGCCCAGGTGCCCCAAACTGTGGAACATATCCTACAAAACTGCACCACCAATGAGACACCGAGAAGCAGTTACTGGCTCAGTGAAACCACCAAAGAAGATAAGCTCTACAGTTCCACACATGAACTACAAAAAAACAATGAAATTTATCCAAGATACAGGACTGCAGATATAGAAAGAAAATGCATACAAAGAAGAAGATGATGATGACTGCTTGCTGTTACAAACATCCTTATGATTGTCCCTGAGCACAGTATAACATTTGGAACAAAAGTCTTGCAAACAGAAGTGCTAAAAACTGCTTTTTTTAACTTTAAAGGTGCATGAGGAAGTACATTATTGTTTGTACAAATGTGTAAAATTACTCATCAATCACAATACATTCAGTGTATATTGTTATAACTGAATTTTTAAAACAGTAAACCTGGTTTTTAATAATTATTTATCTCCTGTTTTCTTTTAGAAATGATGTTGAAAATTTGTGTTTTCATTCTGAGGATAAGTAGTTTTAAGATCTCTGCATTATGAGAGCTATTCCAAAATCAGCCTCTGATTGGTCAGTAAACAAAAGTAAAAGAATAGAGAGAAAAAAAAAATCACTGTATTACATATGTAACTGCATTACCTCTCCATTTAGTCGCCACCCAAGTTCAGGCACTTTCCGTACCATGCACTAGCCTTCGCAGTACCTCATCAAAGTTTAATGCCAGTTGTTTACTCCATCCATGAGCTCCTTTTGGTTTTGAAGCTTCCTCTGCGACAATTTGTAACAGATTAGTCCTTGAAATTTGCGTAAATTTGTCAGAAAGATCTGAAGTGACATTTTTCACACATGACTTGGTCAACTTTCTGAACATGTTCATCAGTTACAAATGAGTATCATCCTTGCCCGCCCCCCACCGCACATCTGTGCACCCATCCCTAAATATCCTGCACTGATTCCTCACAGAACTGTCACTCATGTTATCACCACAATGATACAACTGACAATAAATCTTGGTGTTGCAGTGTCCTAATTGCAGAACATGGACCTCACAGATTTTGGAAATGGTGATTACAGGGTCCATGTTTACTCATTTACTTCTTGTGCACAACTAAATGGATTGTGAGTTGACATTTTGCAAGGTAACACTTTACTGGCCGATATAGAAAATGTGCCATGTTGCTATGTCATCTGTACCTGTCAATTTGAAGTTGATTGTGAAATTGTTCGCATATTTCTGCATGCAACATCTCAATTCTTTTTTTATATAGTTCTTGGATTTCTTATTGCTATGTTCAGTTTTTATACTGGTTGATCACTGTCCATAACACAATTTCAAGGCAGAAATCAATATCTGAAAATACAGTAACGGAGAACAGAAAAATCAAAAGATTTTTTTGTTGGTTGGTGGTACAATTAGATTTAATGATAGATAAGGAAATCAGTTAACATCAAATCTGTTGTCAACAATGGCAACTGGTTATTCCACAATCTGATGTTTAACCACTGATACCCCTGGGAACAACTGTGTTAAGAACACGCTTATATTAACTCTTCCCGTGCCACAGGAAGAAACACAGACATTCAGTTGGGTGCCGGAGTAAAAGCACAGATCTTGATCTGTATAGGGGGTACAGTTGTAAAACTGAATGTAATAAAGTATTTCCATGTAATAAGTATACGTATTATGCATCAAAATAGCTGTAAAAGTAAGAATGAAGAGTTTTTTTAGGGAAAAAAGTAGTGTGATGATTTTAGCTGATAACTGTGTCCTACTTATCATCAGGTAGGCCTAGAGGTGCAATATTTACCATCAGCGATTTCTAAATCTACCTGTAGCTTCATCCAATCTCATCATATCAGACTATGTGGAATACTCAGTATAATAATGTCTGAAATAATCCTCTAACTACTTCTTCAGTCCCTTTTTATAGGTCAAAATCTACTAGGGGCACAATCAAGAACAGTGGTCTGGTCGTAGGGGTTGTCCGTATGCCTCAGAAATTACACAAAATATTGACATTTCTCCATCAAAACACCCATTTTCACTAAGTTGTTAGGCATGCTTTGGATGAAGCTATGACATGCGAACCAAAAGGTGGATTGGATTTATACTAAGAAATAAAAGTGATAAAATTTTTGACGACTGGCACCACGTGAGAAACTGGAAGCATCAGAAGTCTGCAATAAAGTCTTTGTGAGACAGGGAACATAGATCAGACTGCTTAAAAACTCTGACCTACTTCTATAGCCCAGACATCTGTAATGCATGCCTTGGTTCTCATATGATCTTGTAAGGTGATTCTGGTATCTCTTCTGTTTTGGGATAGTGATGGTTGTTTTCTCATAGAGAATCAGGACAGCACGTGTGTTGGAGGGGAGATAATCCAAACAATTTTCATCATGATCAGAATGCTCTATCTTGATCAATTAATGACCTACACTACACAAACACAAATAAATTATTCCCTGCACAAAATGAACAATTCACCTTTTGATCTATGAGTTTATGAGATTTCAACTCTTGATTACAACTGTTGCCAAAAGTTTCTACTTCACATATTCCAAACTGAACTCACTGCGTCCTTTATGAGGAAAACCAGCAACAAGTTTTAATACACAAAAGGAACAATACAAATTTACAGCAAAAATCATTTGCTTTTTTATTAGGAAAAACATGTTAAATTTATCAACACTCACAGCGTATTCATGAGTTTAAAATACAAAATCTTAAGTTTTGCTGAACACCTTGTGTTAAAACGATAGATAAGATCCAAAAAAAATCAATACAGACCACATTTCTTACGTGGTTATGAATACAAATGCTGTGGGAAAAAAATTTCTTTAGTCATTATCTTAAGAAAATAAAGATGAAATGGCAGGATTCAATTACTAACTCCATCTCTCACAGCAACACGTCAGAGAGAGAAAAAAAGGCTGAGATGGCTGGTGATTAGTGTCCAAATGAATGACAAATTCGTTGCCTAGCAAATATATAGCAAGAATTTGGCAGGATGACATGAGACAGACCAAAACGTAGGTACAAAGGTATCTGTAACAATTTCTGTATCCGCTAAAGAAACCTGGCAGAGCTGACAAAAGGATTGAAGGAGTGCTGCATTACTGGAGGAGAAAATGAGGGTTGAGATGCAGATGTAGACACTGGACTTTATGACATGAGCACAACTTGTTCCCGCAGCTGACCGTAACATGGAAAACTGGTAGAATATGAAAGAAGTTGGTCATCATCATCAACTTATACTTGACATTCCACTGTGTCTTACAAGACAAAAAAAAAAAAAAAAGCTACACATATGTACACAATATCAAAATGAATGAAGCTCTATTTTAAAGATTAACAATAACAGCCTGCCAGGAAAGTGATGGTTTAAATCCATAACTTGGGAAATAATGCAAACATTTCCTAATGAAACTATGCTCCAGACCACAGTTATATACATTTATCTTCCAATACTGACCAAAAAAAAAATCTATTGAAATGATCCGTACTGAAAACTGAGCTCTTAAATATCCACATGTGACAGAATTTTCATCATTAAAACAATTTATCCACACTTGCAGATCTTCTAATCTGTTAAGCTTTCAATAAAGCAAAGGTAACTCTTCTATCCAAGTAACAGGTTAACTTTCTCTTGTCTTTTTCTGCCACATTCCTACAAAAGTACTTTCTTCAGATTTTATTAGCTGCATTTGGTCATTTTAGAAATCTTAAAATGATTACTCTCAAATTCACAGAACAAAATTTCTGCCCCGTTCCTCTTTAGTGCCTGATATGGCAATGTCGATAATAATGATGAACTTTAAACCAAAAACACTATGTTGTCAGACAACATCACTTGATTTGCATCCATCATCTTGTCAATAGCTGCCATTATTTCATCCTCAGAAAATGGTGCATCTTTGTGTTCAGCTGCCATGTAAGTCTTAATCTGATCCAGCTGAACAGACTGCGCTCTCTCCTTCTTGTACAACTGATATAATGAGGAACGGAAAACCTTCAACCTGGTGTAAAAAAAAAAAAATCATATTTTGAGACGTCACTACATTTCTTTGTGGCATTTTCCATGAGGACAAATAAAGAAAAGGATGGTTTATTTGAACATGGAGGTCGAAAGAGTAACAGCAGTCAGTCATTCTTTCATGTGACACGTCCTTTTCAGAACGCTGTCCCTCTCACAGCCTTCCTGAATGCAATACCGTCTTGTGCAAGTTGACCAACGTCTTGCAGCGACACATTCAGACTTCCTGTGATGTCCTGAGTCCATCTGCAGTGAGGCTGCCCCCTCTCTTTTGCTGGGCACTGTGCCTTCTACTATCAACCTCTCCATGCTACTGTGTCTCTTGATGTGGCCAAAGTATCTCAGGTTTCTAATTTTTATGGCGTTATCAGTCACAAAAGTAAAATTTTTGGTTTTCCAAAAATGTTTTTTCTTCTTAAAATTGTATCATTAAGTCAGCAATAATGCATCTATTTTCTTCATATCTTAAAAAAGCAAAATTAAAATTTGACCCAGTTATAAGACAACATTGGAGGATGCTATAACAGCAAATTTAAAAAAAAACAGGTCAAGCTAAATACAGCCGTGTTCTTGTGTTACGCTACATACTTTAAGAGAAAAAAAAAGCACACACACACATACACATACCTGTCATCTGTAACTCCCGCTGATGCTGCAGTAGGAGTGGGAGGAGCAGATCCTGATTCTCGTCTTTTTCTCCTCTCCTCCTCTAACGTGGCTGGTTCTGAGGTGAAGTATAAGGCATTTTTTACCTTTTTACTGATTTTGTGATTTTTGCTTGGGTATTTTTCACAACACACAGTAACACTCAGATTAGCTTTATGTATATAAATAGCACCACAAATGGCTATACAACAAAAAACAGACTCTTTACTTTTAATATACTTGTAATATATATCAGGAGTTAAACTGTTTAATTTTAACAATCTGTTAACAAATGTTACAAATGAATGAACAAAGAAGAGTCGGCCATGTATTTAGAATGAAAAAGAAAAGACTACAAAGACATCTTTAGGTCAGAACTCCAGACAACAGGAAATACTAGCGGAGAAACAACTCAAAATCATAATGGACGAAGAGTTTTTTTTTTACTCTGCCTTATGAAACGATATAGCCTAATGACACATTTATTTTGAGATAAGAGATTTTTTTTCCTATTCGCATCTCAAAATTTTGGTAACCTGTTTCATACCTGCTTCCTCTCCAGCCTCCTCGAAGTCATAGGGATCATATCCTTCCTCTCCTTCTTTTCTCGATGGTCGCTTTGCACGAGGAGTTCTCCTAAGAAGATAAATAAATCTCATATTATTACTTCAGAGATAAATATTTCACAATAGAGATATGGACTTTCTTATACTATCACTCAAATTTACATTTACTTCATTCTTTGCTATAAATAATCTAGGAAATAAGATAAACTGGAACTAATCAATGACAGTGACTACTTCACCCAAAATCTGGCTGCCTCAATGTATTAACTCTTTTCATGTACTGCTGACTAAGGCATGAACAGGATTACCGTTACCATTAATATTCTAATATTCAAAATTCGTTATTTTTTATTAGTCTGATATGAAGTAATTTTAATTAGCAACATCCTAATCAATATTACTGTCTATGTTTATGAAAATACTTACGACTTCTTACGTGGTGGACTTTTCTCACTGTCATCATCTTCACCATCCTCCTGGCTATCTTCACCCTCACTGTCGTGAGTTCTTCTGCGAGATCTTTTCTTCTCCAAAACCTGAAAACGTGATTCCAAACTTCAAGATTAATTTTTCAAGTAAAAAAAAAATTAACTGACAGTAAGCAAGCTGAAAAAAAAAAAAAAAAAGTTTAAAAAAAATTAAATGCTATAAGCAATTGAAAGAATGGCAGATTTTCCAAATGCAGCTCACAGAAGGTCAAATGAATAAACCATGCCAAAAATGGGTACCTGACTCCTAGGGAAAGAAAAGTGGTCATGTGTGATGCTTACCATAATACTTTATATCCCGTGCCTGTAGGTCAAGGAAAATATGGATGTAAACAACACATGCACAAAACATCTTTAAAAGAAGTTATCTTTTATATAGAGGGTTACCTTCTTAAAGTATGCAAACTCCACTAACTCCACTGCCGCTTGTGCATCCACCAGCTCCACCAATTTACTCAAACGTGCCTTAGCATGGGCAGTAGAAAGTCGAATTATGGTTTCCAGAGCTCTCGCTGTCACAGGCTGAGTCTAATATGAGACGATAACATAAAATAGTAATTACACATTTACGAAATAATGCTTTTAAGATGTCTTTATAAACTGTAAATACAAGGCACGATATGGTATTTACACTATAAAATGAACCTTACAAATGTATAACTATTTTGTTATTTTGGTTCCAATTATCTGTAGTCCTGAAAAATCACAAAACTTAATTGACCTTAACTTCCTCTTTCTCAAACACTTTCAGATGTTAAAGCTGGATATCCTTGAAGATTGCAGCAGTCTACCTCAATTTGCTGACATTGCCATACAGCTTGGTTTGGAATGATACTTGTGATGGCCATGTGTCTTTGTTCTGTGATTGTAACTTGATCTCGTAGATCAATGAGAACTGAACCTTCTTTTATGCTGCCAGATGTTGTCTACTCATCTCTTGATGTTGGTCCATCCATTTACTGATGTCTGCTCATCTCTCAAAGTTGGCAGTCCATCTCTTGCTGTGTTTCACTCATACACATCAAACAATGTGCAGTCTCAAATAAAGAGTGAAATGAAAAAGAAGAAACACATATTTTAAAAAAATAAAACTAGAAGCACCTTCAAATATAACTCCATATTTGGATGGTTAAAAATGTGTCCCAATTCCTGAATGTTTTCATATATAAATTATCTCTCACCCGTGCAATATGATCTTGTGTCAAATTGTCTTGGTTCCTCAGCTTGGCATATTCCTCAGCGATGTAATCAGAAGCTGCTCTTGTGAGTGTTGGCTTCATTCCCTTAGCAACGTGAATATACTTTCTCATGAACTGCATGCTGACAATCTTTTCCCTAGAACAATTTTTAAAAAAAAGGTAAATTTTTAACTCAGAACATCTACGCTATTTTTCTCAGACCAAATATTCTTGTGATTTCTGCTCTCCATAATGTTCTAGGTCTTATAAGGACAAGCTTACCAATGCAAAAGAATCTGGGTTCAAAACACACTACTGGACTTTCACCTTCATCTGACAGAAATGTTAAACTGACTTAGTTTATGACAGTGTTTCCCAGGCCTGTTCGGGCTCTTTTCTGCCAGGCAACATCCTCAATGCCCCTTCCCCTATGTACTACTTGTACAAGGCCCTATTAAACCAGGACATGCATTACACAACTAAAAACTTTGGCTAGCGAACCAGTTCATTTAACAATATGAGGGAGTACATTTATAACTCACCTACTGCATTATTTTCTCAACTTCTAATATGATGGTTGAGATTCATGTAGGGACACAAGTTTCTCAATATCAGTGTCAGATTGGAAAGTTCAGAAGGAACACATTATGACCCCGTCTGTGCTTCATTTCCCCTAAACGCCCCTCCCCTGACACTTTTTTTCTTTCACGGTGCACACCCCTCATTCTTTTCAATGCCCAAATGGGGGTATTACTGCCTACTCTGGGAAACACTACTTTAGGACCACTCTAATGTGTATCCAATACAAACTGAAATAATATTCAAGTCAACACTCTATACGTGAGCCAGTGTTGGACATTTTCCAAAAAACTAGTGTGGAAAAAAAAAAACTGTCATCTGTTTGAGAAAAGCAGCACTTAAAACAAGAAAAGATATGGTAACAAATGACAATATCTGATCTTCAATAGAAACGACACCAATGCAAAAGTACAAGAGACAAAGGATGTACATATGATGAGAAAGAACCCTTGACATACAACAGCATATCACTCAAAAATGCAAAAAAACCCAGGCAAAACAGGACAAACCAGAAGGAGTGTGATAATACATAAAGTCACATCATGCACCTGAGACTGAACACCAATAGTCAAACTACTTGCAACGTGTAACAGTACACAACAGAGATACGACAAAAAAAAAAAAAAAAAGTTAAAAACAGAAATGAGAATATCAAATATTTCTATTAGAGGAACGAGCCAACAGTCATATCGGCAAAGAAAATAAAATGCGCTAACCCTGCTCTGCCAGGTCCATGCAAGAATGTGTCTCGCTTCTCAAAGATTGGTGTCTCTTGTTGGTCCTCACTCTCAGCTTCAGGATCTTGTGTGGCCAGTATGAATGTGTTACTTCCCATCGGAAGGACTAGAACAGAAACAAATCAAGTAAAGGATGATCCTCTGCAGTTAATACTGTGACTTGTGGAACTCTGAAGGTTGAAATGATTACAAAAGCCTCAGAGGTTAAAAAAAAATTGTTCGCCTAATAGAGACTGAAGCATTCTAACTCTTTAGCCATTTTTATTCAAGGTACCTCACACTCTGCTACAGTTTATGAAGTCTGGCTACATTTTTTTTTAAATCTCAAATTCTGAAGATCTTTGTACCATTACAGACATAGATAAGAGTATGTACTGTCTGCAGCATTAGTACTTCTTTCAGAAGTGACATGTTCTCTGATGACTTGATTTTTTGACTAATCTGGTCCCTGGGTTTACAAGGTTTCACTCTTTTTTCCTTGTGCCAGATAGTGTAATGTACAGGTCTTTTGTTCCCAGATGAAATATTGTCATCTCTTTCTCACAGATATGGTGCAAGCTGTCTGCTTTGTGGCAGAAGTTTTAATGATTCTTTCAACTGTTACTTAGGACTGCAATATTCTACTTTTTAGACAACGATAATACATATTTCCAAAATTAGCTTTAGAAATCTAAACCATATAAAGAAAGCTCACCATCTCCATCCTGCTCTCCAGAAGCTCTGAAACGATGCATACGGAGGACATGGTCAGAGATCTGTCTGTCAGATTCTGGATCCATCTGTGCACAGGATATATAATATGCTATTACATCAAGATGGGAAAAAAAGTATAAATCTCCCATGGTCACCACAAAACAATGAACATCTTCCTGTAGGTGAAGTGTTTTGTTGAGCTGCTTCTACTATGTAACGTTCTTTATTTACGAAATCAACTGATAATTATTAATTCTATACATTTTATACTTGTCTTTCTTCACTTACGCTTCAAATAACTAGGTACAAATCTAACAAACAGGCAACATCAAATATACATTCTGAATACAATACTGCTATAAGACATGGCAAAATATCTTTTTAAAGTAGAGCCTTTCACAAAGTGAAGATAGGTGTATATATAAACTCCTTAATGTACCCAATAAAATATTTTTAAGCTTAATAAAGTGTAAAATATCAGACACAATAGTAAACAAACATAGAAACACACACATACATACGCACGCACAGAAAGAAGTGGAGGGGGCAGAGAGGGAGGTGTGTATGCATATATACGTATGAATAAGCAAATCTCACACAGACCCTCAAGGATTGTAACAAACACTTACTTTATCCAGAACTATGAACAGCAAGTCGAAACGAGACAGCAAAGAATCCTGAAGACCAATGTTCTCCATAGGCGTTTTGAACTGATCATACTGAAGGGAAAAAAAAAAATAAGGATTAAATTTTTCAAACTTTTGATGACCTGGTCGAAGTAGTGTTTATTATTTGAGAGTAATGTCATGGTAGTATTTATTAACTCTTTCCGTGCCGGAGGAAGAAACGCGGATGTCCAGTTGGTATCGGAGTAAAAGTGCGGGTCTTGATATAGGGGGTATAGTTGTAAAATTGAATGAAACACAAAATTTCCTTGTACTTCCATGTACTTATTAAGTTTCAGAATATAATTAAATGTATGAAGATTTCATAAATGCAGAGTTTTTTAGGAAAAAAGAAGTAATGTGATGTTTTTAGACAATAATTGTGTCCTACTTACTATCGAGTACCTCTAGATCCAGAATACTTTCCATCTGAGATGCCTAGAACTACCTGTCGAAGTTGTCTTGTTTTGATATGTTGCAATATCGCTAAAATAATGTCTGAAACAACCTTCTAACTACTTCTCCAGTCGTCTAATAATGTCTAGATCTACTTGGGATACATTCAAGAACAGTGGTCTGGTCATAGGCCATGACCATACCCCTATCTACATCACCAAAAACTGAAATTTCTCGATGTTTCTCTTAGTTTTTCTCGCTCAACATCGCTCGTAACTGAGCACTCTTTCGCCATTTTGAAAAGTGTCACCAGATGCGCACGAAAGTGTACAATATAAATGTTACACCGGTTTTTTTAATGAAACAAACCAAAGTCAAATCTTTGATGACCAGCATCCATGTGAGATACCAGAAGCGTCAGATATCTGACAACAGGCAGGGAAAGAGTTAAGTAAAAGGAAAAGAAAACGCATTGTCATATTCATGGTTATCATCTATATATAACATCATAACACTGATAATTATCTAACTGTAAAGTCACTGCACTATCTAAGTATAGGGGTTGAAGTTGATGTCCAAACTTTTGTTGAAGGAATGAAAATTTATAAATACAAACCCTTCCATAAACTGGATTTGCTGCTGCTAGAACGCTGCACCTGGCATTCAGTTTAGCGTGGATACCAGCCTTTGCTATAGTAACTCGACCCTGCTCCATAACTTCATGGATGGCAGTCCGATCAATATCAGACATTTTGTCAAACTCATCAATACAAACAACACCTCTGTCTGCTAGCACCATAGCTCCAGCTTCCAAGCGCTTCTCACCTGAAACATTTATAATATCACAATGAAATATCTTTAATTACAGGAAACCCATCAAAATTAACTTCTTGTTAGCAAAACTATGTTCTGAAATCTTTCACCGAAAGGTTCAAAATTCAGACTCCAGCTTCATTGAATTTGGAACAACCCCATATATGCTCCACCGCATCCATCCATGAGTAGGTTTGCTAACAGTTCCCGTCAAATGTTGGCTGCCTGTGATGCGTTTTCTGCCACGCTGTTCAGATTTCCTGCCGGAACCTTTAATTTGTCCTAGCCCCAATAATCTCTTCGGATCTGCATTATTCTTCCATTCCTGCAGTCTGTCCAATACAGCTCTGGCAATGTCCCCCTTGCCCACTGTCAGTCTGCCATTTATTTTAGCCTGTCCAGCCAGACGATCCAGTCTATCTGGCACATCACTGCCATGTACTCCCGGATGCCCTGGACAGTAAAGTCACATTAGGCTTGTCTTAGTTGACTGGCTTCACAGATGAACTCATTCTTTTCAAAGCAATGTTTTCCTCAATCTTACGAAACATACCATATGAATGTCACGATGACACCATTAACCACATCATGAGCAACTACCTATTCCATTGCTGCCGACGCAGCCTCAGTTTCACTTCACATGCTTGAAATGGTGACTTCGAAGGCTTCCGAACCCTGTGCCACTACTCTTCCATTTTGGTAAACAACAAAACCCCAACCATTTCTTCTGTTCCGCGTCACTGAACCATCTGTATATATTACCATGTCGGAAGACCCACAGTGATGCTGGATGGGGTCTTGAACCTAAAGTTCAACCGCTCTCTGTGCCCAATCTCAACATTCACAGCCCTTTTGTATAATAACCGTTGTTAGATGAGGTCAGTCCTGTTCCCATAACAAATCACAATCTTCAGGCACCTCATCTAGATTGCAAACTGACTTCATCATGTCCTTGGCCTCAGCCATCCAGGATCTGCCTCGTCTGATGCATATTCCCTTTATCAACCCTAGCTCCGTGTGGAGAGGATGATACTTCATGGCAGCAACCCTGATGTGTGCCTTTACCTCAGCATACTAATGTTTAGACTTCACACTCAGCATATCAAGCAGAAAACACATTTGCCACCATTGGAGTACTCTATTCTTGCTGATGGATTTAGCTTTTGAAAACACTGATCATTATTAAAGTGGTTGATGCTAAGTAATGCCAAGATTTAGCTTTGGTTCTAATTTCACCCCAAGTGGTGCTGCTACATACAGCCAAAATAAATTTTTAAGTTTTCAGTCTGTGGAAATCTGTGACTTATTTACTGACTTGTCCTCATACAAACCCAACAAGCAGGCAAGTCAAAAAATAAACTAGGTAGAAACCTAACAAACAGGCAAAAATAGAAACCTAACAAGCAGACAAAGTAGTTAGTCCGTTTTCAGTCACTTGCAGAACGTTGCCTCCCTAACAGCTCTCCTGTAGGCCTCTCAGTTGTAAGCAAGATGCCCTGGTGCTGATGAGTTCATTCACAGATCATCAATTATGTCTTGCAGTCATCTTTGCTTTGGTCTTTCTCTCTTTTTTCCATTATGTACCCTTCCAAGATGATCTTCTCTAAATTATTATGTTTAATATGTCCAAATTTAAGTTTTCTCTGTTTAATCTTCCTTACTAGTTATAACCTTCAATATTAAGTTCTTGTAGTATGGATATAGTTGTTCTTTTTTTGTATCCATGATATTTGAAGAAATCTTCTGTAGCATTTACATTCAAAGGCATTTATGTGTTTCTCAGCTGTTTTGTCAAGTGTTCAGGCATATGTTGCGATAGTAAAGATGCATGTCCTTAAATATCTTATTTTTGTAGATCTGTCTGTTCCTCTCTACAGATTCTATTGTTTTAATTCTTTGGAGAGCAATAGATGTCCTCCTTTTAATATCCCTCATTGTATATCACTATTGTATATCACCCAACTAGAAGATCTTGATTTTGCTGATGACATAACTCTTATCAGTAATAATGTGAATTCCATGCAAGAAAAAACAGATAGCCTATCTTCACTGGCTAGCAAAATAGGACTTGAAATTAAAAAGGACAAAACAAAAATAATGAAAATTCCCATCAATCAAAATGGAAAAATACACATAGAATGGACAGATATTGAAGAAGTCAATCAATTTGCATACCTTGGCAGCTACATAGACCAGGATGGTGACACTAGAAAGGAAGTTAGGATCAGAATTGCAAAAGCAGCATCAATCTTCAAGAATCTTGAGAACATATGGAATTCAAAAGTTATAAGCACAAAAACCAAGTTAAGACTATTCAATTCAAATGTAATATCCACCCTCATTTATGCATGCGAAAGCTGGAAAACAACTAAAGAAATAGAAAAGAAATTAGACTCTTTTGAAAACAAATGCCTAAGGAAAATACTCGGCATCAAGTGGAATGAATTCAAGAACAATGCAGAGATAAGACAGATGACTGAACAACAACCAGTCTCACAGGTGATCAGGAAAAGGAGATGGACATATGTTGGTCACTTGATGAGAAGAAATGATCAGAGAATCCCAAAACAAGCTATCAAGTGGAACACAACAGGCCGAAGAAAAAGAGGCAGACCGCGTGAAACTATGAAGAGGACATTATTAAGAGAGGCCAAGTTAACAGGCATAAAATCCTTTGATGAGGTTGAAAGACTCGCTGAAGACAGGAAAAATTGGCGAACTACTTTGCGAGCCCTATGTGACGTCTAACGGCACGGGAAGGATATAAGATATCACTATTAGTTAGTAATGATCAAGATATTCAAAAGTCTCCACCTCTTCTAATTTTTCTTCATTGATATATATTTCAGCTGCCTTATTTGTTTTGTCAGCTGTCATCAATTTAGTTTTCTGCCAAAGAAGGCATTTCCACTTTATAATAGTGCATGTTAATATATATTTATTACATGGTAGTAAATTATCAATTAAACAACAGCATTTTCTACCATTTAAAAAATTACCAAAGCTAAAAGCAGAAAAGATGCAAACCTGTTTCTTGGTCAACAGTAACTGCAGCTGTGAGACCAACACCTGAGGACCCTCGTCCAGTAGTGGGTATGGCCCTAGGAGCTGTATGCAGTACATACCTGTTTATACCAGAAATGCTCTGAACTGAACAACCTCATTATGCTTTTTAAATATTTAATACTTCATGTCTGTCTAACAACTGCAGTGGAATTAGATGTGCATACTTTTTCTCCATCTTCAATCTCCCTGGAACTGCGAGCTGGTGTTCTTTGCAGCTGATGCTGTGAAGATGTTGAGGCACAACATCATATTGGCGTGGGAATAAGTTATGGCAGCTATTTTTTTCAGTCTTGGAGTGCAGCCAAAAAGCAGGGGGTGTCCAATACTTCTTTAACAGATTCCACCACCATGGGGACTATGGCAGTACCTGCTCTGTTTAGCCAGGATACGCCTGTTACTGGGGGTACCAAGAGAGAGGTGGGACAGGGTCTTGGTCAGCAATGGTTCACCAGTCTTGATGCTAGCATGTCAGGTTGTTTACTGCTTAAGTGGACAGCATCTTCGCCTCCTTAGATGTGAGTAAGAGATAACATCATATTTCAGTGAAAGTTTTGCAAAATGCAAAAGTTGTGAAGGATCAAACACTTTAAATCTTTCAAGATTAAAAAAAAAGGGCAACTTTACGGAGAATATTTACATTTCATTATCAGCATTTCCTACATTCTCAAATATCAACTTTAACACTGCCACGTATATTAGCAGATTATAGTCATCTTTCTTCTGTGATAGCACCACTGACTTAATAAAACTAAGTTGTGAAATGTGAAGCATATAATTTTCTAAGTATGAAAATGGCCGTGAAAGTCAAATATAGCCATACATAAAATTTCAGGAGTTATCTTTAAAAGATTAAGAACAGATAAAAAAAAAAAAAATTTAAATGTATATAGCAATGAATATGTATAAATAATGAAAGTGAATCCAAATGACAATAAATACTTGCATATGACTGATCAATATTACAAACATGACATGCATTTACCTGAATATACTGCTGAGTACAGCTATTTAGATAAAAAATAAGACACACAGGAATGTTTTGGAATGTTCAGTAACTCACTTTTAACAAGAAAAATGAAAATGATGGATCAAATACCAACCTCAACATTTGTGACTTGGCCACCGATGGATCACCAATCAGCAAAACATTAATATCACCTCTCAGCCGAGTTCCATTCTCCAGAATTTTCTCATTCCCACCTAGCAGCATACACAGTACAGCCTTTTTGATGTACTCATGCCCATGAATTGATGGTGCTATGGAACGTGAAAGCAGCTCAAAGGGATCCTGTGAAAAAGAAAAAAAAAAGAAGAAGATATATATTAATATGACATACTTCTTCTTCTTCAGCTTTCTGAGCCATTAACTCTTCCCGTACCGCGCTACCCTTTAAGTCCAGTTCCGGTTTTACCGTCGGATCCCACGCCACCCTTTAAGTATTCTGATTTTTTTTTCGTTGAAAACTTGATGCAACTTTTCATTTAGCCAACCAGAACTCTTCTGCTCCAAAGTTACGCTATTTTAGCATCCGGGCAGGCTGGAAATGGAAGGAGATCACGAAGTGGATTGATTTCAGTGTAACTTTTTCTACTTTTTTCGAGGTTGGTTGGTAGAAGGGTCATACTGACCGACTAGACCTAGCTTACTAAATGTGTTTTTCACATCTGTAGACCTGTTAGATTTATTGGATATCAAAAGAATCCGCAATTATCGATGTTTCGGTTCCGGAATAAACATTTTGCATTGGATTCTGGCACATTTCAGGTATGTAAAACTTTGATTTTAGTGCTCAGCCCTAAAAAATATTTTTAGCGCCAAAAAATCGTTCGATCTTTTCAGAACAGTTGTTTTTTTTTTTCTATTCTTTGTTTTTTTTTAAATGATAAATAACTTCATTTATGGAATCTTCTTTCATTTCCACTTATTTTAATATGAGATACACACGTGTTGATGAAGGAGTTTGTTTGTTACAATGAATTTTATAGAGGGACCCCCTTATATGAAAACACCCGCTCGGCCATGTACCATCATCATCAGTACCAACGTAACGTCCGTGTTTTTATACATGGTACGGAAAGAGTTAAGGCTCACTGCTGCAGATAAAGTTTGCCTCCATTCCTCTCTATTCCTAATCTTCTCTCTCCAGTTGGTGACACCAATTTCCATCCTCTTCTATGTTGTCTCTCCATCTTTGTCTTGTTTCTTTCATCTCTTGTACATGCATCATTTTCGTTAGTCTGCTCCTTTCACCCTTTCTGTGTGAATACAACCAATGTAATCTGTTCAGTTTCAAGACATTTATAACCTGCTGCGATTTAAATAAGCTGGTTAAGTTCAGTGTTCTTTCTAGCTCTACATTCACCATTTTTTCCTTCACTGCTTAAAGTTAGCATTATTTACACTATACAAGTATACTGTATAGGGGTTACCCTGCTGTGAAAGTGGACAGAAGTTTAAATAGTTCAAACAGGTTGTTGTTTCAACATTCGTGATGGAGAATCTCACTTTTATTGATCATAAATTTAATAAATTCATGCCGGTGTTGGCTTTTTCCTTCCTGTCATTTTAACCTTCCTGCAATTTCATGCCATTTATATTCCTTTAATTTCCCCTGGGAACAACTGTGTTAAGAGCACACTTATCTTAATATAGTCTTTGTGAGACAGGGAACATAGATCTGTTTGCTTAAAAACTCTGACCTACTTCTGTAGCAATTAACACTAATCATAATGTCATGATGGTGGACAGATAGGGGCATGGAGATCACCAGAAGGGATGTGGAAAATCTGATGTGAAACCAATGAATCCAGGATGTGACAAGCCTTTGGGCCTCTACAACAATGGCTACCAGAATGAGGTAAACAAAATAGAGCCAGCAGACAACAGAAGGCGGGGAATGGATATCACAGAAGTACTCATTGGATTCCTCATCCCAAAGTTGGAATGTCTCTGTGGAACTGTCATTGGGCCTGATGTGGATATGGGGCTGGAAAACAAAAAGGCCAGCCTACACCACTGTCTTCATGGCAGTCCAAGCAAGACCACAGTCTGCCCTAGCAAGGAAAGGTACTGAAGTCGGAGGTACCCAGCCAAAAGATGCATCACAAAAATCAGGGTACCATGCATACAAAGAAGAAGATATTCCTTTAATTAATTAATTAATGCTCAACTATTTTTTTAAAGCTTACCTGTTTTTTGTTTTTTCCAAACTTCTTTATCTTTGCTACATCATCGGCAGAAAAGAGTGGAGCAACCTCTTTGCTTAGAAGTGAGACGTTATTTGCAATCAGTACTGTCCTGGGAATATGTGGAAAAGTTAAAGCTTCAACATCTGATGGGAAAGGACAACAAGTTGAGACATATAAAGAGCACATGAATGGCTGCTGTCTATGCTGCATCTCACATGCCTGAAAATCTAAGAATCAACTCTTTCCTATTTTTTGACAGATTTAAAAAAAAAAAAAATTCGCAGAATTCCACTTCTGTGTCAGTTTACTCACATGTGCAGCTCATTACCAGAAAGTTTTATTAATTAAACAGTCAAAATTATAATTTTTTTTCAGGTCACTTATAGATTCCAGATAAATTAGGCTGAATGTTTGATTTCTTTAAATTAGACAGCAAGTGTTATAGCTGCAATTTCTCTTTGTCTTTATTTCTATCACTGACTGCCTGTTATTAAATTAATTAAATGATACTGAACAAATCAACTTTCTATTTTAAAAACCAAGAAGCAAACTCACCTAAATGTTGCTGTTGTAAACCCATTCTTCTTTGCTGGTAAACATCGGAACATTCCAACAACCTGAACTCTGTCACCAGGCTAAAAAAAAAAAAAAGTTCATAAAATATATGAGTATTTACTTCCTCAGGAATGAATTCTCAATAAACGTGTTAAAGTTCTTTTAAAATTTATGCTTTATTCAATAAATAACATTAAAAAATGTTGAATACATTATTTAAATTATAAAAAAAATGATTTACACTTTCTGAATATATAAAAATCTAAACTCCTCATTTCATTCTTAAAAATTATTACCAGTGGTACAGATCAAAACAGAAGAGATGTGTTCCTTACCTTACAAGCATCTACAAGATCATTGTCAGTTATTACATCAACTGATCGTGGAAGCTGGCCTGGTGGGGCCTTCTCTGGCATTTCCTGTATATTGAAACAGTATTTAAAATTGTTAAGTTTTTTCTTTTCTTTTTTTAATATTGAACCCCATTTATTCTTTTTCCAATGGTCCTCATTCATTTTCTGCTATCAGAACTGTCATCCCATCATCTGCATACCTCATGGTATTGATATTACGATCTCCTATTATTATTTCTTTCACATTTTTAATGCCGCTCATGTTTTTCACTGCATAGTGAGATCAGATCAGGTGACGGTGCATATCTTTGTCTTAGGCTTCATTGTATTTCTTGATACTCACCTATGTCATTCCTCCCGGACAAGGAAGAAAATGCGATTAGAGTTGCCGAGCGGCGCTGCTGTGAAAAGGTGATGGAAAGGATAAAGTGAAGATTAATCGGTATGTACAGTAGTCTCGCAACGAGAGCTCTCATACCACAGCACCTCTGCTCTAGAGGCCGGCCACATCCGATATACACCCATACTGGTGAAATATGCCTAAACCGGCTTAACCCAGGTGTGAAACCTAGTGGCGAGGATTCGTCCTCCTGGACAAAAGCTCCGTCCTGTTCACAACTAGGAAAGGTAGCGGCCACAACCACAAAACGATGAAGTTGAAGACACTGGACCAGTGCAGTCTAGATAGGCAACCACCGCTCACACGACGTGGATATATGCATATCATAATCACGCCGAGGTTTTCCGGTGAGAAAGTCCAATGCTGGACTAGATGGGCAACCACCTCTCACCTGCTGGGGATATACTGATATCCACAACACGTCGAGGTTTTCCGGTGAGAAAGTCCAACTCTAGATTAAACTGGTGCAACGAAAACTAGCGTCACGGAATCCTACTTCTGTGACTCACCGAGAATACAGGCCCAAGCCCCGCGATATTCTGAATCTCATATGGCCCTCTCAGGAACCACAGGAGGACCACAAGACCAATCAAGGATCACATGAGTGAATTCAGTAGGATCACAGGTCAATCTTGGTGGTAGAAGCGAACAAAGAAGGGGGCCTTTGTCATTGTTCACTCTTGTTGTCGCTCTTTAAATCCAACACATATTCTTAATAATCCTCATCTTTTTACCACCTAAGTGAAGTTTTTCAAGCAGTGTCTTCTTGTTAGGTATTGTTAGAATCTTCATTACAATCAAGGTTTATCTGACACAATCCATCCAGTGGCATTAAGGTCACTAACCTGAACAGTGAATGTCTGGTGATCCTTATAAATTGACAAGCCATATTCTGTTTCCAGCAGATTGCCATCTTCATCCTGCAACATATTTCAACATATCTTTCTTAGAAGTCATTACAACATACAATTACCATCACAATGACAAAGAATCAACATAATTACTACTGGATAAAAGAATAAGGCACCAGGTTTCATAGCTTTTGAAAAAGATGAAAGGAAACAATGGACGATGTCATGTCCGTATAACGACGCTCCAATGTCTTTTTTGTAGCTGGGCAATAGTGAACACTCCTCACAATCTTAGGACGGATCAGGGAACCTATAAAATAAACAGACAAGGATAAGAATTCTGGCCCTCTTTTTATCTTCTCCAATTTTAAACTCTTTAACTCTTTCCACCTGTGTTATTTCCAAAATGTTCCTTAATTTTCCAATGACGCAGACATTTTGGGGGAGGGGGTCCCTGTGTAAAAGTTATTGTACCTAATTAATTCCATGATCACCACGTGTGTATCACACATTAAAATAAGTGGAAATGAATAAGATTCCATAAATGAAGTTATTTGTCATTAAAAAAAAAAACAAAGAAAAGAAAAAAAAAACAACTGGTGTGAAACAATGGAATGATTTTTGGGCGCAAAAAAAATTTTTTTTAGGGCTGAGCAATAAAATCTACTTTATACTTACCTTAACTGTGTCATAATCCAATATAAAATATGTAGTCATTCAAATTTCAATACAGAAACATCAATATTTATGGATGTTTTTGACATCCAATAAATCTAACAGGACTACAGCTACGAGAGACACACATAGTAAGATAGGTCTAGTTGGTCTGTGTGACCATTCTATCACTCGATCTAAAAAAAAACTTAATTTTACACTCCGATCGTGATATTCAACATGTCAAAAACGCTAGTTAAACTCTGGATTCAGAAGAGCTCTGACTGGTTAAATGAAAAGTTACATCGAGTTTTCAACGAAAGAAAAGACCGAAACCTTATAGGGCGGGTCGTTGGGACCAGCATATATCGGAAGAGACCTTCTGGGGCTAGCATGGGTGGAAACAGTTAAAGACTTATTTGCATACATATACAATTCTGACTGAATATCTGTATTTAAAAAATATACACTGACATCCAAGCTGTTGTGTCATTTCCAGAAGGCAGATATTTATCCGATTTCAAAGGCGGATTCCCTAAGAAACTGGCTAGTATTACAGGTGGCTGCAGTTCTTTCACCTTGAGTAGTGATCTTAACAGCCTAAGACAAACGGCAGTGTTTTTCTGAGATATCCAAGATGAAAAAAGTGTTCAATGAATATTTCCTTCACCTTTAAAACTGTTCACTATCAAATGAGCTCACTTTCTGCCTTAAATCTGTGAACTACATGTAATTTTATTCATCACCCAAATGTAAAAGTATATTATCATGCTGAAAGATTTATGATGCACTTCCAAAGCTCATGGATTTTATATGAAGCTGTGTACAGAAATCCTTTACTAAATGAATTCCAATAAATACCTAGAAAAATTTTCATCAAGAACACTATTTCACAGCAGACAACTTGAACAGCCTTTCAAGCAAAAACAAATGATACTAGTATGTCATTTAAAAGAATGATGCTAAATTGAAGCAAGACTAATCATGATAAAAGCAATTAAAACTTTACACTGTGAAAGTATCCAACATCTACAATCTCCTGTCCATGTTCTACAAAATGAGATTTTTCAAGCTGAGTTAAATAAATGGCCAGGATTATCAAAAGTATTGAAAAACTAGCGACAGAACTGCCTGATATGCTACAGATGCAACAATATTGGAGAAAGCTTGTGGTAAAGGCATAAGAAAAACAGGAAGATGTAAATTACATTTTGTTAACATAGTATGGCTATCAAGAGAGGTTTGCCGATTACAAAAATGTATATAGTGATGGGTTCTATTTGGTTGGGTTAAATTGACTAAGTCATTACCCTGGACTGGATGGGCAACCACCTCTCACCCGGCGGTGATACACGGGTATCTCAAAACACGTCGAGGTTTTCCGGTGAGAAAGTCCAACTCTGGCCTGGGTGGGCTACCGCCTCTCACCCAGCGGGGATGCACTGATATCCTAAACACGTCGAGGTCTTCCGGTGAGAAAGTCCAACCCTAGACTAAACTGGTGCAATGAAAACCACGGTGTCACGCAATCCCGCTTCCGAGACCCACCAAGAATACAGGCTAAAGCACTGTGACACTCTGAATCTCTTGTGGTCCTTTCGTGGATCTCGTGTGGTCTATTTTGGACCACACAGGGGACCACGGGACCTAACGAGGACCACAGGCATGAATTCAGTAGGTTCACAGTGCGGTTTTTGGTGGTAGAAGTGAACGAAGAAGAAGAAGAAGAAGACTAAGTCATTTTTTTTTACTGCCAACGGACACTGAGACTTACATTTTGTGACAATGCCCTCAACACACACCATGTTGCCTAGATATTTACTTGTCAATGATCTTGGAGTGTTGTGCTTATCACCAAAACTGAGGAATCAAAAACAAGTGACTAATGTTAATAAATATCAATTCAATTCTTTGTCACATATTCAGGTTTACTATTGATAAGTATCAAAATGGAAAAATACACATAGAAGGGACAGATATTGAAGAAGTCAATCAATTTGCATACCTTGGCAGCTACATAGACCAGGATGGTGACACTAGAAAGGAAGTTAGGATCAGAATTGCAAAAGCAGCATCAATCTTCAAGAATCTTGAGAACATATGGAATTCAAAAGTTATAAGCACAAAAACCAAGTTAAGACTATTCAATTCAAATGTAATATCCACCCTCATTTATGCATGCGAAAGCTGGAAAACAACTAAAGAAATAGACAAGAAATTAGACTCTTTTGAAAACAAATGCCTAAGGAAAATACTCGGCATCAAGTGGAATGAATTCAAGAACAATGCAGAGATAAGACAGATGACTGAACAACAACCAGTCTCACGGGTGATCAGGAAAAGGAGATGGACATATGTTGGCCACTTGATGAGAAGAAATGAGCAGAGAATCCCAAAACAAGCTATCAAGTGGAACACAACAGGCTGAAGAAAAAGGGGCAGACCGCGTGAAACTCTGAAGAGAACATTATTAAGAGAGGCCAAGTTAACAGGCATAAAATCCTTTGATGAGGTTGAAAGACTCGCCGAAGACAGGAAAAATTGGCGAACTACTTTGCGAGCCCTATGTGACGTCTAACGGCACGGGAAGGATATAAGATATAAGATTGATAAGTATAGCAGCTCAGTCATGGTTTACATTAAAACTGCTAAAGATCCAATAGACAGTATCTAAGAACATTAATATCTCCAGGCACAATGTACCTGACAATGCATCTCTGAAATGTGTTTCAACCTTTTTTTTTTTTTTCACTCAAAATGAAATCTTACAATATTTTCTTCTCTGCTGCATGCTCAGACATCACCACCAATCTCTCCTACAAATGCAGTAGTTCATTTCATTTCTGGTTTTCAACTTCACTGTAGAGCTTCTCCTTAGGGGTCTGGCCAGGCCCCTTGCCTGCATGGACATTGTAGCTGGAACCCTGGAGGATATGATGGACAGGATATGACAGGCCTGTTGGGCCAGTTTTCAGCTTCTTGTATAAATGGTGTCCCAGCCTGCAATGTCCTGTTCTCAGTCAGGAGATTATAACTTGGTTGTTTCTTGAGCTTACAGTATATATATATATATCATCTATTTTTGTTCCCTGGGGTGCTGTTTTATGCACTTGTCTTTTATGTGTGTCTGTTCTTTATTTCCTTCTACGTTGAGGATCTATTAATATGTTGCATTCTTCCCCCATTTTCTGCCAGTCTCTCTACCTCTTCATTTCTTTGGATGTTACTGTGGCCAGGAATCCATTGTATGACTTCTTTATTGAATACTATGCTTGCTAGTGATAAATTTTCTGTCAAATACTCCTGGTCTTTATCTTCTGTGGTTCAGTACCAGTGTCATGGACTGCAATATTTCTGAGGTTTCATGGAAAAAAAAAAGGTCCTCTTATGCTATGCTGGCACAACCAGGTAACATAAATAAATAAAAAACTGTCACTGCTCTCTTTAGTGTAAAATTCCATTTTTTCCAGTTCTCTCTAATCATTATCTCACGCAGAACCCAAGTATGGCCACAAACACTTGATACCACCTGCACATTTTCTTATCTGACAGAAGGACAGAAAGGAAAACTTATGACCTGCACATTCTCTTAACAGAAAAATCCTGCTGACATTATTATACAGTACAGATATGACACAAAATCTCTTCCTTTTTATTTGTTGCCCCATCTCCCTGGAACTATGATCAGGTTGTTCTTTGTGGCTTTAAAGTGAAGATGTTGAGGCATCTTGTGATGAAGTGTATGTGAGAGAGAGATACAATGGGAGTGAAGCTAAAGATGAGAGAGGTGCAATGCTAGAGACTGGAGACTCCACTGCTATTAGGGTGACAGCAATCCCTGCCCTATCAGTCATACTAAGCCCGTTACTGGGTGTACCAATGAAGAGGTGGGACAGGATTTTAGCTGGCTATAGTTTACCAACTCTGATGCCAGGAGTCTGCTATGGCTCAGTGGTCACGGCATTTTCACCGGCTGCTTTTCTATTTCAGTCTTTTCACTTGAATTATTTTGTGAAAGCTTAAGTATGGAGATTACCATTTTGTGTATGCCTCCTACTACTAACCTTCCTTCAAAACCAATGAAAAATTCTTCATGTTGTTTGCTGTATAAAGGGTCTGCTGCTGAAATAAGGTCTTTCAGTGCCCTCTGAAAGCAGATGAGCTCTTCAAATGATTCATTCAGCAAACTGAAACAAAAGAATCAAGTTTTGTGAACAGGCAAGTTATATATTTAAACCTTTAAGACTTTTAAATTCAAATGTAATATCCACACTCATTTATGCATGAGAAAGCTGGAAAACAATTAAAGAAACAGACAATAAATTAGACTCTTTTGAAAACAAATGCATAAGGAAAATACTCTGCATCAAATGGAACAAATTCAAGAACAATGCAGAGATAAGAAAGATAAGTGAACAACAACCAGTCTCATGGGTGATCATGAAAAGGAGATGGACATATGTTGGTCATATGATGAGAAGAAATGATCAGAGAATCCCACAACAAGCTATCAAGTAGAACACAACAGGCTGAATAAAAAGAGGCCGACCACGGGAAACTCTAAAGAGGACACTTAAGAGAGGCCAAATTGATAGCATAAAAATCCCTTGATGAGGTTGAAAGGCTCGAAGATAGGAAAAATTGGCGATCTGCCTTGCGAGGCCTATGTGACGTTTAACGGCACAGGAAGGATATAAGATAAGAAGATATTTAAACCATCTGGCTCTTTATTTTTTTCAAGAAAAATAAGCATTTCATTCAACAATAGACTGTAGGATCATCTGAATAATCATTACATCACAGTTTAGTTCATCTTCAAATCTAACAAACTTCATCAGAACCATTAATTTCTTCTGACAACACATGTTGGTGCATGTAAGTTTTACGCTAAACTCTTGAGGAAATAGCAGAGGCAAAATCAAATTCTATCAGAAAACATAATGAATTTGATGATATATTTATTCATATTTTCCTTTTCTCACCATTTTCTTGTCAAGTTACATTTATTTTTCTTTGAACATAAATTAATGACAAAAATTTAATTATGTCTCTCTTGGGGATACTGATGTAAAAGCCATTAAAAAACTTTTACTTGGTTTATAAAAAAAGGTGTCACGAACAGTACTGTGAAATGGGTCAATGAACACCCAGCAGCCTAATCACAGCACTGGCCTCTCATGAAAAAGAGTGAGTGGTGCAGACAGGTTCCCACCATTATCCAGTCAACCCAGCTGTAAAACTTGATACCTGACAAATCTGTGTTCAGGAACTGTCTCTCAGATTGTAAGGTGAGGCCTGCAATGCAGTACAAGGGGCTGACAGTACATTAAATATTCTTTTTGTTTCTCTTGCATCAGGGCTGTGGAATTGGTCAGAGTCAAGGAGTCTTGAGATGGATATGGAGTGGGCTATGATGGTGTTCTCTAATTCTCCAAGTATCCCAAGAAACAGACTTTTCAGCAGATCCATACCGATGAGGACAGATAATTCCTGGCCACATTAGGCAGCTTCATGCAATGCAACAACTTGTTTCCAGTAGCAAACCAGAGTTAAGCATTAGATCTTGGCCAGCTATAGTAAGATAACTATGTAGATCTTGGCCAGCTATAGTCAGATAACTATGTTATCTCTCTGGCAGTTACCTCTATACCTGACTCTTTTTACTGATGACAAAGGCAACAGTAACTTACAGATGGCACCGTTTTGGATTTTTCCTCCTTAGGTCATTGATATTCACTTTAATGCGGATCTCATTGCTGGCAACCATATCACGCACTTTCTGATGATAGATTCCTTGGTCATTCTGGAAACAAACAAAAAAAAATTGCTGAGTATTAACAAGTCTGTCGAGATGATGTGAAAGGAGATCACCAACTGAGCTAATGGCCTGCTTGAAGGACTGTGTACTCTTGAGAAGCATAATTGCCAACACCAGTTGGCACAGCACCTGATGAAGATGACGACTGGGGGTAAAGATGCCAGTCCGATGAGGCAAATAAGCAACTCATAGCTGATATGCTAGCATCAGGGTTAGCGAACCATAGCTGACCAAGACCTTGTCCCAACTCTCCGTGGTACCCCCAGTAACAGGCCTAGCCTGGCTAATGGGGCAGGGATCGCCATAGTCCCCATGGTGGTGGCGTCTGCTAAAGAAGCATTGCACGCCCCCTGCTTTTTAGCTGTACTCAGGGACTGAAAAGATAGCCACCATTCTCCCACACTGATACAATACCGTGCCCCAACATCTTCACAGCATCGGCTGCAAAGAACACCAGCTTACAGTTACAGGGAGACAGAAGAGAAGACAAGATGATGATGACTAACAAGGGATGTAAATGAGTTATGGCATCAGAAACAATTTTAGGTGGTGTGGGATTCTGTAGAAATACAGCATTTATGAAAGAGTCTGAGAACATTCTTCTGTGTTTCATGAGCCTGGCCTCAGACATCTATATTCATCATCTAGATAAACTGTGCAGCCTTATGGAGGTCATGTTTTATGCCCCTGAAGTTTGTCTTCTAATGAAGCTCCCTATGGGCAGAGTTAAGTTCAGGCTTCTTGGCAGAAGGGGCAGAACTGTAGGATGTACTCTGGATACCTGTCATGCCTGTGCAATCAGGGATGTGTGACAGGCTGAGTCAGAGAACAGAAAAACTGGAGCTGGAGCTAAAGGTTTGGCAAATGAAATCCACGATCCAGGTATAAACAGGAATTTTTTTCTTTTAAATGTGACACACTAATAGCATTCATTGTAAAGAAAGCATATAACTCACTTCTTCTTTGTATGCAAAAATGTATATATCTGCAGTCCTGTCTCTTGGATAAATGTCACTGTTTTTGGGGTTTTTTTTGTAGTTCATGTAAGGAATCATAGAGCTTATCTTCTCTGGTGGTGTCACTGAGCTAGTAACTGCTTATGAGTGTCTTATAGTTATTGCAGTTTTGGAGGATATGTTCCACAGTTTGAGGCACCTGGGCACATGTACAAAGAGTAGTTGTACGAACCTTAAACTTTGTATATATATGACTTTGAAGTTGACTGTGTCCTGTTTGGAGACAGAAAATGGTGACTTGTTCCTTTCTGTTTAGCATGTGATAGTCATCATATGATGGTATCTGAGGCTTCCTGTAGGTTTATATCATGTTTTCTTCTGATTATATGTCTGGTTGCTCCATTTCAGTTCCCTCTTTGGCCAGAGGGTCAGCTTTCTCACTGCCTGATATCTCATAATGGGATGGAATCCACTGCAAGATGACTATGTTGTGAACCACATTTCTGCTGCATTAATCTTTCTCCCTTGACTTTTTGCTTACAGTTTAGGTTTCTGCTCCATACAGTAAAACAGAGTAGATATAACATTTTACAAATGTTTTTATCGGCAGATTTCTGGATCTGTCTTCAAGGTGTTGAATGTATGTTTTGCCATTCCTATTCTTCTCTTTATCTTCATCTCACATTTTCAGTTAATGTATGTCCTAGGTAGCAGCAGTTTGTCACTTGTTCCGGTCTCTCTTTGTTTACAGTTACATCCATATGTGGTTCCTGCTGAACACCATTACTTTGGTCTTCTTGATATTGACCTCAAGTCCCCATTCTTGGCTTCTGTTGGGTTCTGTACGAAACTAGAATAGAGGAACAGCATTTATTCAAATTTGAGAAGTACAATGGTCTGGTCAAGCAACTGAGGCAGGGGGCAGGAATCAGGGCTAAAATGATAGCTGTAGAAGTGGGAGCAAGATGATTCGTAGCAACATCAGCATATGACCTATGTAAGCAACTGGGCATAAAGGGACAAGCAAGAGCAAGGGCACTGAGAAGCCTTTCAGAAACAGCAGAAAAGGCCTCATGCTGGCTGTGGAGTATGTGAAAAAAAGCACTGGGAACATAAGTAATTTCATTTGCCACAACCAATACCAGTCCTCCGTAGCTAAATCGCTAAAGACGCACTTCAAAAGTGCAGTGCCAACTAGAAAATCACGGGACCGGGAAAGAAACAAAAAAAAAAAAGCAACAACTCACAAGACCTCTGGGAGTCATGACCCAGAGGGGCCCACCCCCCTTAGAGTGTCAGGAGTTTAATAAGGGAGAAACACTTGTCTGAGGGGGGGGGGGGGGGGGTACTTCATTTGATGATCTGAAGGAGTTGTGTTGTTGTTCCGCTCTCCACAGTAGAGAGTTTCCTGCATATGGGCATCATATCTATTAATTTCTTTAGGTTCTGTGGATTCTCTGCTAGAAGGACTGCTTCGTCTGCATATCTTAAATTGTTGACATTTCTCCCCCTATATTCAATCCTGGCACTTCATGTGAGTGTTTGAAGATGTTCTCTATGTACAGGTTGAATATAAATGGAGACAGAACACATCCTTGTCTCACTCCCCTCTTTATGGGTATATTTGTTGATGTCACTGGTGCCGTACCTTACTGATGCTTTGTTCCCAGCAGAGATCTGTTACAATTTGTATGTCTTTGCCATCAAGATTGATTTTCTCAAAACATTTGATTAGTTTGTCAAGCTTCACTCTGTCACATGCCTTAGTATTATCTATATAACCACACTTACAAATATTACTTTTAAAGGAAATTCACCCCGTTTCAAAAGCACTCAATTACAGTGTTGTCTGCATCACACTATGTAATATTACAATATAACAACCGAACCACTGTATATGTCCTGAGAATATTATATTTTCCCTACTTACACAACAGATATATTGGAATATATTACAAAAATAACAATGTTAAGGTACAATGAACAACCTTGAGATAAGTGCATAGATTATATACCTGAGCACTTGAGTAACATCAGATGGGACATGCACCTCTGAAATCAATAACAGAATATGCCAAGCCAAGACAGCTTTTCAACAAATGAGAAACATCTTGTGCATTGCATCTCTACCAATGAACATCAGAGAGTTCTAAAATGCTACATTGAGGCTATCCTACTCTACTGATGTGAGTCATGGACAACAGACTGATGGAAAGATCACTAAAGGTAAAAGAGATATGGTTCATTAAAAGAATGTTAAGAATATCATAAACAGCTAAGATACAAACAAGGAATATCTAATAAATGCAAACGTTGATAGGAACCTAATTAAATCCATAAGTCAACCACAGTCATCACTACTTTGACACATAATGAGACGAACATAGCTTATAAACATCATAACAGCAGGGAACATAAATGTGAAGAGATGAAAGGGTAGTTTAGAAAAAAAAAATCATGTTCAGTCTAACGCTGTGGCACAACAGAAAGTCACCAAGTGAGCTAATGGAAAATATGAAGGACCGGATTCTGTATAGAAGCATGACCGCCAACGCCTATCGGCATGACACATCATGATGACGACACAACAGTTAGATGTACATGATGTCAGACTATTTATTATACTGGCATTTTTCGTGTAAGAAGATCGATTCTAAAGCACAGATAGACGTGAATTTTTGCCTCGCATCATCTTATTGAAAAGCTGCTCTAGCAATACTGTGCCAAAACATATACTTACATCATCATCTAAAAAGTCAAGGTATTCGCGCTGAATTTCTCTCAGCCTTTGATCAACTTCTGTTGCCATGGCCTTCAAGGAAGCAGACTTTCCGTGTTGTTATTAAATAAATTCTGTATTTGTAGCCTTATTTTGCTACCAGGCTTTAGGAAACAAACGCGCCAAATATATCACGTGACAACACTATAACCCAATTAACGTTGTAACCGAAAACTTCAAGAATATTCATAAAGTAAAAACTCTTCTTGCGGTTATTTGCGTACTCATGGTGGTGTTGGATTTCAAACATGGAAGACCCTTGTTTACAAACACGCTATAATCTTTTTTAATAAAATTGTTCCAAAACAATGGCTTCGGGTGATAAAAGCGAGGATGAAATATTAGGGTTAGATACTACGAATTCTAGCCTTAATCTTAGCACAGACGATAAAGTGGATGAAGATATAAGCTGCATAGACGAGGACATGCTTCTATTGAATTCTCCGTCTCCTACTCCAGCCCACAGTACGGCGGACAGTTCTACAGTTCTGAAATCTGGAAACAAACCTACGTCCAGTCCAGATGTTCATAACATCAGTGATAATGATGATGAGCTGGAAATAATCGACGACGACGATGATGATGATGATGTCGAAGAAGTCTCGGATTTCGATGAGGATACTGAAGGCAGTACAGATAAGGAAGAACTGCCTGATGAAGAAGATTCGGATGAATCGCTCGAGTTTGACAGCGCGGAATCAAGTACATTTATGGATGGGAAAATCAGTATTTTCCACACTCATGGTGCTTTTTTCCTTTGGAACGCTGATGGTAAATATTTCACTAGTCCATCGCTTTTGGGTCATATTTTTCTGCTTATGTAACGAGACTTGTACACAGCAAACTGAGAGATCAGAATAGGTAGAATTAACCTTTAATAGTATCTCATAGGAAAAATGTTAAGACGTTGTCCATTCATGACAAGTAGGTTGCCACTTCTACTGAGGCAGCACCCAGTTATTCTCCTATTATTCTTTCTCACGCATGCCTGTTATTTAAATGTTCAAAGCCAGTGTTATATTTTGCTCTCTCTCTCATCTTGCTATGGGATATAATTTGATTGTCGTGTCATATGACTTCAATTCAAATGCAGTTATTATCTTTTCTAGTGATGTGTTAACTGATATGGTTTATGAAGCATTTTAATCAGGGATGTCTTCTCTTTCTTTAACACACTAAGTCTTTAAGCCTCATTGCTGCGGAGTCTGTCTGTCTTCATTCTTCACAGGTCCTGGTATTCACACTCCATTTGTTTACTCCAAGTTCTCATGGAACTTCTTGTTGATCTTAAACTTGACCTTTCAAAGGAGGAACTTTCAGCTGCATAATGTTTAATGTTTTTATCTGTGATTTTTATCTACTATTTGTACCCTGCAATATTTGGTATTTCATTTTACGAGTAACTTGTACTTTTACTCTCTCTCTCTCTCTGAACCTTAAGTGCCCAGGGCACATGGGGCTTCTGCAAGGGTTTTCCACAAATGCCTGTCCTTCGCCTTTTTTTCTGCTCTTGCCCAGGTGAGCCCTCTATTGCTCAACATCCTTTCTGTTGTTCTTCTCCATGTCTCTTTTGGTCTACCCTTACTTCTGCTCCCCTGTACTTTTACTGTCTCGCTGAAACTGTGAGCTTGTGTTCTTTGCAGCTGATGCTGTAGAGGTGTTGGGAACAGCATCATATCAGTGTGGGAGTGTGTTATCTTACATCCTTCCCATGCTGTTAAATGTCACATAGCTTGGTAATTTGCCAAGTTTTCCTGTTGTCGGCGAGCTTTTCAACCTCATCAAGGGATTTTATGCCTCCTAAATTAGCCTCTCTTAACAATGTCCTCTTTAGAATTATGACAGCAACTTTTTCAGTCCCGGAGTACGGCTAAAAAGCAGGGGGCGTGCAATGCTTCTTTAGCAGACTCCACCACAGGGACTATAGTGGTCCCTGCCCCATTAGCCAGGCTAGGCCTGTTACTGGGGATACCACGGAGATGTGGGACAAGGTCTTGGTCAGCTATGGTTCACTAACCCTGATGCTAGCGTATCAACTATGGGTCGCTGATTGCCTCATCGGCAATTTTCACCCCCTTTTTATCTGTAAAAAGTCTGCTTTATATAATACATGAAAGTTTCATCATCAAGGATTATACACTTCCATTACTAATTTTTTTGTTTTCAATCTCAGGTGAATAAGCTAGTCTGGTAGTTGAGATCATCATCATTACGATGATCATCTCCTTCTTATATTCAGCAGCGTACAAAGACTGATAAACACACAAGTTCTATATTGATAATTAAGACATTGTCAGAGAAGCTGCAGAACATTGGGAGTTTATTTTCATTTCTTTCATTCAGCAGCAGAAGGAAATTTGTTAAAACCATAAGGAAAAGCAAGCCGAAATTATTTGGACACGTCATGTGAAGACCAATCACCGGACACCCTTAATGAAAAAAAAAAAAACAGATACATCACAGGTGAAGCAAAAAAGAACACTGCACAGACACTATGCTCCTCCCAAGTCTGTGCTATAAATGTCAGACATGGACACTAACAGCTAAAAGGCTAGAGGAAAATCATCATGACAGAAATGAGATGCTTGAGGAGAATACTAAATGTAATAAGAAGGGACCAGCTTGGAAACATCATCTTCAGAACAAGAGCTGGAGTAAAACCAGTGCTACACTACATCCAGAAATAACAAGCAGAATGGTTTGGCCATGTCTCACAACTACCACCAAGCAGAATACCATACAAAACATTCATACCAAGAATTGTAGGAAACAGAAAGAGAGAGGGGCCACCCGTGCAAGAGATAGAGGGAGGAAATTACAGAAACCTTAAATATCCGATTATATGAAGCAAATCAACAAGCCTTATCAAGACATCTATTCATCCACTAAAGACCGAAAGTTATATGAGGAAGGGGACAAGACAAGAGAGAACCTAACAGTCACAGAAAAAACTCACAGAAAAAATTAGAGGTAAGCAGAGTGAAAAGTACCTGAATAAACTGAACGTAACAAGACAAGAAGAGCAACTAGTGTGATTAAAAATATCAAGGGCTGCCCAAAAATAGAGAAGCATGATCACTGGTACGGATAGACGCAGTTCTTAATGGTGAATGAATTTTCATCTGCGTAAATTAATTGCTTTAAAATGTTCAGACTTGTTAGTGAGTGCTTTATTAGGTAAGAAAGAATTGTGGCCAGGTTTCTGCTTTTCAAGGACATAATATGGAATCGTGAATTCATTTTACCTTTATAACAGTAGTTTCCAAACTGGGATCAGCAAAACTTCATATGGAGATCCATGTTGAAAGTCTAGATTGTGTGTGGAATTCCAGAAATGTGCATAGGTTTAACTCTTTCCATGCAGGTGGGACAAAACGCAAAAGTTCACTTGGGTGCCAGAGTAAAACCGCAGGTCTTGATATGTATAGGGGTATATTTGTACAAGTGAATGAAACACAGTATTTCCTTGTACTTCCATGTACTTATTAAGTTTCAGAATATAATTAAATGTATGAAGATTTCATAAATGCAGTTTTTTAGGAAAAAAAGAAGTAATGTGATGTTTTTAGACAATAATTGTGTCCTACTTACTATCGAGTACCTCTAGATCCAGAATACTTACCATCTGAGATGCCTGAACTACCTGTCGAAGTTGTCTTGTTTTGATATGTTGCATTCTTGCTAAAATAATGTCTGAAATAACCTTCTAACTACTTCTCTAGTTGTCTAATATGTCTAGATCTACTTGGGATACATTCAAGAGCAGTAGTCTGGTCACAGGGCATGTCCATACCCCTATCTACATCACGAAAAATTGAAATTTCTCTGTCACAAACTTTGTTTTTCACGCTCAAATCGGTCATAACTAAGCACTCTTCTGCCATTTTGTAAAGGGACATACGCAGTTAACGTGCGAACCAAAATGTGAATTTTATTTATACACAAAAAACATGTGGCAGCATACCGCCCAAGGCACCAAATTCAAAAATCGACTATGCCAGTATCCTGCCTAAGGCATGGAAAGAGTTAATACCAAGTAGCAAGGAAGTTTAATGGGGCTGTGCCAAATTATTGTTGCTTTTGGGGATCTCTGATATGAAAAGTTTGGGGACCATTGCTTTATAACTATAATCATTAGTTAACTAATTCATTTGCTACCAAGAATCTTCTGTGTTCCATGGTTCTAGTCTCAAACTAGAATAGTTATTGTTCAGATAAATTATACTGTCTTTAGGAGGTCATAGTTTCTGTCCCAAGCTTGAGTCACTTGAATGTGTTTATATAAAAAAAAAAATTACAGAAAAATTAACCATACTTATCTGGTTTTGTTCTTTTCTTTCAGGATTCAAGTTATTTCCTTGTAAAAACTTGGTGCCTGTACTTATTATAAATTTATTATGTGGGCTTGAAATTTTTTTATTTTGCCATCAGAAGAGTTAAGTATTAGCCGTTTATGACCTTTGAATGTTTTGCATAAATATGTAGTTACGATTTACAGATGTTCAAATGCTGCGTGAAGAGTGTCGAATTGTTGGGAAGTTAACCGGTAGCCTACCACGAGCTCCACGGCAAAATAACCACCTTGGGCTTCCCCTTCAGCTCATGCCTGAGGAAGCTAAATTGTTAGTGGACATAGGTAAGTGTCTGCTAAATATGGGTTATCAGACTTTTATGTAAGTGTCTGCTAGATATGGGTTTCTCAGAATTTTATGTAAGTGTCTGCTTTATATGAGTTATCAGACTTTTATGTAAGTGTCTGCTAGATATGAGTTATCAGACTTTTATGTAAGTGTCTGCTATATATGGGTTATCAGACTTTTATGTAAGGGGTTATCAGATTTTATGTAAGTGTCTGCTAAATATGGGTTTCTCAGACTTTTATGTAAGTGTCTGCTAGATATGGGTTTCTCAGAATTTTATGTAAGTGTCTGCTAAATGTGAGTTTCTCATACTTTTATGTAAGTGTCTGCTAGATATGGGTTTCTCAGAATTTTATGTAAGTGTCTGCTAAATGTGAGTTTCTCATACTTTTATGTAAGTGTCTGGTAGATATGGTTTTCTCAGACTTTTATGTAAGTGTCTGCTATATATGGGTTTCTCAGAATTATATGTAAGTGTCTGCTAGATATGGGTTTCTCAGAATTTTATGTAAGTGTCTGCTAGATATGGGTTTCTCAGACTTTTATGTAAGTGTCTGCTAGATATGGGTTTCTCAGAATTTTATGTAAGTGTCTGCTAAATGTGAGTTTCTCAGAATTTTATGTGTCTGCTAGATATGGGTTTCTCAGACTTTTATGTAAGTGTCTGCTAGATATGGGTTTCTCAGAATTTTATGTAAGTGTCTGCTAGATATGGGTTTCTCAGACTTTTATGTAAGTGTCTGCTAGATATGGGTTTCTCAGAATTTTATGTAAGTGTCTGCTTTATATGAGTTATCAGACTTTTATGTAAGTGTCTGCTAGATATGAGTTATCAGACTTTTATGTAAGTGTCTGCTTGATATGAGTTATCAGACTTTTATGTAAGTGTCTGCTAGATATGGGTTATCAGACTTTTATGTAAGGGGTTATCAGACTTTATGTAAGTGTCTGCTAGATATGGGTTTTCTCAGAATTTTATGTAAGTGTCTGCTTGATATGAGTTATCAGACTTTTATGTAAGTGTCTGCTATATATGGGTTATCAGACTTTTATGTAAGGGGTTATCAGATTTTATGTAAGTGTCTGCTAGATATGAGTTTCTCAGAATTTTATATAAGTGTCTGCTAGATATGGGTTTCTCAGAATTTTATGTAAGTGTCTGCTAAATGTGAGTTTCTCATACTTTTATGTAAGTGTCTGCTAGATATGGGTTTCTCAGAATTTTATGTAAGTGTCTGCTAAATGTGAGTTTCTCATACTTTTATGTAAGTGTCTGGTAGATATGGTTTTCTCAGACTTTTATGTAAGTGTCTGCTATATATGGGTTTCTCAGAATTATATGTAAGTGTCTGCTAGATATGGGTTTCTCAGAATTTTATGTAAGTGTCTGCTAGATATGGGTTTCTCAGACTTTTATGTAAGTGTCTGCTAGATATGGGTTTCTCAGAATTTTATGTAAGTGTCTGCTAAATGTGAGTTTCTCAGAATTTTATGTGTCTGCTAGATATGGGTTTCTCAGACTTTTATGTAAGTGTCTGCTAGATATGGGTTTCTCAGAATTTTATGTAAGTGTCTGCTAGATATGGGTTTCTCAGAATTTTATGTAAGTGTCTGCTAAATGTGGGTTTCTCAGAATTTTATGTAAGTGTCTGCTAGATATGAGTTTATCAGAATTTTATGTAAGTGTCTGCTAAATATGGGTTTCTCAGAATTGTATGTAAGTGTCTGCTAGATATGGGTTTCTCAGACTTTTGTGCACAGCTGTCTTCCCCTCTGCTAGATATGGGTCTCTCACTTTTATGCTCAGTTGTCTTCCCCTAACCCACCTTTTTTTTTTGCTTTTTCTTTAATATCAAAATTTCTGTGTGTAAGTCAAAGTCTCAGTGCTTCCAGCTACTGATTTCTGGAGAGTTCATGCTCAGCTGTCTCACTTTATGCTTCAGATGCTGCCATAGTGGTCGAGGAAGAACAGGTCTCAGACAAGACCTTGAGTATTCGAGAAGCTGCTTTCCAGAATGTTCGGGCAACCAATTATAAAATTCAGGTATTGAAAATATTAATCTCTTGGTTAATAAATATTGGGGGAGAAGATGCAGTACTTAAGCTGATTGAGATAGTGGTCGGTGACCGATGAATGATTACATGTGTCAGGGTGGGCAGACCTTAGCTGATCAAGACCCTATTCTCCCAGTGGTTCCACTTGGTAACTAGCAATAATTTCACTGAGTGAATAGGGATAGAGTGAGAAAATTAACGTAGTCCTAAAATAATCAATGCCAAAGACAGGAGTGTCAGGTTGAAAGACGTAGAACTAGCATCCAATATGTAAACCATGATACATCACATCCACTACATTTTACAAGGCCAGCACAGAAGAAGAAGATCAGTTGATAAGATACTTGTTATCCTTGCATTTTTGACAACTCCATAAATGCACTGATTTCCATATTACATCCCCCAGTATACAACAGCTTGTGGCAGTGGTCCTGTACTAATTGGCAGTTGCTCTTATGCTGTTTACTTGATGTCTACATCTGGCATCACTACATTTTATTCCTAGCTCCTTCATCCTGAGCAAAGATGTTGTGTCTTATGTGGGGTCTGAAATCTTCAGCCCTCTTGGCCACCATAAGGATATTATTGATGCCTGTTAGATCAAGTGTCTGTCTGATTGGTATTATCGATCCGTGTAAGTTAAACACATTAAATGTCATGATAATCTAGAGAAGACCATCATAGAAGGGTACATAATGGAAAAAAGAAAGAGGGGAAGACCAAGGTGGAGATGGCTGCAAGACGTCATTGATAATCTGCAAATGGATGCATCAGCAGCAGGGCATCTTGCTTACAACCGAGAAGCCTGCAGGAGAGCTGATAGGGAGGCAAAGTTCCTCAAGGGACATGCAAATGACTGACTGTAAGTTAAAGTGTAAGATAGTAGAGAGGAATATTTGTAAGAGACAGAACTTATGCAAGTTTAGTTTAGCTGTAGTTTGGCCGGTAACTGCAGAACTGCAAACAGGTGTTCTTTGCACCGGATACAGTGAATATGTTGAGCCACAATGTCATATTGGACAGGAAACTGGTTATGGCAGCTATTTTTTTTTCAGACCCTGAATGGAGCTAAAAGAACAAGGGGTGTGCAGCACTTTAAGAGATTCCACTGCCATGGGGACCGTGATCCCTGCCTTGTTGGCCAGGCTAGGCCTTTTGCTAGGGGTATGAATGGAGAAGTTGGACAAGATCTTGGTCAGCTGTAGTTTGCCAGCCCTGACACTAGCATGTCAGCTATGGGTCTCTGATTGCCAAATTGAACAGTGTCTTTGCCGCCTGAATATGAATTCAGTTAGAGTATTTGGTGCATATCTGTCATGAAAAAAATTAATCATTGATTTCATGGATTGTGTCTGAAATCAAGTTTAGAAAAGTTTTCCTGAAAGTAGAAAATCTGAATGATAGCTTGTTTGTGGTGAATTTCATCATTTTGTATCAGAAATGTTTTAGAATTGTAAAACTCTTCATTTCAGCAAAATCTTTATAAAGAAAGCCGAAAGGAAGATGTGCAGCAAAGACTGAAGGACATCATTGCCGGAAAAAAGGCAAAGAAGCGAAAACTTGAGGAAGATTCCAAGAGTGATCAAGGTGCCACCAGTTCAACAAACAGCAAAGCTTCCAATGAGAGTGTAGAGAACAAGGATATAGAAAATGGAGAAGAAAGTGAAAGCGTAGATCACCTGACAGTTGAGGATATAATCTCAGAAACCAAGGATACATCCGAAAAGCATTCATTGGTGCAAATTTTTACAGGTAAGGACGAAAAAATTATAGATGATAAGAGATGCTTTAAAAGGGCGAGTAAAAGAGTAATGGCATATTTGCTCTAAAAACTCAAAATGGAGTAGTAGACAGTTGTAGTATAGATTTATTGTACCTTCCTTTGTTAGATACATGTGTGCAGAGGCACATTTTGACAATATGACATCAGCAAACCATATCCAAGATGGCAGCTCCATTGGAAGCAGATATGTTTCTTGGGTAATGAGGGTGAGAAGCTTGCAGATATTCATCATAGAATGAAGAGGCAGAATGGCAATTCTTCAGCCACCTTTTCATTTGTTAATCACTGGTTTTCCCAAGTCATTTGTTCCACTTCAGTGTTAGTGTCAGACATATTTGCAGTGAAGCCAGCCAGAACAAGCTGCATCGGCCAAGTTTGACACCTACTTTTAACCATCCTGTGCCACTCATGTATCTGCTGAAATGACAGTATATCTCCATATTTCATTATATCTCCATATCTTCATTATGCAGTGAATATCTGCAGATTTCTCACACTTTGTACCCAAGGAAGGACTAAACGCAAGCTGTAATTTTCCTGCGCATGCTTCCATGGGAACTGCCATCTTGGATCTGGTTTTCTGGCATCATATTTTTAAATTGGCCAATGTGTCTGTACACATGTATCTAAAGAGAGAGGGCATAATATAGCTATACTACACCTGTCTGCTACTTCTTCTTCTTCGTTCGCTTCTACCACCAAGACCACACTGTGATCCTACTGAATTTACGCCTGTGGTCCTCGTTAGGTCCCGTGGTCTCCTGTGTGGTCCCCGAAATGACCACACGAGATCCCCGAGAGGACCACAAGGGGTTCAGAGTATCACAGGGCCTTAGCCTGTATTCTCATTGGGTCACAGAAGTGGCATTGCGTGACATTGTGGGTTTCATTGCACCAGTTTAGTCTAGAGTTGGACTTTCTCACCGGAAGACCTCGTCGTGTTTAGGATATCAGTGCATCCCTGCTGGGTGAGAGGCGTTGGCCCACCCAGGCCAGAGTTGGACCTTCTCACTGGAAAACCTCGACGTGTTTTGAGATACCCGTGTATCACCGCCAGGTGAGAGGTGGTTGCCCGTCCAGTCCAGAGTTGGACTTTCTCATCGGAAAACCTCAGCGTGATTAGGATACGCAAACATCCCCGCCGGGTGAGAGGTGGTTGCCTATCTAGACTGCCCTGGTCCAGTGTCTCCGACTTTAGCATTTTGTGGTCGTGGCCGCTACCCTTCCTAGTTGTGACCAGGATGGAGCTTTTGTCCAGGAGGATGAATCCTCGCCACTAGTGACTTCCACCCCTGGGTTGAGCCAGTTTAGGCATATTATCCCAGTATGGGCATATTTGGGACGTGACCGACCTCTAGAGCAGAGGTACAGTGACATGCGTAGCCTTCAAGATTCACCCCTGGTGTGAGCCGGTTTAGGCATAATTCACCAGTATGGGTGTATATCAGGCGTGACCGACCTCTGGAGTGGAGGTAGCATGACACGTCTAGCCATCAAGTTCCACCCCTGGTGTGTGCCGGTTTAGGCATATTTCACCAGTGTAGGTGTATTTCGGACGTGGCCAGCCTCTAGAGCAGAGGCGCCATGGTATGTGTAGCTCTCGCAGCGATAGTACTGGACATACCGATTAAATTTCACTTCATCCTTTCCACCACCTTTTCACATCGCCGCCGCACAACAACCTTTATTTCTTTTCCACATTTTCTTCCTTAACCGGGAGGAGCTTCACTCCACGTGCGGCATTCGAAGAGTCTCGCCAGCAGTGTCTTAACCTCTGGGATAAGCCGGTTCATGCATTTCACCCGATATGACTGCACTCAGGACGTGGCCGACCTCCAAACCAGAGGTGCCATGATTTGACTGTTTGCTTCGCTTTATCCTTTCTACCACCTTTTCCGCAGTGGTGCTGCGCGGCAACCCCATTTGCACCTTTCTTCATTGGCCGGGAGGAGCTCCGCTTCACGCACGGCAGCTGAAGAATCTCGCCAGCAGCGATGTACAGTGCTCATCGAGCCACAGAAAGAAGAGGAACAAGTCAGAAAAGTGGAGGTCATGGATGCACCAATCACACGCAGTGAGTTAGACCTAGCAGTTAGTAAACTGAAACCAAGGAAATCACCAGGACCAGATGGAGTGTCCAATGAAATGATCAAGAACCTGGGAATGGCAGCAATGGGAAAGCTGTTGGATATTTTCAATATGTGCTGGAGCACAGGTAAGTTACCTCAAATCTGGAAGGAAGCAAGCATGGTACCACTGCTAAAACCAGGGAAAAACAGTGATACTGCCTCCAGCTACAGGCCAATCAGTCTCACTAGCTGCCTATGCAAAACGATGGAACGCATCATTGACCTGAGGCTAAAATGGTACCTAGAAAGTGAAAACCTTCTCGTTCCACAACAAGCAGGATTTAGGCAGTACTACAGTACGGAAGATCAAGTGACCTATCTCTCTCAAGAGATAGAGGATGCATTCTAAGAGAAAAACCTTGTACTAGCAGCGTGGATAGACCTGAAGAAAGCCTTTGATAAAGTATGGAAAAAAGGTCTGCTGTGGAAACTAAGAAACTGCAATGTGAATGGAAGACTGTACAACTGGATAAAGTCCTATTTACACAATAGAAGAGCTAGAGTAGTAATCTCTCTCTCTCTCTCTCTGAACCTTAAGTGCCCAGGGCACATGGGGCTTCCGCAAGGGTTTTCCACAAATGCCTGTCTTTCGCCTTTTTATCTGCTCTTGCCCAGGTGAGCCCTCTATTGCTCAACATCCTTTCTGTTGTTCTTCTCCATGTCTCTTTTGGTCTACCCTTACTTCTGCTCCCCTGTGGTGTCCATCTTAGTGCTATTTTTGGTAGTGAGTTGTCAGTCATTCGGAGCACATGTCCCAACCATCGCCAGCGTCTTTCCTCAATAATTGTTGTCAGTGGTTTCATCTGCATTTCTGCCAATAAGATGTTATTTCTTATGGTGTTTGGCCAAAATATTTTTTTAATTCTACGTAAACATTTAGTCTGGAAAGAATTCAACTTGTTTTCTATGGTTTTGGTGATTTTCCAGCATTCACTTCCATAGAGTAGTACACTTAGAACATTACTCTTAAATATCCTGATTTTCATATTTATGCTTAGTTTATTTGATTTCCATATATTCTGTAGCATTGCAAAAGCCTGGTTTGCTCTAGTAAGTCTGCTGTTGATGTCCTCTGTGCTGTCTCCATTTTCTACTACTCTGCTGCCAAGGTATACAAATTCGTTGACCTCCTCCACTAACTTGTTATCTACTCTGAGTACATTTCTGTTGTTCACATTTTGCTTCATTAACTTTGTCTTTCCTACGTTGATCTTTAGTCCTATGTTGTTTGCATTCTGGGTTAACTTGTTTATTTTATCTTGCATATCTTTGTGACTGCTTGATAATAGACAAATGTCTACAAGAGTAGTAATGGATGGACACAAAAGCCAGAAAGTACTTCTGCGACACGGTGTACCACAAGGAGGAGTCCTTTCGCCTACACTATTCCTTGTATTCATTAATGACCTGGTCAAGGAACTTCCCTATGGAATCAAAGCGGCACTGTATGCAGATGATCTGGTCATGTGGTGTACAGATGAATATGCGACAGTTGCTACACAGAGACTCCAAAGAGCAGCAGACATCTTGACATCATGGACAAACAAATGGTGTGTAAGTATCAACACAGAGAAATCAAGTACCACTCTGTTCACCCTCTCATCTAAACAGAAAGCAGGTAAGATCTTTGTAAATGAAATACCCTTAAGGATGGACAACCAACCCACTTACTTAGGAGTGACTCTTGACTCAAAACTGACCTGGAAGCAACACATCAACAGTGCAGAAGCAAAAGCCAGAAGAAAACTAGCCATATTAAGAAAATTGAGTGGAACCACATGGGGAGCTAGTGAAAGAATCCTCAAGAATGTATATCAGCAAAGTATTCTACCACATTTAGAATATGGCTCAACATCTTGGTGCACAGCATCAAACACTACGCTGCATAATCTAGACAAGGTTCAAAATCAGTCACTACGGATTATCACAGGTGCCATGAGTCCACACCAATAGTAGAAATGCAGAAAATAGTTGGTGTTCAACCGCTAAAGGAACTTAGAGGCACAAAGGTCATGACCATGGGAGAAAAATTCCTTAGCTCTGTAAGCCATTCCCTGAAGGAGAGATTCAATAACTTGGCATTAGGACGGCTTAAAAGAAGCAGCTTCATTTATCAGGCCAAGCGTATGCGTAAGCTGATACCTGACCTTCCAACTGTAGTCGCTCCATTATCTTCTGTACCAGAGCATACACCATGGAAAGAAGCTGATTATACACAAATAACTATTCAGACTGAAGTGAAAGGTGTGCAGAATGGTGAGATGCAGAGCAGTCTTGTAAGATCAACAGCCACACTTAGTGTTCTAGATGATAAATATCCATGTGACACCTGGATACATGTGTATACAGATGGATCTGCACATAATGCCATAAAGAATGGAGGGGCAGGAGCATATATTGAATATCCAAACAACACCATTGACAAGATTTCCATACCCACTGGTAAATACTGCAACAACTTTGATACAAAAGTTAGGGCAATTATTGCTGCAGTTGAAAAACTATCAGACTCCAGAATTGATACATGTCCTGTAGTAATTCTCACAGATGCAAGATCAGTACTGGAAGCTCTTCAGTGCAACAAACTACCAGACCTTAAAGATGCCTTGTCAAAAATTGACTTACAACATGGAGTCACTTTGCAATGGATTCCCTCCCACTGTGGGATACCAGGCAATGAGAAAGCTGACCATCTGGCCAAAGAGGGCACTGAAATGGAGCAACCAGACATACCAGTCACCTATAATCAGAAGAAAAGCATGATAAAAACCTACAGGAAGCCACAAACACCACCACATGATGACTATCACATGCTAAACAGAAAGGAACAAGTCACCATCTTCCATCTCCGAACAGGACACAGCCGACTCCGAAGTCATATGTATACAAAGTTTAAGGTTGGTACTACTAATCTATGTACATGTGCCCAGGTGCCCCAAACTGTGGAACATATCCTCCAGAACTGCATCAACTACGAGACACTGAGAAATAATTACTGGCCCAGTGAAACCACTAAAGAAGATAAGCTCTACGGTTCCATACATGAGTTACAAAAAACAGTGAAATTTATCCAAGAATCAGGACTTCAGATATAGACAGACAATGCGAACGAAGAAGAAGAAGCGAGAATGCAACATAGAATCAGAATATGAGATCGACAAGTAGATCTACACATCTCAGATGGTAAGTAGTGCATATCTAGACATAGCCAATGGTGAGCTGGGCACAATCAGTGTCTAAAAACATCACATTACTTTTTTTTTCCTAAAAAACTCTGCATTTATGAAATTTTCATTCATTTAGTTATACTTTGAAACATAATAAGTATATGGAAGTACATGGAAATACTGTTTTCCTTTCCATTTTATAACTATACCCCCTAACCCTATCAAGACCCGTGCTTTTACTCTGGCACTCAACTACACGTCCGTGTTTCTTCCTCCGGCACGGAAAGAGTTAATGGCTGAGAAAGCTGAAGAAAATGAATATTTTGGGTTGTGTCTTCTTAGAACAAAACAGTTAATGGAGAAGACATAAAATGACCATGAATGAGAATAGGAAAGTATATAATCAGTCGAAATGATAAAAATTAAAAGCTTTCAGTCTCTTTTTATGTTTTTAATTTACAAATTGTTACTCTTGTTTGAGCAGGATTGACGCTTTTGTGGGAACTATCTTATCTTCAGTGTATATCTCTTCTTTCAAATATACATTTATTCATTCATCTCCTGTTTAGAGATCTCTAATGTTCTCCTTGTTCTCCCATTCATTAATAAAAAAAAAATCTGATACTTTATACAGAAAATCCATGGAAGAGAACTTTTCATCCTTACATTGGATGGAATTACCCATCCACAGATAAAGAGGTTCTCAGATATTCCGTGTTCAAGGATTTGTGGAGTAAAGGTTATTATCTGACATCAGGTGTGAAGTTTGGCGGGGATTTTCTCGTTTATCCAGGTAATTTTATTTAAATAATTATTTTGACTTTTATTTGGGGTCCATCCACCCAGCCTCAAAAAATAGGTACCAGAGAAAGCTAGGATTGTAAATGTGGCTAAGCGTGATACTAACCACATCACACTTTCAGGTGTTGATAGTCTTGGAAATACAGGCCTAACATCATATATCCAAAATGCTTTGAAGGCATGGAAATGGAGATTTTACCTTTTTTTTCCCTTCTTTTATTTCCATATTCAGTTAAAATTTAATAAGTTTTAACAATCTATAGACATGCAAACAGATACAACCATTTTAGAGAAAATGGTGCATCCTTCAGGGTCATTTGACAAGGTGAAACATAATGAAATTATTAAAATGCTTGAAGACATCAATATAGATGGCAAAGACCTGAGGATTGTAAAACATCTATACTGGCAGCAAGAAGCAGCAGTTCGAGTTGAAAATAGAACTGGAAAATATCAACCTATAAAACAAGGAGTGTGACAAGGATGTGTACTATCTCCAGACCTTTTTTCTCTGTATAGCGAGAATATTCTAAGATCAATCATCACAGAACCAGGCATAAAAATTGGAGGATACAATATTAACAACCTTCAGTATGCTGACGACACAGTACTGATAGCTGAGAACCAACAAGACCTGCAAAATCTCTTGGATAAAGTGGCCAAAGAAAGTGAACAGAAAGGCCTTACTTTGAACATCAAAAAGACAGAGACTATGGTTATATCTAAGAAACAGAATCCACCAGCATGCAGTATTAAATTAAACGGAAATATTCTAAAGCAGGTGCAGAAATTCAAATACCTTGGAGCAGTAATAACTTCAGATGGGAAATGCAGAACAGAAAATAGGAACAGAATAGGCCAAGCAAAGACTGCATTTCAGAGAATGAGAAACATATTAGCTAACACATCTTTATCAATGAATGTTAGAAAACGAGTCCTAAAATGCTATATTGAACCTATCTTGTTATATAGAAGTGAATCATGGACAGTATGCAAGTCTGCACAAAAATCATTGGAAGCAGCAGAAATGTGGTTTATTAGAAGAAAGTTGCGAATCCCCTGGACAGCAAAAATAACTAATGAAGAATGTATGAGAAGAGCTGGAGAGACAAAAAACCTTATCAAAAAGATAAGAGAGAGACAATGTACTTTCATAGGACATGCAATGAGAAGAGGGGGCATTGAAAATATTATAACAACAGGAAGAATGGAAGGAAGAAGATCAAGAGGAAGACCAAGAGAAATGATACTGGACAGTCTGACGGGATGGTGTGAGAGGAGATCACCAACCAAACTGATGGCCTGCATGAAGGATCGGGTACTCTGGAGAAGCATAATAGCCAACACCAGTCGGCACGGCACCTGATGATGATGATGATTCAGGGTCAGCAAAGTATAAGTGATCAAGACCCTCTTATCTTAAAATATGCTTCTGGTAAATAGCCTGTTGCGAAGCTGCAGCTTGTACAGCATGCAGGGATTGATGTGGTTCCTCCAGGTGGGTAAGTTTTGCTGAGTGGCATTCTTCTTTCTTATCCTCTAACAGTTAAATGAAGCCACTATCCTTCACCCTCTTATTTAGCCCTGACAGAGAGTGGTTTTCAACCTGTGGTCTGTAGATCACAGGTAGTCCATGATGCATTAGGAGATGGTCTGAGGCACCATTATTAATTTGGTATTAATTTAGGAACCACTGCTATAGAGAAGGTATCTTATGCAAAAACAAAAAAAAAAAGTCAGAAAATCACCAAGTTGAAAGAATCAGAGACTAAGATTGTGGTGCCAGTGCCACATGATGGTGACAAGGATGTGTACTATCTCCAGACCTTTTTTCTCTGTATAGCGAGAATATTCTAAGATCAATCATCACAGAACCAGGCATAAAAATTGGAGGATACAATATTAACAACCTTCAGTATGCTGACGACACAGTACTGATAGCTGAGAACCAACAAGACCTGCAAAATCTCTTGGATAAAGTGGCCAAAGAAAGTGAACAGAAAGGCCTTACTTTGAACATCAAAAAGACAGAGACTATGGTTATATCTAAGAAACAGAATCCACCAGCATGCAGTATTAAATTAAACGGAAATATTCTAAAGCAGGTGCAGAAATTCAAATACCTTGGAGCAGTAATAACTTCAGATGGGAAATGCAGAACAGAAAATAGGAACAGAATAGGCCAAGCAAAGACTGCATTTCAGAGAATGAGAAACATATTAGCTAACACATCTTTATCAATGAATGTTAGAAAACGAGTCCTAAAATGCTATATTGAACCTATCTTGTTATATAGAAGTGAATCATGGACAGTATGCAAGTCTGCACAAAAATCATTGGAAGCAGCAGAAATGTGGTTTATTAGAAGAAAGTTGCGAATCCCCTGGACAGCAAAAATAACTAATGAAGAATGTATGAGAAGAGCTGGAGAGACAAAAAACCTTATCAAAAAGATAAGAGAGAGACAATGTACTTTCATAGGACATGCAATGAGAAGAGGGGGCATTGAAAATATTATAACAACAGGAAGAATGGAAGGAAGAAGATCAAGAGGAAGACCAAGAGAAATGATACTGGACAGTCTGACGGGATGGTGTGAGAGGAGATCACCAACCAAACTGATGGCCTGCATGAAGGATCGGGTACTCTGGAGAAGCATAATAGCCAACACCAGTCGGCACGGCACCTGATGATGATGATGATTCAGGGTCAGCAAAGTATAAGTGATCAAGACCCTCTTATCTTAAAATATGCTTCTGGTAAATAGCCTGTTGCGAAGCTGCAGCTTGTACAGCATGCAGGGATTGATGTGGTTCCTCCAGGTGGGTAAGTTTTGCTGAGTGGCATTCTTCTTTCTTATCCTCTAACAGTTAAATGAAGCCACTATCCTTCACCCTCTTATTTAGCCCTGACAGAGAGTGGTTTTCAACCTGTGGTCTGTAGATCACAGGTAGTCCATGATGCATTAGGAGATGGTCTGAGGCACCATTATTAATTTGGTATTAATTTAGGAACCACTGCTATAGAGAAGGTATCTTATGCAAAAACAAAAAAAAAAAGTCAGAAAATCACCAAGTTGAAAGAATCAGAGACTAAGATTGTGGTGCCAGTGCCACATGATGGTGACAATGATGATGGTGATGATGATGATGATGATGATGAAACAGTAACGGTAGAACCCAAGACTCACATAATCCATTAGTTGATCTTTATGCAGTACTAATTTTAAACTTTTTCTTAGGTGATCCAGCTAGGTTTCATTCTCATTATGTTGCCATCTGCAAAGACCCAATGGAAGAGTTGCCATGCCTGGACATCATTTCATTTGGCAGATTGGCTTCAAATGTAAGGAAGACCACTTTATTATGTTCTATGGGCAGAAATAGGAAGGTATTTTATACATCATTGCAGTGGACAGGGATGTCCTAACAGTGTTCACCATTTGTGCATGTGTATACATATTAATATATATATAAATATATATGTTTTTCCTCATAATTCTTACATCTTTTCTGTGCCGTTAAAACATCACATAAAGCTCACATTGTAATTCGTCATGTTTTCTTCTGTTTTTGGAGATTTTTTCAGACTTGTCAAGGGATCTTATACCCACTAATTTAGCCTCTCTCAACAATGTTCTCTTTACTGTTTCACATAGTTGACCTCTTTTTTCTTTGTCCCATTGTGTCCCATTTGATAGCTTGTTTTTACTCTGATTGTTTCTTCTCATCACATGGCCAATATGTGTCCATCTCCTTTTTTTTTGATCACTGATGAGACAGGTTGTTGTGTGCTCATCTTCCTTATCTCTGTATTGATCTTGAATTCATTCCATTATTTACAGAGCATGTCCTCATAATTAGTCACAAATTAAAATTTCACTTCTAAAGTTTCATTTTTATATGCCTGCTAGTATTGGTTGGTTAGTTAGAATCAGAACTTTTTGTCTGTCAGAATGCTTTTCCATGATTTTTTTTGTTTGTTTGTGGAAATTACATCAAATGACCAATGGGGTAAATTTAATAAAGTAGATTGGGATGGTTGTCACATTTAAATGCATCACAAAGGCAAAGCCTGATACGCATTATGACATAAATCAATTTTAAAAGTTGTATATTGTTTTTCTAATAGAATTGTTAGTATGTTTTTAGTATACAACAGAAAAATAGCTAAGAACTGGGAAGAAAGAATGGAAAATGAAGAAATACAGTGATTTTCTCACTTACCCCATTGTACTGGGTCCAGAATATCCAAAATAAATCAAATATTACACGAACACCATTTCCTCACAGTAAAATATACACTAATTATTTACTGAAAACAGCAAGCAGGCAGCTAATATTTACATGAAAACACAAGTGGGCGGCAGCTATGAGCTTAGAAAAAACTTAAAAACAGTTAAATTTTAACACAGAATCACACTGAAATCCTTATCCTGCACACCTTGTGGTCTTATTTGACACAGAAAGTAAGTAGGGCAATCGGGCGTGCCAGATTTGAAGGCATAGTGAGGATAAATTAAAAATTAGAGACCAACACGCTATGTATCGATAGAAAATCTGATGAATAACCCATATACGCAAGTTACATTGACTGGTAGACAAAGAGTTAATTAATGAAACAAACCAAACGTCACTAGAGCAACTAAAGGCACCACGTGAGAAACTATAACCATTGTCTAAGCGACAGAAGGCAAAGGAAGAATTAATATGGTATTTGCACTGGTGTCAGTTTCATAAAGCCGGTTTATCCGCTAACCCTGATGCAAGCAACTGACTGTAGGTCATTGATCGCAGTTTCTTTATATCATTCAGCTTGAGGACTGCTTGTTTGCAGCCACTCACTCACCCACAAAAAATTCTTTGATTGTCATAAATTGTGGCATTCCATAAAGTACTTTACAGTCAGTTTGATGGTACTGCGTTGGTTGGTAGTTGTAGCTCAAAGTTTGTTATAGAGAAGGTCTTCTCAGTGTGTTATGACAGAGTCATAATATCATAACGTGTTGTGTGCTCATCTTCCTTATCTCTGTATTGATCTTGAATTCATTCAATTGTATACAGAGCATGTCCTCATAATTAGTCACAAATTAAAATTTCACTTCTAAGGTTTCATTTTTATATGGCTGCTAGTATTGGTTGATTAGCTAGAATCAGAACTTTTTGTCTGTCAGAATGCTTTTCCAGGATTTTTGTTTGTTTGTGGAAGTTACATCAAATGACCAATGGGGTGAATTTAATAAAGTGGATTGGGATGGTTGTCACATTTAAATGCATCACAAAGGCAAAGCCTGATACGCAGTATGACATAAATTAATTTTAAAAGTTGTATATTGTTTTTCTAATAGAATTGTTAGTATGTTTTTAGTATACAACAGAAAAAGAGCTAAGATCTGGGAAGAAAGAATGGAAAATGAAGAAATACAGTGATTTTCTCACTTACCCCATTGTACTGGGTCCAGAATATCCAAAATAAATAAAAGATTACACAAACACCATTTCCTCACAGTAAAATATACACTAATTATTTACTGAAAACAGCAAGCAGGCAGCTAATATTTACATGAAAACACAAGTGAGCGCCAGCTATGAGCTTAGAAAAAACTTTAGAACAGTTAAATTTTAACACAGAATCACACTGAAATCCTTGACCTGCACACCTTGTGGTCTTATTTGACACAGAAAGTAAGTAGGGCAATCACATTAGTTTCTCTCTTATCATGTGCCACTTAGTCGGTCTGTTCATGTATTCCACTCAACAGAATATTTTTTTTTCTTGTATGCGCTCAATTCACTCATGATGTCTAGTGTGTGTAGGCAAAGGTTGAGTTTAACAGTTCTGATGATGAAAGTGCACATAGGAGTGGGAGGAAAGGTGTTTGCTATTTGAAATTTTGTTTATGATTGTTTTATGCACAGTACAGCATTACTAAATTGATGTTGAATGTCTGTGGCAGTGTAAAAGGTGAGAGATGAGTGTTTGATGAGTCTGCATGATCGATTCTTTGACCGTTGAAAATAAAAGTTCCATATCACCTTAAACAAACACCTAAGTAAAATCAAGAAAAACAGCAGCCCCAGATTAAATGAACTTTGAATAAAGCTGCTTCCAAAGATGCACTATAATTTAAAACTGTCTAGTTCCAAGGATGAACAGCTACAAAGGACAGCAAAGTTCTTAATGAGCATCAGATGCCAGGAATTTTTAGCTTGCAGCATTAGGTGATGTACCACCGCCAAAATAAAGTTGTTCATTTTTTTTTCCATTGTGTTTACATATGATTACCAGTTTCTTTAATGTATGTATTCTCATGGCATATTCAAAGAATTCTTCTTCTTCATTCACTTCTACCACCAAGATCGCCCCGTAATCCTATTGAATTTACTCTTGTGGTTCTCGTGATAGTCCCATTTAGGATGGAGGCTCAGAGCATTGTGGGGCTTGGGCCTGTATTCTCGGTGGGTCACAGAAGTGGCATTGCGTGACATTGTGGTTTTCGTTGCACCAGTTTAGTCTAGAGTTGGACTTCCTCACTGGAAAACCTCTACGTGTTTTGGATATCAGTGTATCCCCAATCAGATGAGAGGTTTCCCATCCAGTCCAGAATTTGGACTTTCTCACTGGAAAACTTCAATTTGATTTGGACATATATCCCCATCAGGTGAGAGGTGGTTGCCTATCTAGACTGCACTAGTCCAGTATCTCCAACTTCAGCACTTTGTGGTCATGGCTGCTACCCTTCCTTGTGGTGACCAGGACAGACCTTTTGTAGAGGAGGACGAATCCTCGCCTCTAGTGAGTTTCACCCCTGGGTTAAGCCAGTTTAGGCGTAGTATCCCAGTATGGGTGTATAAAGGATGTGACTGGCCTCTAGAGCGGAAGTACCGTGATATGCATAGCCATCAAGTTTCACCACCGGGTTAAGTCGGTTTAGGCATATTGCCCCAGTATGGGTGTATATCGGACATGGCTGGCCTCTAGAGCAGAGGTGCCGTGGTATGAGTAGCCCTCACCGTGAGTCTACTGGCTATACTGATTAAACTTCACTTAATTCTTTCCGCCACCTTTTCCACAACCCTAATCACGTTTTTCTTCGTTGGCTAGGAGGAATTTCACCCAATGCACAGCAGTCAAAGAATCTCGCCAGCAGAGTCTTAGTTTAACCTCTGGGTTAAGCTGGTTTATGCATTTAAGCCAGTATGGGTGTATAGGATGTGGCTAGCCTCTAGAGCAGAGGTGCTGTGATATGAGTAGCCCTGACTGCGAGACTACTGGCTACTTCACTTAATCCTATCCATCACCTTTTACCATGATGGTGCTGCGTGGCAACCCTAATTGCATTTTTCTTCATTGGCCGGGAGGAATTTCACCCCCACATACGGCAGCTGAAAAATCTTGCCAACAACGAGCAGTTGTTTTCCTTCTCCTAGATGAGCTACCAACCGAGACTAACGAGTCTCATCTACTGTCAGTTTAAACAGTTCCACCATGAGAAGGCCAGGAGCTGGACTTGGACTGTCAGAGGCTATTTGAGATGCACGCCTTGGAGACATTTAATTGTAGTGGAGAGTTTATCCCCCACCCCACCTCCGGCTATTACAGTCCTTAGAACCAAAGAATTCTGATTATTGTTCCCTTATGGTTTTAGTTACCATTCAGTGTTGAAGAACATGGATAATTACTTCTTCTTCTTCTGTCTCCCTGGAACTGAGCTGGTGTTCTTTGCAGCTGATGCAGTGAAGATGTTGTGGCACAGCACTGTGCCAAATTGTGACATTGGCTATTGAATGGATGGAGCTAGCAACCAGGGGATATGCAACACTGGCTCTTTAGCAGGCTCCACCACCATGGCGACAGCCATATTGCGTTTGTTTATGGTGATCCTTCCCCCATTAGCCAGGCTAGGCCTGTCACTGGGAATACTAATAGAGAGGTGAGACGGAGTCTTGGTCAGGTATGGTTGGCCAGGCCAGATGCTAGTGTGTCACAGACTGCCACATTGGACAGTGCCTTTGCCCTTGGAGAACTAACTAAAACATAGAACAACGATGGCATCATTTGAGAACTTCATTTGTTCTTCCTCGGAGGAGATAATATGTGTATCATATAGTAATTTTTTTTTAACGTTCTTTTATTTGAAGTGATACTTGTCTGGAATTAAGATATAGAGTGCCTGAAAAGTATGTTATAAGTGTAACTTATGAACCATAAAGTGAGTGTTTCTTAGACAAAATAAACCAAGACCAAACAGATCCTGTTATGTTTCTTTGATTTGTTGTAAATACAATTTGAATGCATGTAGCATCGTTTCACACGTTGATGATTGTAGGAAGAATGTGTGACAGTGACCGCAAGTTGTTGCTGCTTACCTCATTTCCTGGGACATACATGAGAATCAGAAGATTGAAGCATGAGGAAACTGGACCTTGCAGCACAAATATTTCTTGCCGTTACTTTGGTTGATTGTGTTAATTCAACATTCATAGAGTTGACCTTAAGAGGAGTTCTTTAACAAGATGATGCTCAGCAAAGAACTCACAGTTGCTGATATCTGCCTGCTTAAGAACTATCTTCTTGGATGAAAAGCTCCGTTATGTGAGAGTTCCTTACCTTAGTTAACATCCTAAGGATTACTTATTTAATAGAAAACAGTGTTCCTGGCTGATGCAGTGTAAGTAATTAACTACAGTAAAGAGAGAAACCCTCAGTGATATTCAATTCTTCCATTCATTCATTAGCGTGTCCCTTGCGGAACTTTGCCTCCCTAACAGTTCTATTGAAGGCCTCTTGGTTGTAAGCAAGATATCCTGCTGCCTAAGCATCCATTTGCAAATCATAAATAATGTCTCATTGCCATTTTTACCTTGGTCTTCCTCTCATTCTTTTTCCCATTATGTACCCATCCATGATGTTTAATATGTCAAAAATACTTAAGTTTTCTCTGTTTAATCTTCTTCACCAACCAGCCTTCTTCAATATTAAATTCTTGTGAGTATGGATATATTTGTTCTTTTTTGTGTCCTTGATCTTTGAAGGACTCTTCTATAGCATTTATATTCAAAGGCACTTATGTGTTTGTCAGTTTATTTGTTAAGCATCCAGGTCTCGCAGGCATTTTCTGTGATGGGGACAATGCTTGTTCAGTGACATGCAAACAGCAGTATACCAGATATGTAGGTTTGCCTCAAGAGCTGTAATACACTGGATTCCATCCCTTTCTGTGTACCTAGATACGAAGCAGCAGACATTCTAGCAAAAGCAGATGGCTGATCACCACATACAGATACAAGCTGACATATGAGGAGGTAAAGTCAATGATAAAAATAACATTCAAGAACTAACAGATGAAAGAAAACTCTGGCCATCAGAATAAATTATGCCTATTATCAGCTTAGTGGAGAGGAGCAAGTAATAATTTTTTGGCTCTTCTCTGGCCACAGCAAACCATCTCTTCAGCAGGTTCGAGACTCACTTGACTGACATGTGCACCCGTGACCCCAGCAGGATGATGGGAGAACATATTCTGATTTAGTGCCCAATGTACAAAGTGCAGAGAAAACAGTTGTGGTCAACACCTATTGCAGTTCAAGAGAAACTACATGAGGATGTACATGTACACCATCTCCAGCTGAGCACATGATTACTTCAAAAGTATACAAGCTGGCTCCCGAGAATGACCAAAAAAAAGAAGACATATTTAATTATTTCTTATTCAGTTATTTTACTGACAGCTTTGCTCCTAAGAAATAATGAAAAGACACAGTGAAATCAATCAAAAATATATCCTTTGAAAGTGATAAGATAAGAGTAGTTGTATAAAATAAAAAGATACGGACATGATCTGTCACTTGTTCAGTACTTGAAAACAGAACTTCCAGCATCTCATTACACAGAAATAATAAATATAAGACATGCAGGGTGGTACACAAAATAGAGACACGAGAGTCATATTGAAAGTTGTGAGCAAAATTTTTTAAAAGTCAGAATTTATAGATAGATAAAATATAAATGTATCACCTTAAACTGCATCCTTTTCACCACTTCTCAGCATAATCTCCATTTCTCTTCACACATTTTTCCATCGCCCTGTAAGTTTGAAAAAAACATCAGAGTAGAATTCCATTCCGGCTGACCGAAGGCACAGATATACTGCTTTCTGAATGTTCTCTCCCACTGGCACAAACTTTTCTATAGCCTAGGGTTTCAATCATTTCCTGTATTGCATTGTGTCCTATTCCAAGATTTACACCAATTTCAGATACTGTGACACGTCTGTCTTCTTTAATGATGTCGTCAACCCTTTCCACGTTGAGTTCAGTGGAGGCAGTTCGAGGGCGACCGCTGCGAGGCATGTCTTGGATGCTTGTGTTTCCACCTTTTAAATGTTTCACCCACTTCCTAACACTGCTAGCACCATATTTTTTCTGAACCAGAAAGATCTCCATAACCAAGTTGAAGTCTTTGGTGAATTTCAGCAGCGGGGATTTCCTCTTTAACGAGGAACTCAATAACATCACGTTGGTGAAATGAAACTCCAGCACACACCATTTTGTTTCTGCTCCACTTGGTCATGTGACACATGATGGTGATATCATGTGACCTTTACATGAAGTGCAAAGGATGCATATTAAGGTGATACAAATATATTTTCTCAGTCTATAAATTCTGATTTTTAAAAAAATTTTTGCTCACAATTGTTGGTATGATCCTAGTAGTTTGAGTTGTTTTGTTTTTGCCTCTGCCTTATGCACATTCAAGTATGAAAAGATGTGATGGTTATGAAAATGAGCCTAAGGGCTAGAATCAGATGAAAAAACAGTCTCAGTCATTTGCATGTCCTGTGCAGGATTTTGCCTCCCTAACAGCTTTCCTAGAGAACTCTTTTGCTGTAAACAAGATGCCCTGCTGCTGATGCATCCATTTGCAGATTATCAATGATGCCTTGCAGCCATCTTCACCTTGGTCTTCCTCTCTTTCTTTTTCCTATTTTATATATCCTTCCAAGATGGTTGTTTGCAAATTCATATGACATTTAATGTGTCCAAAATATTTAAGTTTTCTCTTTACTAGCCAACCTTCTTCAGCATTAAGTTCTTGTAGTATGGATATATTTGTTCTTTCTTTAAAAATATTTAAAGATAATATTTGATATTTTTTTAACAACCCATGATACTAGAAGAACTCTTCTGTAGTATTTACATTCAAAGGCATTTATCTTTTTCTCAGCTGTTTTATTAAGTGTCCAGTTCCATATGTTGCGATGGGAAAGATGCATGCCCTTAAAAATCTTATTTTTGTACTTCTGTCTGCTCCTCTCCACAGATTCTTTAGTTTTACTTTTTTTAAAACGATAGATCCTTATAATTTCCCTCATTGTATCTCCGTTATTAGTTATGATCCAAAATATTCAAAACTCTCTACTTCTTCCAATTTTTCTTAATTGATACATATTTTCAGCTGCCTTATTTGTTTTGTCATTTGTCATCAATTTAGTTTTCTTTGCATTAGGATAGAGGTTTTGCTCTTCACTAGTCTTACAGACATATAATTAGTTTTTCCATTCCTTTTCTGTGTCATCAGTATATCTAATCTATTTCATAACCTCCAATTTTTATGGCATTGTAATATTCTTTGTCTACATCTTGTCTACATTCCTCATTATGTTTTCAGCATACAAGTTAAATAATAGAAACAGTGATATTTGTAAATCATCTATGAGTTATTTTTAAAAGGTATATTCAAAACTGCCCTTGAAAACAAAAACTAATGCAGTAAAGGCATCATGAACAAACAGTATTTTAACAGAATACCTTTTTCTCATGTCCTATGAAAACAAAATAACACACAAATAAGGAGCTTATCTCCCTTGAGTGTACGTTCCAGGCAAATGTAACTAATCGCAGTGTACGGCTGCAGATAGACAAGGATAGAAAGATTGAAAAAAGGCTGAGGGCGGATGTGGAGATGTATAATGTGATAGACTCAAAAAAATGAGAAATTAGTTTATGCTTCTCTGCCAGAGTAAACAGTCAAAAATTTGCAGGCGCGCATTGCAGAAAGTTATCCTACTTGGCATGCAGGAAAAAAAAAACCCAGCAGGTATATGAAGATTGGAAGAAGCATAACAATTAAGTGGCCTTTAAGGCATAGTGGGGATTACGGTGTTGGGCCCGTATTTTCCTTGACCTTCGGCACATTAAAGTGTGATGTGGTCAGTATCGCGCCCGGCCGCTTTACCTCCCCAGATTTCTCTGGCACCCATTTTTAAAGGCTTGGTGAACCTCGGGGCATTTTTGGTCCACAGGAGTGGGATGTCAAAAATTGGAATCAGCATAAATGTTAAATTGGACATAGTAATGAAATTTTTAAAAATTTTAAGGAACTACGGATTATAAACAGGATGGCCAGAGACTACAACTATGCATGCCCGTGTTTTGATATCAGTATGCCCAAGCCACTATGTTTAAGCAGTTGTTTCACTTGCTCTCTGGTGCATCGGTCGTTAGACCATAAATTTTATGGGCACCACGCAAAGGTCTGAAAAGATGCTTTTTTAAAACTTTTCATAAGATGGTGTAGATATTCCTTTAAAAAAACCCTTTTTTAGGATGCTGTATATTTTTAGTGAGAGACAATTTTTAGTGTATATTTTAGTGAGAGACAATGTACTTTCATAGGACATGCAATGAGAAGAGGGGGCATTGAAAATATTATAACAACAGGAAAAATAGAAGGAAGAAGATCAAGAGGAAGACCAAGAGAAATGATACTGGACAGTCTGACGGGATGGTGTGAGAGGAGATCACCAACTGAACTGATGGCCTGCATGAAGGATCGGGTACTCTGGAGAAGCGTAATAGCCAACGCCAGTCGGCACGGCACCTGATGATGATGATGATGATGATGATGATATTTTTTCCGCTCTATGATTCAAAATAGAAAAAGCAGAACCAAAAGACTGTGATGCATATAATATAAAATTGTATTTCCTGATACTTTAAAAATCAGCAAGCAAATAATTTAAAATGATACATATTCGCGCGCTCACCCACATATGCCCACGTACCCGCACGTACATCATCATACTCTCCCGCACGCTCACAATCACACTCATACATAAAATATGAAGGACCAGAAAAATTGAAAAGAACGAATTTGGGAATCTGCGTATATACGTCGGGCATATACTTTCATACAATATCTTTTTGTTTCCATATATGTTCCCACCAACTAACCGTTATTATATTTTTATCATAGACAGCAAAGATGCTTCTGTGAGAATAAACAAAATGTATTTAAACAACGTAGAATTTATAGAATTATCCTGCTATAAATTGTTTATACTTGCTCATGAGCTCTTCACGGCAGGGAAGCAAATAAATAAATCTGGTTCCGGTGAAAAAAGGACGAGAAACAGAATCGTTGAACAAGCACATCTGACAAGAGGGTAATCAAGCGCTTATGTGAGTTAAATCTTTGTTTCAGTACTCAGATATAGTATAAATATGTCCTGTAAATATCAGTGATATTATTAGTTCGGCGTGAGAATCAAGTTCGTCGAAACCGGTAGCCATATTGCGTTTGTTTACAATCAGCACGTTTCTCCCTGCAACCATTTTATGACGTAAAAACCATTTCTTTTTAGTAATTTTTTTTTCTTCAGTTTTTATGTATGATAGTGTGATATCTTTTTTTTTTGCTAATGACATTACTTAGTAAGGATCAATGAAGTATTTTTAAACACTAAGGATAAATTGTAGCGCTGGGCAGTCAGTCTTTTATATATATATATCTCTGCCCTGTTAGTCAGGCTGAGCCTGTTACTGATGATACTAATAGAGAAGCGAGACAGAGTCTGGTTGGCAATGATTCACCAGCCCTAACACCAGCACATCAGACAGCATCTTCACTCTTGATAAATCCAGTGTGTCTAGACTTAGAGGTCTAGTTGCTGTTGATTCAGTCAGGCCCACCCTTGAAGTTGCCCACTTTCTTTGCATACTTCTGTTGTGGCAATTCTTTTAGTACACCTTTTAAATTTGTTTGATTTACAGCTTTTCTGAAACACTTCATTTCACAAAAAATGATGTAACCATTTAAATGATCTATTTTATGTTCCTTAAAAGTTTGATTGTTTTTTTTCTGTTCATTCATTCAGTATGTGCATTCAGAGTGATGTCATTTTATGCAGTCCTTAGTATGAGAATGAGTCAAAAAGTAATCACAAATCAAGGGATGTAACCATTGGAAATATATGAAAATACTGTAGGGCAAGTCTAAAAGTCTTTTTGTATGTTTTCAGTGGGTACATCCCCTGATTTGCAGTAACTTTTTGACTCACCATCATGATTATCATGGATTGATAACCATTCTTGACCAGTGTTGTATAGTCAACCAGTTTGGAAATTCTATCTCTGACATTAAACCCCCCTCCCCACACCTCTCAACCCCCCCCCCCCCAAATGAATCTCAGGTTCTCTAATAATAAAGGTAGATAGAGATGTATGGTGTAGTTTTACAAGGTGGCAGAGGGAGTGAGTAAAGTGAGAAAAAAATTAATAGAATGTATAAATGAAAATCATACAACATCCGATATTTTGGCATGAGCCTTTTTCGAGGATTACATGACAAACAAGACCAAAAAAAACGAATAACTAAATGGGAAACTTATCTTAATGTGGCATCCTCCTTTCTTCCTTTATCAGGTTCTCTAACATCTGCCTTCATTCTTTAAGAGTTTTATCTAGACAATTTGTTTTCTTTTTTTTCTCAGTTTCAAAATGTCAACCACTCCAAGTTTAGACACAAGTAAAGAGACCCCCCTCAACCCACCAAGACAGCAGACGATGATATACATTTGTGGAGGTAAGAGCGTAGAGAAGAAGCATCGTATTGCTTGTTGCTTTTTCAGATATCTCTGCTTCTAGACTCCTTCACCAGGTGTTTTTAGGTCTTCCTTGTTTTCTCGTTCCCTTAGGATTCCAGGTGAGAGCTCATCTGATTTGTGGTAGCAATATAGGACTAGAACTTTAAAAAAAAATTCATAGCAAGAAGCAGATTTTGAGACAAAGTGATGGACATAATGCTCTGTTTATAAGCCATACTCATCATAACCTGATGTAAGTATCCAGAGAAAAATTTCCGGTTTTACATAAGTGGAAGTTGGTAGTTACCCTGTATCCATACATAAAAATTATATGTGTATAAGTATTTTTATATAGAATTCCAGTGGGGGAATCTCTCTCTCGCTCTCAGTGTCTCTTCTGATAAGCATATGATATCATGTCCTTCCATAACCCTTGATCACTTGTGCGTCCCAGCAGGCCTGTCACTAAGCATTTCCTGTGCCAGGATGTTAAACTATCAAACATCTTTTCTCTACCTCTTTCTCTTCTAACTTCAGTCTTCCCTGTTGCCATTTGGTGCCCTAGCCCGCCTCTCCTCCAGACATGCCACACAAATTCTCCTTGTTTCTCTCCTCTTTCAGAACTTCCTTGTTTGATTTTCTCATTCTCTGTGGTACATTCAGCACTCTTCTTAAGAACCACATTTCAGCTGATTCCGGCCTTCTTTGTATCTCATTACTGACTGACCAGGCTTTGTATCCATAGAGCTTGATTGGTTCAATGTAATATTGTACCACTCTCTTCTTGACTCATATGACTTGTTACGAAGTATGTATTTCAACTTTTGAAACAAGGTCTTGGCTTGTACAATTCTGCTTTTCAACTTCAGCATCCAGGGGGGATAACAATGAAAATTGCAGGCATTCATCTGTTATGACTTGCCATAAACTTCAGAGAATGAAGAGGCTGCTGTCATAAGAAAGAAAAATAGTCATTGCTTTATAACACACTGTTTTCTTGTCTAATCTTTCTACCAATTAGTGAAACTGCTGTAACCACCTTCAAGGATTAAATGAGCTCTTAGAAGAGCTGGATGTGGATAAACTCAACTCCATGAAGAAAAGAGCTCATTTTTCTTTGGTCAAATTAACTCTTTCCGTGCCGGAGGAAGAAACACGGACGTGTAGTGGAGTGCCAGAGTAAAAGCACGGGTCTTGATAGGGTTAAGGGGTATGGTTATAAAATGGAATGGAAAACAGTATTTCCTTGTACTTCCGTATACTTATTATGTTTCACAGTATAACTAATGAATGAAAATTTCATAAATGCAGAGTTTTTTAGGAAAAAAGAAGTAATGTGATGTTTTTAGACAATGATTGTGCCCAGCTCACCATCAGCTAGGTCTAGATATGCACTACTTACCATCTGAGATGTCTAGATCTACTTGTCGATCTCGTATTGTGATTCTGTGTTGCATTCTCGCTAAATTAATGTCTGAAATAACCTCCTAACTACTTCTCCAGTCATCGTAATATGTCTAGATCTACTTGGGATACATTCAAGAGCAGCGGGGTGGTCACAGGCCATGTCCATACCCCTATCTACGTCGTCAGAAATTGAAAAATTTCCATGTTTCTCTTCCTTTTTCTCACTCGGCATTGCTCGTATCTAAGGACTCTTTCACCATTTTGAAAAGTGTCACCGGAAACGTGGACGAAATATGTACAATCTAAATGTTACACCGGTTGTTTTACTGAAACAAACCAAGCATCAAAAAATTGACGCCTGGTAAGCAACGGGGATACCGGAAGCGTCAAAAAATTGACGCCCAGCACGGAAAGAGTTAAATAACATAATTGACTTAGGGAGAAGAATAGTGTATGATATGGGAAACAAGGAAGGGGGGCAGTTAGGGAGATAAGAACAGGGTATCATTGATGCTTTAAACACCACCCTCACTGAAGCAGGCATCTGGGTTAGATGGGACGTTTTCAGTTGACAGTCAAGAGAGCAGTGTTAAATGAACACCTTCATCCATCTTTGCTTAAATATTTTATGAACAAGTGGAGAGAATAATTACTGTGGTGGCTAAGAGTGAGAAAATTCTAGATATGCCGTGTTTTGTTTAGTACCTGAATTCCTAGACTTATTTTATTTTGAATGGATGCCTCTGATCACTCCTTACCTGATATCTTCTTTACCCCCCCCCCCCAAAAAAAAAATTTAATCTTCCCATTGCCCCTAGGGGGAGTGGTTTCAGACATTTTAATAACCAATAGTTTAGCAGAATGAATCATTCCCTGTGCTGTCTTAACAGTTTTATATTGTTGCAGAATGTCATGCAGAGAATGAGATAAAAGCCAGAGATCCTATTCGCTGTAGAGAGTGTGGCTACAGAATTATGTACAAGAAGAGAACAAGGAGGTGTATCCTTTTTATTTTGTTGAGTGTGGTTTCTTAGACTGGTAGGGGTTGAGACCATACACATGATCACTTTCTTTCTTTCTTTCTTTATGTGTGGGCATGTGGCTGTAAGTGAGTTTATAATTGGTGATCAGGGATCAGTCAAGTTGATGGAAGCACACCCTTTATAATAGTATCAGAACTGGATACTATAAAAACGGAGAGATTGGGGTGAAGGTTTGATGTACTGACATCACAGATAAGATGTTTGGTTCAGGAGAAAGAGCATGGTAACTTTCCTTTTCTAACTAGTCTTGTCAGCTAAGAGGTTATTAAAGAAAGACTAGCGACTACTGTCTGCTCACCCATGTCTCTGGGCACCAACCAGTGAAGCATCTAGGAGTAAACTGTAAAGATCTTTTCAGTCAAGACGGTGAAGCAATATCGTTGGTTGGTTGAAAGCAAGCTTGTGAAGATTTCTGACTTTCTCTAAGTAGCCGGTCAGATCATTTCGCCTTTCACTATTAGTCAGGCTGAAGGGACATAACAAGTTATTTTCAGGAACATCATGGGGATATAGGGTTGGATTTTGATCAAGGCCTGGTTGGCAGACTCTGATAGCTGTACTCAGTGTTTTGGGTATTTCATATCTTTTTGGTTATTTAGAAAGTGGTATTGAACATAATTTTGTATGATTAATGATGAGGGGGTGGTTATGGGGGACTAAGGTGCTGTCCAGTTTGGCAGTTAGTGGCCCATTGCTGACCAAGACTGTCCCATCTTTCCGTTGGTACCTCCAGTCAACAGGCCTAGCCTATGGATTGTTATAATCCCCATGGTGGTGGAATCTGCTAAAGAAGCATTGCACATCCCCTGGTTTTTACCAGGGACTGATAAAGTAGCTGCTGTAACCTGCACCCAAGCTGACATGATGCTGTGCCTCTGCATTTTCATGGCATCAGCAGCAAAAGTTCCTGGGAGACTGAAGAAGAAGAACGATTAATGGGAACATTGTGTCATGTTAAAGGCATTGAAATAGTACTGGTTAATTTTTTTGCTTGTCAGTACTTTTTAAAGTCATTTTCATCAGTCCACTCACCATTGCTGGTTTAGGGTTGCACCCAGCTACGGTTGGGAGCGAGCTCAACAAAAGTTGCAGACATTAATAAACAGTTGTCTGAGAATGATCTTACAGTAATTGGTGGGACAAGATCAGAAACGTGGATATTGGAGGACAGATAGAACAAGAACCATTCAGTGTACAGATCAGAACTAGAAAATAGAGGTGTGTTGGAGAACACACAGTGAGAAAGCAGAGAGATGGCATAGCAAGACAGGCTCTGGCATGGAGCCTTCAGGGGAAGCTACAACAAGAAAGACCAAAGATTACATGGAGAAGGGAGACAATGGAGGGACTTGGATGTAGTGACCTGGAGAACGAGACCGAAGATCGAAATGACTGAACAGCCGTTATCTGTGGCTTTTGCTTCGAAGAAGAATTACTGGATATTGATTGAATGAAGGTTAGGGACTGCTGACTGAGTATCAGTCGCTAAAATTTACAAATAATACAAATGAAGCTTTGATATAATTCTGAAAAAAGACCCCTAAAAAGCCCATGCAAAGAACACCCAAGGGAAAAAGGTGAAAAACTGTAGAAACAGAAATGAGTAGCCTGCAGCACAGCAATACAAAGACTGGCAACAGACCATGAGAGATAGGGAGAATTTGTTGCTGTCACGTACTCTGCGATGATTGCATAACCAATCATCGAGCAAGGACTTGGATGGGATGTGTTGACATAATATTGGTAATTGTCTAAAAAATCTCACTTATGCTATAATTGAGGAGTTATTTTTATTTCAGGTGTGATAAAGTATGTGTCAGATATCTTTCATACTTTATCAGCGAGGTCATAAAGTATATCTTCAGGCTACCATTGTTTCCTTAATGTGAAATGGGAAACTATTTTTAGCTATTTGAGTAAGCAGAGACTGTCATTGTTTTCTTTAACCAGCATTCAGTGATTGTTTTCGATGGCAGATAGACTACACTACTGACTAAATGTTATGTGTGTGTAAGTTGTCAATGGTTGTTGCTGGTAAATGAAATGAGCGCCAGCATGGACAAATTATGGGGGAAACGGACTGCACTCAGCCTGTTACATTTACCTTGTTAGCATTTCCATTGCTTTTTGTGTGTGTGTGTGTGTGTGTGTGCATGCATGTGTGTGTGTGTTTTGTTTTTTTTTTGCATGTGAACTTCACATTAAATTTTAAGATGCACTTAATGAGAAAGTTTCAAAGTTGACTTTATTACATGCATTATTTGTTATTATGGATCCTTATTGCGCCCTGGAACATAAAGAGCAGAGACAACTTTCCACCAGATCTAGTTTTGAGTACCTTTTTTTCCTAACTCCCATCGAGTCATTTCTACACTTTGAAAGTTGTGTGTGAAATGTTCATCGCTGGGTTTATCCTGTTTTCTTCCATTGTCTGGGGTTCGATAGGTGGCTTGTCTCAGTAATTTTTTTTTTCCTCGACATGCAGTACAAGACTGGTAGATATCAGTGTGTGTAGTTTGATCTCAAGGTTTATATCATTTATGTTGGTTTTGTTATCATTACTGTCTGGTTAATGCTTACAAAATGATGCTGCTTTTATTTTTTGCTATCATTACAATCTAGTTATTTCATCTTTGGTATAGTTGCTGCCCATTTAGAACCTTTTTCATATACCACTTTCATTTTTGTTACAGTTATTGCCCAGTTAAAAGGAGATAATGTTGTACTTTGGTATATGTTATAGTCACTGGTTAGTTAATGAAAGACAGCACAACTGTCATTTTTCTTATCTTTACACTCAGCTTTACAGTTATAAGACAATACTTTCATCACAGGCTCATGATACATTATGGGAGTGGATATGTTTATAAAATTATATAAATGACTAACCAATTAGAATGCAACACAGTGTCACATGACTTTGATTTCTCTGGTCATGTTGATGTAACTCACTTGCTGTCAAAGATTAACAACTGATTTTGTGGATGGTGTAGATGAGTTGACAGAAGTGGCACACAGCCTTTGTCAGGTTCAGGGCAGCAAGCACATTAAAAAGTTGCTGTATTTATGACTTGCTCTCCTGTGATGAAGTGAGTGGTAGATGAGAGAACAATGTCTGACAGAGGTCTCTTCTTCTTTGGCAGCCTTATTGCCACTCAGGAAGATAAGTCCCAGAAGTAGCAGACTTTGTCATAGAGGATGACAGTGAGTGCTGGTACATGCTTGTTCTTGATATTCTAGTGTCTGCTGCAGCAGGATATGACATCCTAACAGAGTTAATGAGCGAGTTATAGAGTGAGAGTGGGTGAGCGAGCGTGTTTTTTTTTTTTTTTGGCCAGGGTAAGTGGGGCTTGGCTAGGTTTTTTTTTGTCTCAGATCATGAAGGTCCTTGTATTCTGGCAGTAATAGACAAGATATTTCTGTAGATTTTGCCCCAGTCACAAGCTGAAGTGCTGGTAGCTTATAGCAAGTGTAGATGTGCCAGGGTAGAGTGTGAATTTCACAACGTTCAATAAAAAGTAACCAATAGCAGTGAGTGGTTTTGTGTGGAGATGGGAGGTAACTTGGTGGATTATGGAGAAGTAGAAGTTTTTTTTTTTTTTGTTTTTGCTGTTTGTTTTTTTTTTAATCAATCTTATTTAGTTTTTTTAATGTAAAATATTTTCTTTAATTCAGAATCATATTTTGTTTTCATTAGTTGTATTGAGAGTCTTACATGTTTGATAAGTTGGGTAGCTGAACTAGAAACTGTGTTTCTGGCCTTCATTGTTGTGATTAATAACTTTTTTTTTAAAACTTGTCTTCAAGTGTTTCATCATTATTGATAAAGAATATGTGAATTTTTTTGTTTGTTTGCCATTTAGATTAACCAGTATTGTTTTTAAATTATTCCTATTTAGACACAAGTGGAAAAAGAGAAGAATAATGAGATATACCCTGCCATAGTCAATACATAATGAAAATGTCATGACTGGTCAAATGGCTTCTCTTAGTGGGGAGTGAGTGCCTTTACCAAAGGAAGGTTAAAAATTTTAACAGTTCACAAAACTCATTAAATAATCAAAGATTCTGCTTTCAGCAACTTACATCCTTCCTGTGCCGCTAAACGTCACATGGGGCCCACATGGTAGTTCACCAAGATTTCCTGTCTTCGGCGAGTTTTTAAACCTCATCAGGGAATGTTATGCCCACTAAACTGGCCTCTCTTAACAATGTCTTCTTTAGAGTTTCACGTGGTTGACATCTTTTTCTTTGGCCTATTGTGTTCCACTTGATAGCTTGTTTGGGGATCCTCTGATGTTCCTTTTCATCACATGACCGACATATGTCCATCTTCTTTTTCTGACCACCCATGAGACAGGTTGTTGTTTGCTCATCTGTCTTATCTCTGTGTTATTCTTGAATTCGTTCCACTTTATACCGAGTATTTATACATAGTGTCTGCTACTACCTTTCAGCAGCTACCTAACATTTAGCACTGCAGAGATTCCTAAGGCAGAATTTTTGGATGGAGCCAGGAAGCAGTCTTTTGATCTCTGATAAAACCTTGACACTGAAAGCTAGTGTAGTTTAAGTTACCTAGTATTACCTCATGTCGGCTGATTATAATTTAAACAGATAATTTGACTGACCAGATTCTAAAACCGGAGCAGTGAAATGTAGCTGGTGGCAGCATATGTCAATTTAGATATATAAATGGGCAAAGAATAAACAAAACTTGCAAAACTGAACAATAGCTAACAAAAACCTCTCTCAGACAGATCAGTTACAACATCTCAGTTTACAGATCAACATGTGACTGCCAAGTTTTTATTTGGAATCAGTGCACTTCTTGTAAAAATGAGTTTGAATATAATTGATATTTTATAATCTTGATGTCTCACAAGCCTCTGTTGCTGCCTAATTGGTGTGTGATAGAATGAGAGAAATTTAAACAGTTGATATATACATACAGTCAGCACTGAAATAAGAGCAGTGAGCAATAAAGTTTCATGAACAATAATATTAATAGTAAAAAAATGTGGAGTTTATGCCCTGCCATAGTCGATATGGCTATAAGAATGGGAATCTTTTACTTTACATTTTGAAAATAGTCAAGCGTGCTATACCCTAATGCTAGGGATTAGAGCAGGATGCTACTCGGTTTTTTTTTTTAGGAACTGAATCTTTTGGGTACCCGTGTAGTAAGTATTCATGGAACCGATTCCTCGAGTTATTTCCCTTGGGGGTTGTACGGACGGAGCACACAGTTATAACATTTCAGTTTACACCTTAATCGTACAAAAATATACAGGACACAGAGAGAAGATAAAATATAAATTCACGTGAATGATATATAACAAATAAGAGTGGTAAAAGAAAGTGAGAGCACATAGCTGTGACTTGCACAAAGCTGAATTCAAGAGTGCGTGTGGTGGAGTTATGTGAATGTTTAAATGAAGATTTGGGATGTGTTGATAGTAAATCTGAGGTGAGGAAAGCTGATAGGATATATATATATATATATTATTTATATTTATATATGGTTATCAAGCCAAGAAAAGGTTGACAGAACAGTTGAATGTGGTTGGGTAGAGGATTTGTAATCTAGTACAGTGAGAGTTCTGGGATATAGGTTACATGTGAGGAAAGAGTAGAACTTAGAAGGAATAATCACTGTGCGGAAAGGAAATATTAAGTATAGCTGAACTATGGACCAACTCGATAACCAGCTCACTGATTAATAAAGTTGTTTATATTTCTCTTTTAAATAATTGTGTGTGTTATTACAGCTTTACTGCAGTAGATTTATGTATATTTATATAGTTACTCATATATACTTATACCCCAAAACTGTTCGTGTGTTGGTAAATGTGAATGATGATTTACAAGTAGGACAATTTCCCCATGCAGAACTGATATTAGATCTTTGATCCATTATTTACACGTAACGTTCACAATAAAACACACCGAACCACTGTGAATGAAGTAAATCCAGAAACAGCAATTCAAGGGAAAAAAATACATTCTTATAACAGTTTTTGTGAGGGGATATCAATGTATTCAAAACTAAAAAAATAAAACCAGCACATTTAATATCACAGTACAGAAATACATTGCTTAGATCATCTTACATCCTTCCCGTGTTGTTAAATGTCACATAGGGCTCGCATGGTAGTTCGCAAAGTTTTCCTGTCCTCTGCAAACTTTTCAACCTCATCAAGGGATTTTATGCCTACTAATTTGGCCTCTCTTAACAGTGTCCTCTTTAGAGTTTCACGTGGTCGATCCCTTTTTCTTCTGCCTGTTGTGTTCCAGCTTGTTTTGGGATTCTCTGACTGTTTCTTCTCATCTCGTGACCGATGTATATCCATCTCCTTTTTCTGATCACCCATAAGACAGGTTGTTCGCTCATCTGCCTTATCTCTGCATTGCTCTTGAGTACGTTCCACTTTATACCGAGAATTTTCTTTAGGCATTTGATTTCAAAAGGGTCTAATTTGTTGTCTATTTCTTTAGTTGTTTTCCAGCTTTTGCATGCATAAATGAGGGTGGATATTACATTTGAATTGAATAGTCTTAACTTGGTTTTTATGCTTACAACTTTTTAGTGACATATGTTCTCAAGATTCTTGAAGGTCAATGCTGCTTTTGCAATTCTAAGATTCTTGAAGGTCAATGCTGCTTTTGCAATTCTAACTTCTTTTCTGGTGTCACCATCCTGGTCTATGTAGCTGCCAAGGTGTACAAATTGGTTGATTTATTCAACAGCTGTCCCTTCTACATATATTTTTCCTGTTTGATTAATAGTATGTTTTTTTGTTTTTTCCTTGATAATTTCGAGTCCTATTTTGCTAGCCAATGAAGACAGGGTATATGTTTCTTCTTACATCAGTTCACATTGTCACTAATAAAGTTACGTCATCTGCAAAGTCAAGATCTTCTAGCTGGGTCCCATGTAGCTAATCAATGCCCGTTTTAACTCTGCAACATTTTTTTCATTATGAAATCTAAGGCAATTCCAGAAAAAAAAAAATAAAGTAATAAATACCTGCTGTGGTTTAAATGGTTCATGAATTAACACTGAATGAATATACAATACACTGTAATGGTTTGTTTTGATGCCAAGACTTTCAAACTCTCCCTCTATTCCACGCCAGTCATTCTACGCTGTTGACGTCAGCAAAACCGGTTCTGTACTCGTATCGGAAATAGATTTGGTTTCTGGTTTCTAAAGAAGTACCATGTGGATACTACTCGGTTTCATGAATCAGTTTGTAAGAACCGAGTACCCACTTTTACCGAAAGAACCGACAGAATCGGTTCCTGTTCAGCTCTACTGTGGATAAAATCATTTTCTAAATGTGGCAGATTATCTGTTTGAGAATGAGTGGAAAATAAGACCACAGGAAGATCAGTTCCACAAGTAGCAGATTTTACAAAAGAGGGCGAATGGGAAAAACAGTTATTAGCCTTTTAATCTAAAAGATTTAAAAGCCTAATCATTTTTTAGTTTTCGAAATGTGAAGTAAATCTCTTTTTCACATCTTGATAACCTAAATTCTAGCATTTAACACTTCAGTGGTTTTTTTTTAAAGCTATTTCTGTTTAAACTTGAATGTAATTACTTTAGAATGTATGCTGTTTCTGCATACTACCTCGTCCGTTACTACATCTGTTTTATACAAGATTTTCAAAACAATTCTGCTTGTCAAGTTCATGGTAACGTGGAGATAAATGGTTATTAAGAACTATTGTCCGACAAAGTGAACATAACATGGATGAACTTGACACGAATAACAGGTTGGCAAAGATTGTAAAGCCTAGGTCAGTAGTTAACTCTCTCCCCCCCCCCCCTTTTTTTTCTCTCTCTCCAAGATTTTTTTTTCTCTCTATTTGATTATGGCTGTACTGTTTACAGTAGTGACTATGACATCAATAACCTACAGACAGTGTTCCAAAATGATATAAACAGTTTGATTAAATGGAGTAATAAAAACGGTATGTTGATAAACACCGACAAAACAAAATATGTGCTCAAGCAGAATGTAATAGAAACTAAACTACAGCTTTGTGCTGGGACTATAGAAGTAGAAAACGTTCATGAACATAAAACTGTCGGACTTATCACTGGTCAACATTTAACTTGGAATTCTCACGTACATAACCTAACAAAGTTGATAGCACATAAAGTATACCAACTCATTCATTCATTTGCATGTCCCTTGCGGAACTTTGCCTCCCAAACAGCACTCCTGTAGGCCTCTCGGTTGTGAGAGCAAGATGGCCTGCTGCTGCTGCATCCATTTACAGATCGTCAACGATGTCTTGCAGCCATCTTCGTTTTGGTCTTCCTCTTTTTCTGTTTCCCATTATGTATCCTTCCAATATATATATAGTATACCAACTAGCCACGATTAAACACTTTATCGACCAGGACACAAGAAAAACATGCTATATATCACATATACAAGCACACTTAGATTACTGTTCCACACTCTGGGATGGCTGCTCAGTTTCAAACACAAAAAGGCTCCACTTCCTTCACAAACGAGCAGTAACTCTGATTTGTGGCAAATACCTAGTACAGACTTCAGATCAGCATAAACAACTCAAAATTCTACACCTCCGTCAGTCATTTCCATGTCTCTTGCGGAACTATGCCTCTTTAACAGCTGTCCTGTAGCCATGTCGGTTGTAAGCAATATGCTTTGCTTATGTGTCCATTCGCAGATCATCAACGATGTCTTGAAGCCATCTTCGCCTTGGTCTTCCTCTCTTTCTTTTTCCTATTATGTATCCTTCCAAGACGGTCTTCTCTAAATTCTCATGACGTTTAATGTGTCCAAAATATTTAGGTTTTCTCTACGTAATCCTCTTTATTAGCCAGCCTTGTTCAATATTAAGTTCTTGTAGTATTATTTTTTTTTTGTCCATGATATTTGAAGAACTCTTCTGTGAAGCATTTACAGTCAAAGGCATTTATGTGTTTCTCGGGTGTTGTGTTAAGTGTCCAGGTCTCACAGTCATATGTTGCGATGGGAAAGATGAATGCCCTTAAAAACCTTATTTTTGTAGTTCTGTTTGTTCCTCTCCACAGCTTCTTTAGCTGTTTTACTTTTTGAAGAGCGATAGATGTCCTCCTTTTAATTTCCCTCATTTGTATCTCTATTATTAGTTAGTAATTCTTTACTAATTACAATTCTTTACCCTTTAAAAACAAAGATCATTCATTCGTTCTCTCTCACGCGCACAACACCTGGTTTAAAATCTCGAATTTACCTTCGAATTTTTTGTTTTATATCCGTTAAACGTCAAATAGGGCTCGCAAGGTAGTTCGCCAATTTTTCCTGTTTTCAGCGAGCTTTTCCACCTTATCAATGGATTTTATGCCTATTAATTTGGCCTGTCTTAACAATGTCTTCATTAGAGTTTCATGTTGTCTGCCTCTTTTTGTTCGGCCTGTTGTGTTCCACTTGATAACTTGTTTTGGGATTCTCTGATCGTTTCTTCTCATCACGTGACCAACGTATGTCCATTTCCTTTACCTGATCACCCATCTTATCACCTGTCTTATCTCTGCATTGTTCTTGAATTCGTTCCACTTGATGCCGAGTGTTTTCCTTTGGCATTCGTTTTCAAAAGAGTCTAATTTCTTGTCTGTTTCTATAGTTGTTTTCCAGCTTTCGCATGCATACATGAGGGTTGATATTACATTTGAATTGAATAGTCTTAACTTGGTTTTTTGTGCTTACAACTTTTCAATTCCATATGTTCTCAAGATTCTTGAAGATCGATGCTGCTTTTTCAATTCTGATTCTAACTTCCTTTCTGGTGTCACCATCCTGGTCTATGTAGCTGCCATGGTATGCAAATTGATTGACTTCTTCAACATCTGTCCCTTCTGCGTGTATTTTTCCATTGTGATTAATTAATGGGAAGTTTCAACTTTTTTTGTTGTTGTTTTGTCCTTGTTAATTTCAAGTCCTATTTTGCTAGTGAGTGAAAACATGATATCTGTATTTTCTTGCATGGAATTCACATTGTTACTGATAAGAGTTATGTCATCAACAAAATTAAGATCTTCTAGTTGGGTCCCATTTTCAATCAATACCTGTGTTACCTGTGCGGCATTTTAAAACAGAATCACGGTAACACTAAAACAGGATTCTTTCTTGGTGTACTGTGTACTGCAGCTGCTTGTATTCATGAACACTAAACTCGTGTTTGCACATACTCTGTTCTGTACTGTGCCTATTACGTTTCAACGTGAGCATTAGGCCCAGAGACACAACAGACGTTACATTGGTATATCACTTGTAACAAGACAACCCAGATAACAAGAAACTCAACTACACATTAATACACGACATGACCAGTTACATGTAATCAACTAACTCAACACCACATGAATCCAATAACCACAGGATTCAGCAGACACAAATCCGTAAATGTTTAATGATGAAATCCCATTTGTTCGATGTGTATTGCAATGATGTGGAGTGTAAACTTGACGAGAATAATTTACAAATGATCATAAAAATATGTCCGGACGACTAACACTGCCATGGGACCAAGTCAGACATTCAACCTTGACAAAACATGCCAACTTCAAAAATTACACATGACCTTCAATCTGACATTACTACCTTGTCCAAAAATGGGACAAATCCAACACACAAATCTACATGACTGCTACAACATTCGTCCTAAAAAGAACAATCCATCAACTACAACAATTTTGTCCTAAAAAGGACAGTCCACCTAACTTACATACTGAACTAAAGAATCTCTACATCCCTTCCTAGAATTAAAACACCACAACCTGTCACTACAACATTCTGACCCAAACTGTTCTCTCAAACTCGTTCATACACCCCGCCTAACAACACACGTGACTCAGTTCTCCCTCGGAACACGAGATACTTTCTCCGTGCTTATCGTAAACAGATGAGTTGTGGTGGTCTATTAGACCACAACAACAGGGTTTCTCATAAAACAGTCTGTACAGATTAACATTCTATTACAATTTTTTCATTATGAAGTCTATTGCAATTCCAAAAAGTAAAGGAGACAGTATACATCCTTGTTTCAATCTGGAAACATTCGCTCATCCCTTCTTCTGTTTTGACGGCACAAACATATCCATTGTTCATTCATTCATTCCTTTGCATGTCCCTTGCGGAACTTTGCCTCCCAAACAGCACTCCTGAGGGCTTCTCGGTTGTGAGCAAGATGGCCTGCTGCTGCTGCATCCATTTCCAGATCGTCAACGATGTCTTGCAGCCATCTTCGTTTCGGTCTTCCTCTTTTTCTTTTTCCCATTATGTATCCTTCCAATACGGTCTTCTCTAAATTATCATGACGTTTAATGTGTCCAAAATATTTAAGTTTTCTCTCTTTAATCCTCTTTACTAGCCAGCCTTCTTCAATATTAAGCTCTTGTAGTATAGATATATTTGTTCTTTTTTGTGTCCACGATATTTGGAGAACTCTTCTGTAGCATTTACATTCAAAGGCATTAATCCATTGTAGAGGTCCTTAATGATGTTGACAATTTTACATTCTATTCCATATAGACTTAAAACTCTCCACAATAAGACTCTCTGTGTATGCTATCAAATGCCTTTTTAAAGTCTATGAAGTTCAGTATTAATGGTTTCTGCTTTTAAATATGTTCTTCAAGTATTATTCTTAGAATAAAGATCTGGTCGAGACAGCTTCTCCCTTTTCGAAATCCTGCTTGTTCTTCTCTCATTCTTCGAATTTACGTAGGCCTAATGTGTGAACTTACGGACTTTGTGTATGTTGTTAAATAAATAATTAATTATAAAATCTGGACTTCCTAACGAAGCTCTGAGATGACCCAGCGTGGATACCAGTTTGAGGAATTGCTTACCAAGCCCAAACATGGACCTTTTTTGGATCTGCAAGTTGAGGACCTGTTACGAGGCCCCGGCATGATCCTATTCTTGGACCCACTGTCTCAAAAGACCTTGCCAGGGAACGTCGGAGACAGTTTGTCTCATCTTTGAGACAGTTTTGATGATGATGATGATGATGATGATTAATCAGTCAGTTAGTCATTTGAGTGTCTCTTGCGGAACTTTGCCTCCCTAAAAGCTCTCCTGCAGGCCTCTCGGTTGTAAGCAAGATGCCTTGCTGCTGGTGCGTCCGTTCGCAGATCATCAGCGATGTCTTGCAGCCATCTTCGACTTGGTCTTCCTCTCTTTCTTTTTCCCCATTATGTACCCTTCCAAAACCGTCTTCTCTAAATTATCATGACGTTTAATATGTTCAAAATAGTTTAAGTTTTCTCCCTTCTTTCTGTTTTCTTCATTACTAGCCAACCTTCTTCAATATTAAGTTCTTGTATTCAATAACTTGGCACTAAGACGGCTTAAAAGAAGCAGCTTCATTCATCAGGCCAAGCATATGCGTAAGCTGATACCTGACCTTCCAACTGTAGTCGCTCCATTATCATCTGTACCAGAGTATACACCATGGAAAAAAGCAGATTATACACGAATAACTATTCAGACTGAAGTGAAAGGTGTGCAGAATGGTGAGATGCAGAGCAGTCTTGTAAGATCAACACCCACACTTAGTGTTCTAGATGATAAATATCCATGTGACACCTGGATACGTGTGTATACAGATGGATCTGCACACAATGCCATAAAGAATGGAGGGGCAGGAGCACATATTGAATATCCAAACAACACCACTGACAAGATTTCCATCTCTCTCTCTCTCTCTCTCTCTCTCTCTCTCTCTCTCTCTCTCTCTCTCTCTCTCTGAACCTTAAGTGCCCAGGGCACATGGGGCTTCAGCAAGGGTTTTCCACAAATGCCTGTCTTTCGCCTTTTTTTCTGCTCTTGCCCAGGTGAGCCCTCTATTGCTCAACATCCTTTCTGTTGTTCTTCTCCATGTCTCTTTTGGTCTACCCTTACTTCTGCTCCCCTGTGGTGTCCATCTTAGTGCTATTTTTGGTAGTGAGTTGTCAGTCATTCGGAGCACATGTCCCAACCATCGCCAGCGTCTTTCCATACCCACTGGAAAATACTGCAACAACTATGGTGCAGAAGTTGGGGCAATTATTGCTGCAGTTGAAAAACTATCAGACTCCAGAATTGATACATGCCATATAGTAATTCTCACAGATGCAAGATCAGTACTGGAAGCTCTTCAGTGCAACAAACTACCAGACCTTAAGGATGCCTTGTCAAAAATTGGCTTACAACATGGAGTCACTTTGCAATGGATTCCCTCCCACTGTGGGATACCAGGCAATGAGAAAGCTGACCATCAAAGAGGGCACTGAAATGGAGCAACCAGACATACCAATCACCTATAATCAGAAGAAAAGCATGATAAAAACCTACAGGAAGCCACAAACACCACCACATGATGACTATCACATACTAAACAGAAAGGAACAAGTCACCATCTTCCGTCTCTGAATAGAACACAGCCGACTCCGAAGTCACATGTATACAAAGTTTAAGGTTGGTACTACTAATCTATGTACATGTGCCCAGGTGTCCCAAACTGTGGAACATATCCTCCAGAACTGCACCAACTATGAAACACTGAGAAATAATTACTGGCCCAGTGAAACCACTAAAGAAGATAAGCTCTACGGTTCCATACATGAATTACAAAAAACTGTGAAATTTATCCAAGAGACAGGACTGCAGATATAGACAGACAATGCGAACGAAGAAGAAGAAGAAGAAGTTCTTGTAGTATGGATATATTCGTTCTTTTTTTTTGTGCCCATGATATTTGAAGGACTCTTCTGTAGCATTTACAATCAAAGGCTGATGATGAGTCACTCAGAATAAATAAGTTAATGATCTAATACACTGCTTATCGAAATGTAACCAGAAATTAATTTTAAATGCTATGAAAGGCGAGTGTTCTGGGTCATAGTTCGAGACCATTCCAGGATATAGTTCGTGTCAGAGATAAAACTAATACTCTTGTCCTATATAAATGTCAGTAGGCGCAAGGCACAGTAAGACCTGGCTTCATTTTAGTAGGCTTTTTAAATATAACAACGCCTTTGGGGTAAGTTTTGTGTTCGCTGCATAAAATAATGTGGTCATAACTTTGAGGAGTTGTCAGGCGCACAGACCAATGCCCTTTCCTTTATAGCTTATAAAAACTTAAGGGACCATTATTGACATCCTGATCAAACTGGGACACATATGTTGAGTATTGTGGAGGGGAGGGGGCGTGGCGTAAGGGGAAGTATTTACACTTATATGTGTGTATGTCAGTTACCGGCGCGTCTGCTGCGAAAACATATACATGTAATATTTATTTATATATACAAGCCTAATAGGAGGGAGGGAGGGAGGATCAACCGGTGCTGAGCCCCCCCCCCCCCCCCGTTTAAAGGGAGAGCCAAGAGGGCATCCGGTGACCCGTAGTGGATGAGAGGAAAGTTTTGTTTCTGCTTCCAAAATTCCTCTCGGAAGGTACGTCACTTAGGGCTCGTATTGTAGTTCACCAAATGTTCCTGTCTTCGGCGAGCTTTTCAATCTCATTGAGGGATGTTATGCCCATTGAACTGGCCCTCTTAACAATGTCCTCTTTAGAGCTTCACGTGGTCGACCTTTTTTTCTTCTTCGGCCTTTTATGTCTCAGTTGATAGCTTGTTTTTGGGATTCTCTGTTTCTTCTCATCACATGACCGACATGTCCTTCTTTTTTTTTTCTGATCACCCATGAGGCAGGTTGTTCGCTCATCCGCGTTATCTCTGCGTTGAACAGGTTACTGAAAAATCAAATGACAAATTATTTTTGTTTAAAAAAGACACCGCAGTTTCATTTCCTGCACAAATACATCTATCTGCAGAAACACGGCGTGTGAGAATGTAAAGTTTATAAGCGATATTTTTAATTGGTTATCTATAAGATGGTACAGATGGCATGTGTTAATCACTAGTAGGTCACAATATATTCACACCTTTTTTTCAAACTAAATAATCACATCGATAATACGGACACTGAATGCCACAGCTGAATGTGAATGTGAAAATAAATACAACATTTCTAGTAAAGTCTTCATGTTTATTGACACATAAGAGCGGGAGATTTAGTTGTCTAGTGTCTGCTATATAAACATTGACTGTTGATTGCTGGTTTACACTTTAAAAAAAAGAACTTAGAAATATCTTTGAGAAAACACAGACTATGTCATTCGTGCTAACTAATATCTGTCATGTATTTGAGGGCTCATATCAGCAGATGGAATATGTGGTCATTTGATGCGGCATTTTATTGTCGATGTAACAAATCGAGGCCTCCGGACCTATTGTGTCCTTCCTTGTCTTTTAATGCAGTTTTTTTTAAAATTTGAAATATTTTTTTTTCTGAATATGAACCCGCAGTGGCACATATTTTCCTTGACCTGTCGACATAAGACAGGATAATGTGGTCAGCAGTGGTATGACTGTCTTTCTTTTCCCGGCTACAGAAGGAGTCAGGTACCTATTTCTACAGCTCAGTGACTGGAGCGTCTCGGGCGGAATTTGAACCACTGATCTCCGTTTGAGAGACGAGGAAACTAGCCACTACGGCCACCCAGACGCCCTCACTGGGGTTGAAGTTGCTGTCGAATTTGGCGGTCAGCCACCCGTGTCTGATATGATGGCGTCAGGGTTGGCAAACCTTATCTGCCCAAGACCCTGTTCCACCTCTCCGTTTGTACCTCCAATAGCAGACCTAGCCTGGCTAAAGGGATAGGGATCGCCATAGTCGCTTTGGAGTCTGCTAAATAGGTGCAGCATACCGGTATGCTAAAGAGCTGCTGCATACCAGTCTGCTAAAGAGGTGTTGCATGGCCCTTGATCTTTAGCTGCACTCAGGGGCAGAAAAAATAGCCCGCCCCCCCCCCCCACCCACCCACCCATTAACCAGTTTCCAATGCCTAAACACCTTAACCGCATCGGCTGCAAAGAACGTCATATTCGGAGTTCTAGGGAGATTGAAGAGGACTAAGAAATCCTCGCTACATTAAACTATGTTGTGTGTGTGTATGTATATATATATATATATATATATATATATATATATATATATACATACACATATATCTCTCTCTCTCTGAACCTTAAGTGCCCAGGGCACATGGGGCTTCCACAAGGGTTTTCCACAAATGCCTGTCTTTCGCCTTTTTTTCTGCTCTTGCCCAGGTGAGCCCTCTATTGCTCAGCATCCTCTCTGTTGTTCTTCTCCATGTCTCTTTTGGTCTACCCTTACTTCTGCTCCCATGTGGTGTCCATCTTAGTGCTATTTTTGGTAGTGAGTTGTCAGTCATTCGGAGCACATGTCCCAACCATCGCCAGCGTCTTTCCTCAATAATTGTTGTCAGTGGTTTCATCTGCATTTCTGCCAATAAGATGTTATTTCTTATGGTGTTTGGCCAAAATATTTTTTTAATTCTACGTAAACATTTAGTCTGGAAAGAATTCAACTTGTTTTCTATGGTTTTGGTGATTTTCCAGCATTCACTTCCATAGAGTAGTACACTTAGAACATTACTCTTAAAATATATATATATATAATTCATTCATTCATTTGCATGTCCCTTGCGGAACTTTGCCTCCCAAGCAGCACTCCTGTAGGCCTCTCGGTTGTGAGCAAGATGGCCTGCTGCTGCTGCATCCATTTGCAGATCGTCAACGATGTCTTGCGGCCATCTTCGTTTTGGTCTTCCAATCTTTCTTTTCCCCATTATGTATCCTTCCAATACGGTCTTCTCTAAATTCTCATGACGTCTAATGTGTCCAAAAGTTTTCTCTCTTTAATCCTCTTTACTAGCCAGCCTTCTTCAATATTAAGTTCTTGTAGTATAGATATATTTGTTCTTTTGTGTCCATGATATTTGGAGAACTCTTCTGTAGCATTTACATTCAAAGACATGTATGTGTTTCTCAGCTGTTTTGTTAAGTGTCCAGGTCTCACAGGCATATGTTGCGATGGGAAAGATGCATGCCCTTAAAATCTTATTTTTGTGGTTCTGTCTGTTCCTCTCCACAGATTCTTTATTTGTTTTACTTTCTGAAGAGCGATAGATGTCCCCCTTTATTATATATATATATATATATATATATATATATATATATATATATATATATATATAATTATGTTTCTCTTTTCAATTCAAGTCTTTTCAACAGTTAATTTTCTCATATTTTATCTGTGAAGGACTGGTCGTATTTTTGTTCACTTTTATGAAAGACAGGTTATCTTTTCCGTTTGCTTTTGAGCAGTATTCATATTTTCTAGATCAGAATGCGGCTTTAAACACGTGCAACATTTGACGATTGTCATCTTGTAAGTGATTGTTGAAGATAAATCAAGTTGTCAATAGCAGTCCAGATTGTGCTGGGCGCAGATATATTCTAACTTCAAAACATTATTCAAGAACATTTTTTTTTCATCTACGTACTCGTATTTTCTTGTATATTCTTATATCTTCAGCAAATATGATATGATTTGTTGAAAATGGTGCATCGAATGCTGTGAACAGCCAGGAAAGCAAATGAAAAAAAAAACGGGAAAGTTATGAGTTTATTTAAAATCAAAGAACAGAGGGCAATCATATTTTTAAAACCATTTAATCACTGAAAAACTCAAGAGAAGAAAAAAGAAAAGAGAGAGGCTGAAAGAAAGAAAGCATGCTAAGCGTGGTCAATAATAAATGAAAGTTGCCGCTCTATGTAAATGCACGTGTTGCAGTATCAATAGAGCCGGCCCTCTGTGTTTGCACATTACGTTCCATGCCAATGTTCACGTTTCTCCATTCCATGTACTCTTTGGCAGCTCTAATCAGATAGGTTGCCTTTGTTGTCCCGTGCCACTTGGTCAAGTTCTGCAGACACTCTTTCCTCAATCTGCCATCATTGTTAGGTGCTTAGTGATTCCTGCTCATAGCGTATAATCTGCCATCATTATTAAGTGTTTATTTAGTCCCACTCATAGAGTAGGATATTGCTGATTATTGCATTTTAGAATTCTTATTTCTGAAGTTTAATGACAGAGATGCATTACGTCAGATTTTTTTTTGGCTTGGTAAACTGTATTCTTGATTTCAGATGTGCATTTTTCAGCTGATATCACCAGCGTGCCCACGTATTTAGATATACTCGCATGCACTTGTTTCAAGGTTGTTCTTTGTACTTTAACACTGCAAATAGGCGGGTTCCGTAATATAATCCTTGTTTGTGTTTTCCTCCTATTTACACTTTCCGTGCCTTTGGTCATTATAATGACGCTTCCGGTCTACCCGATGCTTACCATTGGTCACTTTAGTGATCATTGGTTTGTTTCAATAAAACAACCGGTGTAACATTTAGATTTTACATATTTCGTCCGCGATTCCAGTGACACTTTTCAAAATGGCGAAAGAGTGCCTAGTTACGAGCGATGCCGAGCGAGAAAAAGGAAGAGAAAGACCGAATTTTTTCAATTTTTGATGATGTAGATAGGGGTATGGACATGGCCTGTGACCACTCCGCTGCTTTTGAATGTATCCCAAGTAGATCTAGACATATTATACGACGGGAGAAGTAGTTAGAAGGTTATTTCAGACATTAATTTAGCGAGAATGCAACATAGAATCAGAATATGAGATCGACAAGTAGATCTACACATCTCAGATGGTAAGTAGTGCATATCTAGACCTAGCCGATGGTGAGCTTGGCACAATCAGTATCTAAAAACATCACATTACTTCTTTTTTCCTAAAAAAAACTCTGCATTTATGAAATTTTCATTCATTTAGTTATACTTTGAAACATAATAAGTATACGGAAGTACACGGAAATACTGTTTTTCATTCCATTTTATAACTATACCCCCTAACATATCAAGACCCGCGCTTTTACTCTGGCACTCTACTACACGTCCGTGTTTCTTCATGTGGCTGTTGATTGGCCCAACATTATTTTCAGGGGAAAACAAAGATTCGAAATGAATTTATTTCTCTCTTTTCTGGTGCCATTAAAAACAGAAATAGCTTCTGTGGTACAGAAAGCTAAATATTGCATGGGTACAGACTGTACTCAGGGTGTAAGCCATACAGAACAATTAACACTATTTGCAAGATTTGTTAATAATCCGCAGATCCAGGTGATATCAGTAGTCATGAGCGTCTTCTTGGTTCATTCTTGCTGGCCACTACATCATCATCATCATCATCATCATCATCGCCTTTCACTCCCCAGGCTCTTCAGTCATCCCTGTTCTTGGAATTATTCTCTACTTCTTTCCATGTGTATCCCTTGCCTCTGAGCACTGTCATAATTTCTCTTCTCAAAGTAAGTCTAGGCATTCCTCGTTTTCTACAGGCTCAGTGTTAACTGAATGTTTCCTTGGAAACTGCCTGACATTATAATTTCCTTTCGCGAGTATTAGTGGCCAAGGTACGACAACAGATAAGATATGAAAGGAAAACATTCAGGAGTTCAGCAATGCATTAGAGAATTGAATCCGCGAGCATTTAACTCCCCCCTCCCCAACCCACGCACCCACCATATCACACACACACACACACACACTAACCTCCCCCAACCCACGCACCCACCATATCACACACACACACACACACTTATTTGTCTGTGGTGCCGCAGTTTCATTTTGAGAAGAAATTAATTTTTGAAACAGCTCAGAAGTGTGTATGTTTTTCTTAGCCTCAACACTGCGTTGGGGAACCTTTATAAAAACATATTGCAGGTATAATCAAGTCACCAAGTACCACCCACTGGGAATCTAAAATACAAGTCATTATATTATTATAATGGAGCAGGAAGAAAGGAATGTGCAACAATCTATCACGAAGGAAATTATGCATAAACTACATAATTTTTTTAAAGGCATGCATCTTTCCCATTGCAACATATGTTTGTGAGACTTGGACACTTAACAAAACAGCTGAGAAACACATAAATCCTTTTGAATGTAAATGATGCAGAAGAGTTCTTCAAATATCATGGACAATATATATATATATATATATATATTATATATATATATATATATATATATACTACAAGAACTTAATATTGAAGAAGGCTGCTAGTAAAGAGGACTAAACAAAGAAAACTTAAATATTTTGACGTCATGAAAATTTAGGGAAGATCGTCTTGGAAGAAAACATAATGGGGAAGAAAAAAGAGAGGAAGATTAAGGCATAGATGGCTGCAAGACATCATTGATAATCTGCAAATGGATGCATCAGCAGCAGGGCATCTTTCTTACAACCGAGAGGCCTACATGAGAGCTGTTAGGAGGCAAAGTTCCCCAAGGGACATGCAAATGGCTGAACAGAACTGATATTATTAAAATATTATATTGATGAATTTTAGGATGTTTAAATGAAACTGTCGATCATGAGTCATTTTACAGAATGACAGGACATGAAGGTGAAATTCTTGGCCTTAAAAGTCAGAGATTTAACATTCTTGTGATATCTTTTTATATGACACTGTCTTTTAAATGGAATTAATGTTGCTAGCAAACTTATTTACACTCAACAATGGCCAAAGTCGATTGGGATGACTAGGCATATTTTCATTTGCGTATGAAATCGGTCAAAAATTAGATCATACTGAGCTCTTTCTGATTTTGCAAAAATGAAGAGCCGCAAACATCGGCGAGAAATGATCTTTCCAGTGTTTTTCACTTATGCGGGTGTGGTTATCACTGTTGCAGAATCGAGGAGAAAACTGTTTTATCCCAAAATTATCAACCCAAGCCATTGGAGGGGGCATCTTTTCTAAAATGGGCTTCTACGAAAAGATATATATTTTGACAAAAGACAGTGTTTTATGTAACGTTTTACAGCAATGTTTCGCAAATCTTAGCTAACGCAGGAGTGACAGCAATTACGTCGTCAATAGTTGCAGATTTCAGTAATGAGTATTTACAACGTATGTTGCGAAATTCTTCAAGAAACAAAATGGTCTATAAGTCATTGGCCTTGCAACTGTCTACCCATTATGAATGAGGTCACTCCCTGCTCGATCAATTTTTCTTATGCGACTTGACCCACCTCGTTAACCCGGAAGTACATCTATTAACAGGGTTGGCTAGTACACGGATATAGTATGAATATTAAGGATGTAATTGCAGTTGTTCACAACAGTTTTCACTTGTACTGTATGTTTTGAATAACAGCTACTTATATTAAAAGGTAGGTCTCATAATAGTGTATTTTCCTCACAGGATAATAGTGTTAATTAATACCTTGTACTTAGATGACTTACAAACCTAAGCTGAGAACCCGATAAAGCTCAGATGACGGCTCTCTTCACACGGATTTTTACAGTAAATTATAATCTCTCTCTCTCTCTCTCTCTCACACCCTCTCTCTCTCTCTCTCTCTCTCTCTCTCTCTCCGAATACAATTAATTGTTTTCTGAATAGTCCCGGACATTTTGTTTAGTAGATAGTCATTTATAATGTATGTAGTTACTTCTGTACTGAGTGAATGTTTAAGAGCGAAACGTAAACGTTATATTTTATTTTATGTCTCTCAGCTTCAATGTTAGTTATGTTTGTTATATGAACAGCATATTTGTAGAATGTCTGGAATAGAGTGAAAGATGTATGATAATGGGCAGAATGTCAGACGGGCCTGCGTGCCCAATTCTTAACCCTTTTGAAATAAAGATCAATCAATCAATCTCTCTCTCGTCCCGTCAGTGCTGAAGACACTGGTAGCAAGAGATTTCCACTTCTCAGTCTTTCTCTTCACTCCTTCTCTATCTTCTTTGCTGACTCCCATATAAGTCCCTTCGTTTGCCATCATTTTCTCTGCTGCATGTCTCCATGTCTCTTTAGGTCGTCGCATGCATCTTTTACCACATGGAGACCACATCAAAGCTTTTCATGGTAAGGATTTGTCATTCTCATAATGTGGCCAGTCAGTTGTCATCTTCTCCTTTCAATCACTGTTGACAGTTGTCATATCTGTCTCTCGTAACATGGCAATTGGCCAGAACACTTCTTTTACCTTTTGTGGACACATAATTTGGAAGATGTCAGGTGCATGTGCCATTATTTGTATTGTTTCCAAGCATTTGATAGTAAATTAATGGTCTCCATTTTCTTTTACTTGATTCTTTCATTTTTGTCCCCTGGCAAAAGGTGTTTACAATTATGCATCACCAACTTATCACCATCTGCGCATCACCAACTTATCACCATCTGCACATCACCAACTTATCACCATCTGCACATCACCAACTTATCACCATCTGCGCATCACCAAATTATCACCATCTGCAGTTATTGTTCTGATGTAAGTGAATTATTCATTGAATTGTGCCAAAAAATTAATACAAATTCTTATAAATAGGAAATAATGAAGCTTTCACACAGTAAAGTAACAGAACACAGTAATGTATGGTTATACTTAGAAAAAAAAAAGATCATACACAAAGCACTTTTAGATGTGAGAGAAAAAAAAATGACAAGAGAATTGCCAGGGACTTGAACCGTGGACTCTGGTAGGAGGAGCAGCTATCTAGCCATGAGAGGACAGCGCATTAATAAACGTCACTGTCTTGCAACCTCGGGATGTTAAGTTTTAACCTACCAAACAATGTCCCTAACACACGCCCATGTGTATAATGCAGAGTAATAAATAATGCTTTAATATAATATAATATAATATAATATAATATAATATAATATACCAGGAAATGATAAAATGCCTGCTTTAGCATTTGGGGTAGTTTAAAATTATAAACTTTACATTTCATTAAGACTATATTTGAGGAAGCCACATGGAAGATGTCTTTGCCATTGATTAACTCCTGTGAAGATTATAGGTTTGTGTACAAGTTATATTAACAAAGAAATGTCTTTGCCATTGATTAACTCCTGTGAAGATTATAGGTTTGTGTACAATTATATTAACAAAGAAATGTCTTTGCCATTGATTAACTCCTGTGAATATTATAGGTTTGTGTACAAGTTATATTAACAAAGAATGTCTTTGCCATTGATTAACTCCTGTGAAGATTATAGGTTTGTGTACAAGTTATATTAACAAAGAAATGTCTTTGCCATTGATTAACTCCTGTGAAGATTATAGGTTTGTGTACAAGTTATATTAACAAAGAAATGTCTTTGCCATTGATTAACTCCTGTGAATATTATAGGTTTGTGTACAAGTTATATTAACAAAGAAATGTCTTTGCCATTGATTAACTCCTGTGAAGATTATAGGTTTGTGTACAAGTTATATTAACAAAGAAATGTCTTTGCCATTGATTAACTCTTGTGAAGATTATAGGTTTGTGTACAAGTTATATTAACAAAGAAATGTCTTTGCCATTGATTAACTCCTGTGAAGATTATAGGTTTGTGTACAAGTTATATTAACAAAGAAATGTCTTTGCCATTGATTAACTCTTGTGAAGATTATAGGTTTGTGTACAAGTTATATTAACAAAGAAATGTCTTTGCCAGTGATTAACTCTTGTGAAGATTATAGGTTTGTGTACAAGTTATATAACAAAGAAATGTCTTTGCCATTGATTAACTCCTGTGAAGATTATAGGTTTGTGTACAGTTATATTAACAAAGAAATGTCTTTGCCAGTGATTAACTCCTATGAAGATTATAGGTTTGTGTACAAGTTATATTAACAAAGAAATGTCTTTGCCATTGATTAACTCTTGTGAAGATTATAGGTTTGTGTACAAATTATATTAACAAAGAAATGTCTTTGCCATTGATTAACTCCTTTGAAGATTATAGGTTTGTGTACAAGTTATATTAACAAAGAAATGTCTTTGCCATTGATTAAATCCTGTGAAGATTATAGGTTTGTGTACAAGTTATATTAACAAAGAAATGTCTTTGCCAGTGATTAACTCCTTTGAAGATTATAGGTTTGTGTACAAGTTATATTAACAAAGAAATGTCTTTGCCATTGATTAAATCCTGTGAAGATTATAGGTTTGTGTACAAGTTATATTAACAAAGAAATGTCTTTGCCAGTGATTAACTCCTATGAAGATTATAGGTTTGTGTACAAGTTATATTAACAAAGAAATGCTAAATCCTGAGAAAGGACACTACAGTCAGAACAGCACTTCTTCTGAACAATGGAGAGAAGATGAAGAAGAAGCCATCCAGTTGTATCCTAGAGAAGAGTAGTAGAAGCAGGTTAAGACTTCAGGTATGGTCCTAGCTGGCTATAAACTAACAGAAACCAGCCAAGTGAAATAGAGAGAACTAGCTGCTGTCCTGTGGCAGGCACAGATACTGACTCCTTTGTCAAAGATACCCATTTAATTTTTTTTCTTGATCTACTTTGGATTTGGTGGAAAGTACAGTGCAGTTCAGTTTGTCCTGCCCCACAGAGATAGTCTCAGTTTTCAGAGGCTGGTTTTCCCCCCTAAAAATGCACCAACTTCCTAGGGTACCAATTTACACTACAGAATCAAATGGAGACCAGAAAATGATACCAGGGACTTTTTGAGAAGCCAGCATCAAATAGTCCCTTTGAGAATGGGGCTTCATGTGGAACCAGGCTAAGAAGAAGGCAACAAATAGAAATGTCATGAGAGTCCTCCATAACTTAGTAATAACACAACATTAATAAGTTTTCTTCCTTACTTACTTTATCCTTCCTCTTATATCGTGAGATGTTGAGGGAAGATGCATTTGGCATTTCTGGACCAAATGGGTGGCCTCAGTGACAGTCATGGCATAATTAGAGAATGTTGGTCTGATACCATCCATCTCTTTCTGGGTCTTCCTCTTGATCTGTGTCTTGTGGTTGAAGGCTCTCATGGCTGGCTGTGAGTGTAATCTTTCTCATTAAGTGGCTGAACCACTTGAATCTTTGCTTCTCTGTGTGTCACAGACATGATGTAGCTCCTAATATCTGTCTTACTGTGTCATTTCTTAGCTTGTCAAACCTGGTGACATTTGCTATTTTCCTAAGACATCTCATTTCATATGTGCTTATTTTTATTCTGTTGTTTCTTAGTAAGTGCCCATTAGTAGCACAGCCATTGGTAGGAATGTGCTATTAATTGGTTTTCTCTTAGTTTCAAGTGGGATGTTGTGATATGTAAGCAGCGGGGATATCTGGTATGCAACAGCATTAACTTGTTCTTGATTTGTAATATATATCTTATGTCTTACCCATGCTGTTAAATATCACATTGGGCTTGCATAGTTGTTTGCCAAGTTTTCCTGTTTTCAGTGAGTATTTCAACTTCATCAAATGATATTATGCCCACTAAACTGGCTTCTCTTAATAATGTCCTCTTTAGATAGTTTGTTTTGGTATTCTCTGATTGTTTCTTCTTATCACATGGCCTACATATGTCCATCATCTTTTTCTGATCACCCATGAGACAGGTTATTTTCTCATCTAGACAGATGATCTAGACAACAACCTGTGCTGTTCTTAAATTTGATCCACTTAATACCAAGTATTTTCCTGATGCATTTGTTTTCAAAAGAGTCTAATTTCTTGTCTATTTCTTTAGTTGATTTCTAGCTTTCCCATAAAGAGACATGGAGAAGAACAACAGAAAGGATGTTGAGCAATAGAGGGCTCACCTGGGCAAGAGCAGAAAAAAAGGCGAAGGACAGGCATTTGTGGAAAACCCTTGCGGAAGCCCCATGTGCCCTTGGGCACTTAAGGTTCAGAGAGAGAGAGAGCTTTCCCGTGCATAAATGAGGGTGGATATCACATTTGAATTGAATAATCTTAACTTGGTTTTGTTATATATATATTACATAAGTTATTTAATTATAGTTTTTTTTTCTCAGACTTGAAATAAAAGAATGATGCTCAGTGGAATATAAGGATACATATTCTTCAGTGAATGAAGCTGCAGTAATTGCTGGCCACATTGGAAGAATAATAAGGTGAGCGCTTATTTCTGGGAGAAAAACTGATTATGATTTTCTTCAGGTGGCAGTAAAGGTATACATGCTTGTGTAAAGATTTGTGTAAGGTAGGCAAAGACAGCCCTATTATGTCACAAAGGCACCTAGGGGACATGATGTTATACCTCATACACCAGGGTTACCAATATTAAGAATCATCCTACTTCATAAGGAACTTCAGATGGCAGAAGGTAGATGCATTAAAAGGAAGATGCTGGTTGGCTGAGGTGGAGTACAGTTGTAGCAGTGTGTGATCTGGTTGAGTTGTCACCAGGATAGGACAGTGGATTTTAGTACAGGACAGACCTCAGATAATTCATGTGGTTGTACAGCAAGGTCGTGAATACTGACTGGACTTCGGCACATGATTCAGATGAACTTTGAGTTCAGGAGCTAATCCAGAGACGCTGTAGGTCTTCAGATATGGTGATAAAAATGTTTGAAATAAAAGAAATTTTATACTAAGGTTTTTTTTTCTTCCATTTTTGACTGGTTCCAACAGATTTATAATAAACTATAGCCACCATTTCCTTTTTAACTGGGAAAAGAGGCGAAGCTTATATGGTGGTCCTAAACAAAACAACTTCACAACAGTGGGGACCATGGCGAACATGGCTTCATTGTCCTGCCCGAGCCTATTGCGGTTAGTATGAAGAGGTGGAATAAGTCTTTGAGTCACCATGCCTGATAACATTACAGTCAAACAGTTGTCTCACCGCCGTATACCCATGCTAGGGTTAATGGCGCAGTTGTCAAGAGCTTGCGAACCAAGACTGTATCCTGTTTCTTTACGATACTTCGTTGCATCATTCAGACTGGGTTTAGTGGCGGATTATCCATTAGGCTGAACAGGCCTAGGGGCCTGGAAGAGGAGGAGGTCCGACGTCAAGCAGTGAGAAAAAAAAACCTGGTAGCAGATACAGATTATTATTGTATGAACTTTATATCAGGAGATAAGGGGGATGAGGCCCTTGTTACGTTTAGTTTAAGGGCCCCGGTTGTGGTTAATCCGCTGCTGGTAAGGGGCGGGGGGTCAGCCGAAATGTCTGCTTTCTTAGGTTCCATTCGAGGACTAGAGAATACCACAATATCCCATCCTTGCCATGAAGTCTGCTTTCTTAGGTTCCATTCGAGGACTAGAGAATACCACAATATCCCATCCTTGCCATGAAGTCTGCTTTCTTAGGTTCCATTCGAGGACTAGAGAATACCACAATATCCCATCCTTGCCATGAAGTCTGCTTTCTTAGGTTCCATTCGGGGACTAGTGAAAACCACCGTATCCCATCCCTGCCGAGAAGTCTACATTCTTAGGTTCATTCGGAGTTTGGAGAAAACCAGTGCCCTATCCTTCATCCTGCGCTTCAAGATCTTACTGGCTTTAGTTCCTTGGTGATGTAGTAGTTAGTGCCCTCGTTATCCGCACAGAAGGACCCGGGGCTCGATTCCTAACTGGGATAGAATTTATATTATTTTAAAGTTGTTGTTGTTGTTGTTGTTGTTGTCCAGGAACAAGTCGGACTTGGGCCTCAAGAAACATGTACCCTTGAAAAAAACAGCGATGTTGAGGACAGGTGCTGAGCTCGCTGTTGCACAATCCGTTGCTCTAGAAATGCGAAGGCACTAACACTTCATACCTTCAGCACTCAACAACACACTTCTATCGGCAGGCAAATACCTTGGGACATTTTTTTAGTAACTTGATAAGCGTGTCCCATTTTGATAAAAAGTTGGAATGTCACATTAAGAATTTGCCCTAGGCTTGTTGATTGTGTATTGCCAGCTTGGTTTGACAATTTTGCTACCAACATTGTGTGTGTGTGTGGGGGGGGGGATAAATCATTTGAGAGTTTAAACAGAAAAGAATAAAACTCTTTGCGGGCGCTCCGAACACGCTTGGGTTGTCTGTCGCAAAAATCCGGTCCATACTCGTCGTAAAAGTTCAGAAGCTGCGCGTGAGCTAACAATACGCAGGAGTAGACGCTAGCCAGTTAGCAATTGTCGACCCAAAGCTGGGGCATCAGAGTTGGCGCGAACCGTCCCACGTCTATGTTGGTACCTCCAGAAACAGGTCTAGCCTGGGTAACGAGGGGGGGGGGGATCGCCATAGCCCCACCCCCCAAATGACGGAGGAGTCTGCTTAGAAGCACTGAACACAATCTTGCTTTTTTAGCAACTCTCAGAGACTGAAAAAAAGAAAAAAAAGTTTCAACGACCTGCTACCAAACCGACACGATGCTGTGCGTCACCATCCTCACGGCATCGGCTGCAGAGAACACCAGCTTGTAGTTCCAGGGAGATTGGAGGAGGAGGTGGAGCAGAAGAAGAAGAAACTACCATATTGGCGTTGTCACAAATGGGACCCTTCTAGATTTCATCGTCCAGACATTCTTCTTCTTCTTTCAGCAGCTGCTGAATTCAGCATCTTTCTGAGCCTTTGAGATTCATTTCAGCAGACAAGGCCAACCCGAACGCTAGAGAACCAATGTCACACAGAAACGGTTATTACGCACTGGCTATTTATAATAACGCCCGGAGTTTCCCTCGAGGTCACGGGATCATTAGCATGTATTTATGTCAATGAGTCTTGCTCAATACTAGCGGGCTGTTAAACAGTAAACAGTGCAAGGTTCAGCTCACACAGCGGCGAGAAGACCGTGGCGAGATGGAATATGTACAATAAATGAGGTTTGAGTGATAAGCAGCCGAGTATTTGTTTATATGTTACACGCTTACATGTAATTTAAGTTATAGAACACACGTCCTGGTTAGCTTGAGTAGTTAGGCGCTTGGTTTACTAATCCGGTGGTACCGAGTTCACTCCCAACAGTTGGATTTTTTTTTTTCCCTGGTACACACCAAAAATGCTCCGGGGTCCATACATCCTCTAAAAATGGGCACCAGAGAAATCTGGGAAGGTCAGGCGTGATACTGATCTACATCACACTTTCATGTCCTGAAGGTCATGGAAAATAAGGGCCTAACACCGTATATGCCTTAATGGCATGGAAACATTTTACCTTACCTTTCACACGTAGAAAAATAGTTCATTGTGTTCAGTTTTTAAAAAAAAAAGTATCACATCGGAAATAATCGAAACATAATCTAAGAAGTTTATTGAAAATTTTTAAAATGATTATTGTAAGAATTTATACATAAATTTATAGATATGTTATTACAGGGTTTATAGATAAGCTTATAGGTCGGTTACTTAATTGTTCATCTGTCACAGTAAAACCGCGGCGGTGTAGTGGTTAGTGCACTTGCCTGCCGACCAGAATTTCCACATTTGGGCGGAATCCTTCGGACCGACCAGCACAGGGGTAAACCCAGTCTCAAAAAAAAAAAAAAGGTACCTGGGGTGTCCCTAGGAAAACAAAGACAGTTCACACCCCTACGACAGGCAACTGCCACGGGACATGGGTGTAATCATGTTATTACTGAGAGGGGAGGGGAGACGCTGTCCTGTTATGCAATCGTCGACCCATAGCTGAATATGGTAGCGTCAGGGTTAGCGAACCAAGACCCTGTACCACATCTCCGTTGATACCCCCCAGTAACAGGCATAGCCTGGTTAACGGGGCGGGGATCGCCATAGTCTCCATGGTGGTTGAGTCTGCTAAAGGAGGGACTGCGCATCCCCTGCTTTTCAGCTGTACTCCGGGACTGAAAAAGTAACTGCCATAACCCGCTCCCACGCCCATACGATGATTTACCTCAACATCTCCACAGCATTGGCTGCAGAGAACAACAGTTGGTAGTTACAGGGAGATAACACAAGACACGATGGAAGATATCAAAGACTGCAATCTATTGAGAAGCATGATTTGCCAACGTCTGCCAACACGGCACGAAAAGATGACTTATTTATCCCTCCGTTTGTCCTCCCTCCCCCCTTTATCTTCTGTTTTTTTTTAATTCTAAAGCCGAAGCACACGCCTGTCTATCCATCTTCCTCTAATACCAGTCGCCTCCCTACTCTCGTGTCTGTCGCTGTGGAAGGCGAGTTTGACGCAGGAAGATCTTACCATTTTGTTGAAGTTGTTGAGCAGGTTTTTTTTTCTCGTGATGTCAAGAGCTGTCAGTTATTTGGATCAAGCACGGTCAGCCACAGTAGGAACTGCCGTGGCAGTGTTGCATAGCCCATTATCTGTGCGTGTGCAGTATATATTTTTTTTAAAGTTTGACCTTCGTTTCCTATAAAAGCAACGCTACGCCCCATAAGCAGAATGACAATTAGTTTGGAGAAGACATTCTTGGAAGGGTACATACTTGGAGAAAAAGAAAGAGAAGAAGAACAAGGCGAAGATGGCAACAAGACATTGTTGATGATTTACGAATGGATGGATCAACAGCAGGGCATCTTGCTTACAGCCAAGAGGCCTACAAGAGAACTGTTAGGGAGGCAAAGTTCCGCAAGGGACATGCAAATGAATGAATGTATGAATGAATGAATGGTGTCTTTATCGTCTATAAATTCGCTTTATATTTCATGGGAACACCGTTACCATCTGTTCTTGCAAAATGACACCAGCTGTCATAGTGTTCTGCTGTAAATTGTGCCACCATCGATGAAGGATGGATATATTTATGTACGATTGTCCCTATATACAGAGTAGTGATGTCGATATTAATAGCCGACAGATGTTTAGAATTTTAGAACTGTTGATAGTGGCGAAGTCAACAGAGCATAACAAACGCCATTAAAAACGTGACTTGCAGAGCTCATGCAGACACAGAAATGTGATACAGGTCGAGTATCCTTTGTTCCAAAATCCCAGATCTGAATTGTTCCAAAATCTGAAATACTTCGAGCATAGACAATACGCCACAAAGGAAAATTCCATACCTGACCTCATCCGAGCATCAGAGATGCCAACTCCGAAGAGCTCATTCGTCGGCCCCAAACATGTGACAAGGATTGGATTCTGGAATGTGAGAACGATGGCAGCACCAACAAAAACTACCCAGGTCATCAAAGAAATGGAGAGATACCATCTAGACATACTGGGTATCAGCGAAATGCGATGGCCAGAAGCAGGTAAAAGATCGGCGGAAAACGGTAAGTTAATAATACATTCAGGTAGAAATGATGGTAAAATCCTGGATGTGGTGGGCATTATTATGTCAAATGTAGCTGCAAAAAGCCTTGTAGAATGGGAACCGGTGAACAGTCGTATAATAAGAGCACGATACAACCTACGACACGGAAGAATGACAATAATACAGTGTTATGCACCCACGAATGATGCAGATGGTGATGTGAAAGACAACTTCTATCACCAACTACAACAAATCATCAACAAAGTCCCTAAACACGACATCCTAATTCCTATGGCAGACTTCAATGCTAAGGTGGGGAAGGATAATACCGACGTTGAAAAAGTGATGGGGAAAGAAGGAATTGACATGGTTAATCAGAACGGAGAAAGATTAGTTGAAATATGTCTAACAGAGGGCATAGTCATTGGAGGCACAATATTCCCACACAAAGAGATACATAAAACAACATGGATATCTCCAGATGATAGAACTAGAAACCAGATAGATCATTTTTGTATTAGAAAGCAATACAGAACATCTCTAATAGATGTAAGGGCTTATAGGGGTGCAGATGTCAACAGTGATCACAACCTGTGTATAGGGAAAATAAAACTAAAATTGAAAAGCCAACACAAGAAATCAGTACACAGAAAGATAAACAGCCACAGCCTACAAGAAGAAAATACTAACATTAATTTCAATCAGGAACTTGCCAATCATTCCAAAACACCCAGTGAAGTTGAGGAGATAAGTATAGATGAATTATGGAATTCTTACAGCACAACCATAATCACAGCAGCAAAAGCAAGCGCTGGACCGAAAAAACCAAATAGAAAAGCATGGATATCAGATAAAACATGGAAGTATATACATGAAAGACGAGCAGTCAAATTAGACATGTTGAATGCAAAAACAGATCATGGAAAAGATCTGGTGAAAGCAACATACAAAGAAATAGACAAGAAAGTAAAAAGTTCAGGTAGAAGGGATAAACGAGAATACATAGACAATATGGCAAAAGAGGCATAAAAAGTAGCAAAAACAGGAGACAGCAAAACTTTATATAACATACAAAAGAGGCTGACAGGTACTATTACATCTAAAGAAAGACCAATCCTTAGCAAAACTGGAACCCTATTAACATCAAATAAAGACCAAAAGCAAAGATTGGCTGAACACTTCCAAGAAATACTTAATCAATCACAGCCAAAAGAATAGTTAAACTATGAAACCAGCCCCACAACTAAATGTCAGCCTAGATGAAATTAAATTGCATGAAATTGAAACAGCAGTGAATTTAATGGCTAACAACAAAGCTGCAGGTGAAGATGAAATAACAGCCGAAATATTAAAAGCTATCAATAGTGACAATATGAGACAACTACAGAGAATGTTTAACAAGATTTGGAAAGAAGAAAAGGTCCCTTCTAATTGGAAGAAAGGAATCATAGTTAAAATACCAAAAAAAAAAGGCAACCTTAGTGACTGTAACAACTGGAGAGGAGTAACCTTAATATCAGTTGTTTCAAAAGTATTTTGCAAGGTCATTTTGAATAGACTCAAAGATATAGTGGATACTGCAATGAGAGAAGAACAAGCAGGATTTCGAAAAGGGAGAAGCTGTCTCGACCAGATCTTTACTCTCAGAATAATACTTGAAGAACATATTGAAAAGCAGAAACCATTAATACTGAACTTCATAGATTTTAAAAAGGCATTTGATAGCATACACAGGGATTCATTATGGAGAATTTTATGTCTATATGGAATACCATCTAAAATTGTCAACATCATTAAGGACTTATACAATGGATATGTTTGTGCAGTCAAGACAGAAGAAGGGATGAGTGAATGGTTCCAGAATTGAAACAGGCGTGAAACAAGGATGTATACTGTCTCCTTTACTTTTTGGGATTACAATAGACTTCATAATGAAAAAATGCTGCACAAGTAACACAGGTATTGACTGGGTACATGGGACCAACTAGAAGACCTTGATTTTGCTGATGACATAACTCTTATCAGTAATAATGTGAATTCCATGCAAGAAAAAACAGATAGCCTGTCTTCACTGGCTAGCAAGATAGGACTTGAAATTAACAAGGACAAAACAAAAATAATGAAAATTCCTCTCAATCAAAATGGAAAAATACACATAGAAGGGACAGATATTGAAGAAGTCAATCAATTTTGCATACCTTGGCAGCTACATAGACCAGGATGGTGACACTAGAAAGGAAGTTAGGATCAGAATTGCAAAAGCAGCATCGATCTTCAAGAATCTTGAGAACATATGGAATTTAAAAGTTATAAGCACAAAAACTAAGTTAAGACTATTCAATTCAAATGTAATATCCACCCTCATTTATGCATACGAAAGCTGGAAAACAGTTAAAGAAATAGACAAGAAATTAGACTCTTTTGAAAACAAATGCCTAAGGAAAATACTCCGCATCAAGTGGAACGAATTCAAGAACAATGCAGAGATAAGACAGATGACTGAACAACAACCAGTCTCATGGGTGATCAGGAAAAGGAGATGGACATATGTTGGTCACTTGATGAGAAGAAATGATCAGAGAATCCCAAAACAAGCTATCAAGTGGAACACAACAGGCCGAAGAAAAAGAGGCAGACCACGAGAAACTCTGAAGAGGACATTATTAAGAGAGGCCAAATTAACAGGCATAAAATCCTTTGATGAGGTTGAAAGACTCGCCGAAGACAGGAAAAATTGGCGAACTACTTTGCGAGCCCTATGTGACGTTTAACGGCACCGGAAGGATATAAGATATAAGAAGTTAAAACGCAAGAGCATAACAGGCAGTTTTTTTCAGTGTCCACAAAGAAGAAAAAAAAGACCTCTGTCCTGTGACCGTGTTCAGCGATGATGAATGATCAAGGAAGAATTCTATATGTCAAATGAAAAAAAAAATCTGTTATCTTCTGATATCTGGCAGGAACTGGAAGAAGCAGCTATCGAAGAAGTTTTTAACATGGATTACGAGGCTCCAGTTGTTCATTCATTCACCGATGGCGAAATGTAAGAAATGGTCCAGAATCATAGGTAAAGGTCAAGGTAAAATTCCTGTTTCCACACCTTTAAGGCATATTGGGGAATACGGTGTTAGGCCCATATTTTCCATGACCTTCGGCACATGAAAGTGTGATGTGGTCAGTAATCAGGCCTGGCAGGATTTACCTTCCCGGATATCTAAAAACGTAGTTTTATTATTCTTGCTGTGCTGATGGCCGAAATTTGTTGACTTGTTGAAGGCTCTGGTCTCGGTGATTGATCTAGCAGTCTCATTTCTGTTATGTTGATATTCTCTGTGTAACGTTACATAACCCAGGAGCTATTAAGGTGGAGTTATACACGACTGCGAAATATATAGAGAAATCAACTGAACATATCACCTACAGCTGCGTTACAAACATAAATTAACAACCACCTAACTCTGGGCACTATAGGAGAAATCAAATTTATTAATGAAAGTCATTTGTTGTGGATGTTGCCAGAATGGGAGTATGTGAAAAGACTGATGAAATTTTACAATTACTTGATGTCGCCATGGGACGAAATCTCCCACAGCAAGATGGCGAAGGACATTGCTTCTTAGAGATATTTCTACACTCAAAACTAAAAAAAATCTGAGGAACTGTCCTGAAAAGAACAGTCTTAACAACCACTAAGCATTTCTACAAGGACAGACACCGAATCTTCTCACTACTATTACGAGAGCACAACTAACTACTAACTATACAGGAAAACTTCTGTGAATCCACATTCTGTAGGCTTCTCACTTCTCCGGTCCTAACCGTTTTTTTTTTTCCGCGTCTGCTTCTTCCTGCGCCTCCTACCAATACGTTCATTAGAAGTACAAATGCGTGCGACTTTTCAGTTGATTTTCCCTCTGCACGCCTACAAATATCCAAACTTATCTCTGCAGGGGAGACTACTACCTTATCCAACCCTATTACCTGATCCTATACTGTTACATATCTCTGGTACCTATTTTTAGAGGCTGCGTGAACCCATCTACACGTAGTGTAGCATACGAAAATATGACGGTCCTCCCATGGCCTGACAGTTGTTGATCAGCACGTCAGCTGTTGTCCTCGAGAGACTTTTTAAGCCCTCGGGAGACTTTAAGCAGACTCACAGCTACATTGTGCAGCTACAGCAACAGCTTGTGGGACAAACTGTTGTGAAGATATATACATGTTTATGAATAGATAATGAAAAGTCTGCTTTTCTGTTTGAATAAAATTCTTTTTTTTTTTGGTTTAAAAAACTTGTATCTGTACATATATGATGTCGGAAATCGCAGGTTAATAACGCACAGATTTAGGGAAGTAATTGATTTACTACTTCCTTTTGGGTTGAATTACTTCTTAACTCTTCTGTACCTGAATTATGCTAGAAAAAATTTTGTTCAGAAATCTTGGTAAATAGAAATTGGCAGGAAGCTTCTGTGTAATTTAGAAACATGGATTAGTGGGGGGAGCAGAAGAAAAGGGAGCAGTACAGGGGATTGTAGGAAAAACAAAGCAGCAGACGGGGGCAGTAATACCTTCTTTCTTATCACTTTTCAACCTGATATTGAGAAACTTGTGTCCCTTCATGAAACTCTTTCATCACATTCAAAGCTGAGAAAATAATGCAGTAAGTGAGTTGTAAATGTACCCCATCCATATTGTTAAATACATTGGGTTGCTAGCTGAAGTTTTTAGTTGTTTAATGTAACAATATAATGTATATTCCAATGCAGTAAGTCATTGTACGAGCAGCACATAAGTGGGAGTGTGGATTGGGGGGGGGGGGAACGTGGAGAAAAGGGGGCAGCAGTCTGAAGAAGCCTGGGAAACACTGGCTTAAAAAAAAAAGATGCAGTAACTGGATATTAAAGATTTTAAGGCATGTTCTTGTGGGTATTGTTCAACTATAAGATATGGTTAATAGACATTAACAACAGTACAAGATTAAATAATGAATGTTAGATACAGACACATAATGTGCAACACTGATAAGATAATCACAATGTGATAACTAGATGCACCTCTTAAAAAATGACGGTAGGGAGAAAAAAAAAAAGTGATTCTTACTTAAAACAATGCAAGATTTATCTGATCAAATGAGGAAAAGTAACTTCCCTTGTCTGAGACTAAAGTTCATGCTCATTCATTTTCTGGCTGCCCATACACTTGAACATTGCACCAAGTGCATCACACAGCTTATAGTTCATAAGATTCAACTCAGAATGGGAAGAATTGCAAGGAATAACTGAATCATTTACAGACCAGCAAGTGAGTAATGAAAAAAAAAAAGTGTGGATGTATAAAACTACAATAGGGTTAGGGATGAGTGGACGAGTAGTGACATTGTCTTTCTGACAGTCTGGGACTGAAGGTGCAGGAACAACTTTTGTCTGTCACCCCTAAGATTGGCAAGTGAAATGGGAATGAATGAAGACATTTAATTTTTTAAAGAGCAAAAAACTGGGTAGTGAGGCCCATCTGGGATCTCTCAAGTTTCACACTGAACCTGCTGTTACACTAAGATGTTTTTAGTGCACTTGAAGAAGAAGAAGAGTGAGTACAGTTGTTTTAGGGTTATTTCCTGTTTTTTTTAATGATTTTTATGTAGAGATACAGTGTAACTAATAGTATAAAGTTTACAATAGTAATATGCCCTATGATCTGCCTAGACAGTCAGCCTTTGAAACATGTGAAGCATTACAAATATAAGGGAATTTAGTATTGTCCTCTGGGACATCAATACCAAACTTGAGAACAGATGCAGTATAAGCAAATGAAGCCACTGGAAAATGATACCGTTACTGAAAAAGTCAATAGTTTGTAATTGATGCAAAAACTGCACTGTAAAACAGTTTTCCTTCCAGCTGTGTGATATCTTTGTCAGACAGAGACATTAAACAGCCAGAAAAAACAAAAGGAAAATCATCACAGCAGAAATGAAATGCACGAGAATACTAAATGTGACAAGAAGAGACCAAATCAGAAATAACCCAATCAGAACAAGGGTTGGCGTAACACCAATATTGTACTGTATATAGTATTTGAGTATAAGTATCTGTATAAAAACTAAGGAGTAAGGAAAGGTTGCATATTTTCCCCATTCATTTTTCTGATCATCATGAACTGGATTGTGAAGATTGTCACCAAAGTCAGCCCTGGGAGCTTAAGATCCACCTAGAGGATGACATTGGTCTACTCTTACATAATCAAAGAGGCATACAGGAGAAGACAACAAAGATCTACAAAATAGCCAAGCAAGTAGGTTTGAATATACTGTACCACCAGACAAGACTATGGTTATGAGAATCAGTGAAAAAAAAATAAGGAAAGAATCTCAGCTGGAACAAGAGAAGTTGAATAAGTAGAACACTTCAGACATCTTGGAAGCCTCATTTCAGCAGACAGCAATATCAAGAAGGAAATATCCACAAGAATTAGACAGGCATCTCAGGCCTTTATCAGATTAGCAAAACATATGGAAGTCTCCCATTCTCTTCATCAACCTCAAGATCAGAATCTATAAATTCAGTTTATGCTCCAGTCTATTATATGCAGCCAAAACATGGAGAACCAGTTAGAGAATCCAAAAGCAGATTGAGATGATTCGAAGGAAGATCCCTTAGGAAAATTCTAAGAATACGCTAGGAAGAACATGTGACAAATGAGGAAATAACCAAGTGAATGGGTATTGAGAATATTACTAAAGAAAGAGCTCAAAAGACAAAGATGGAAATGGCTGGGTCACATACTACGAATGGAAAAAAAAACAAGACACCCCTATATCACCTTGATTTGGACACCTGTAGGAAGAAGAAAGAGTGGGAGGCCATCAGGAACATGGGGACACACAATACAGGAAGAACCACAGGAAGCAGGAAAGACATGGTTTGAGGTGTCCCAGCTTGCTCAAGACAGGATTGGCTGGGGAACCTTTGTTGATGATTTATGCTCCATTGAGAGTACCTATATAAATATACACAAGGCCACTGCATTAAAGCTGTGATAACAAAATTTTATGATTATTTAAAACAAAAGTAGGAACAGAATGGTAGGAAACAGAGGAAGAGGCCACCCATGCAGGAGGTGGATGGAGGAGATAGTAGATGCTTTAAATATCATTATTATTTGAAGCAAATAGTCGAGTCTCATCCAAAGATCTTTTTGTCTCCTTAACACTGAAAGGTATATGAGGAAGGAGGCAAGATAAGATGAGGCAGTGCATGTGTGTATGTATGGTTCCAAAAAGTAAACTGAACAAAAATAGATAGCTGTCCCTCAGGCTTTGGCACTGTCCCTTGGGCTATGCCACTGTCCCTGGGAATAAGCCACTGTCCCTCATGCTATGGCAGTGTCCCTCAGGCTTTGACACTGTCCCTCAGGCTATGGCACTGTCCCTGGGGATATGCCACTGCCCCTGGGGATATGCCACTGTCCATCAGGCTATTGCACTGTCCCTGGGGATATACAACTGTCCCTCAGGCTATGGCACTGTCCCTCAGGCTATGGCACTGTCCCTCAGGCTATTGCACTGTCCCTGGGGATATACCACTGTCACTCAGGCTATGGCACTGTCCCTCAGGCTATGGTACCATCCCACATGCTATGGCACTGTCCCTGGGGATATGACACTGTCCCTTGGGCTATGGCACTGTCCCTCATGCTATGGCACTGTCCCTCAGGTTATGGCACCAGTTGCCAAGAATTTTGATTTAGCATCTGCAGGAGACCTAGTAATAATATCTTCATCATTCCATCCATAGAGATATCAGTAATATTTCATCCATAGAGATATCAGTAATATTTCATCCATACAGATATCAGTAATATTCCATCCATAGAGATATCAGTAATATTTCATCCAAAGAGATTATCAGTAACGTTCTATCCATAGTGATATTAATAGCATAATCACAGTGCTGATATTAAAACAAAGAAAATAATAAACCATGAAACAAACTGCAATAGTGCAGATGTTAATTCTTATATATTGTTAGCACTGCTTGACAATGATAGGGGAAATAACTAGGAGAGAACATGTGTAGAGAACAGGTTGTTTTGTAGATGATCATCCTAGAATTGCAAATTTGAGTTCTCTTCATTTGGCTTTCTGTTGTTGATCTCAGACCACAGGTGTGAGGTCTGATAAGGATTTGGGTGGTGTTTCTTGCATGAAAGGTGAATTCTAGAAGCAGTCTTGTTGAAAATTTCCACCACCATAGGGACCACATTTAGATCTCTCTCTTGCTAAGAAAATTATGGAAAGATGGGATAGCATCCTAGCAGGGCTGGGTGTGGAGTGATGAGTCCACTTTCAGGTGGAGTTGCAGCTAAAAGTGGAGTCAGTAGAAAAGTGCGTTATTTGAGATAGTTTGAGCTGGAGTCAGTCATACAATAGAGAAATAGTGGAGTCAGAAGTTGAATGTTTTGGAGTACTAATACAGTAGAGAAATAGTGGAGTCAGAAGTTGAATGTTTTAGAGTACTAATACAGTAGAGAAATAGTGGAGTCAGAAGTTGAATGTTTTAGAGTACTAATACAGTAGAGAAATAGTGGAGTCAGAAGTTGAATGTTTTGGAGTACTAATACAGTAGAGAAATAGTGGAGTCAGAAGTTGAATGTTTTGGAGTACTAATACAGTAGAGAAATAGTGGAGCCAGGAGTTGAATGTTTTGGAGTACTAATACAGTAGAGAAATAGTGGAGCCAGGAGTTGAATGTTTTGGAGTACTAATACAGTAGAGAAATAGTGGAGCCAGGAGTTGAATGTTTTGGAGTACTAATACAGTAGAGAAATAGTGGAGCCAGGAGTTGAATGTTTTGGAGTACTAATACAGTAGAGAAATAGTGGAGCCAGAAGTTGAATGTTTTAGAGTACTAATACAGTAGAGAAATAGTGGAGTCAGAAGTTGAATGTTTTAGAGTACTAATACAGTAGAGAAATAGTGGAGCCAGGAGTTGAATGTTTTGGAGTACTAATACAGTAGAGAAATAGTGGAGCCAGAAGTTGAATGTTTTGGAGTACTAATACAGTAGAGTGGAAGTCCCCAGCCCGACTGCAGACCTCCTGGAACCTAAACAAAAGATGCATATAGGCAGCTGGAATGTAAGAACACTAAACCAGACTGGAAAACTAGCACAAACCATCAAGGAAATGCACAGATACAAACTAGACATACTAGGAATACAAGAAGCAAGATGGACAGGACAAGGCAGAAGGAAATTAACAACACAGCACACAGAAGATACAATAATATGGTCAGGTAAAGAAGATCTTCATGAAGGAGGAGTAGCATTGATTATAACAAAAGAAGCATCAAGAGCATTGCTGAAATGGACCCCAATAAATGAGAGATTATTATATGCACGGTTCAACTCAAGATTCACGAAGCTGTCTATTATAGTTTGTTATGCACCAACAGAAGCAGCTGAAGAGGAATTAAAAGAAGATTTTTACAACAGCCTCCAAGCCACAGTAGAAACAATACCCAAGCATGATATGCTACTCATCTTGGGCGACTTCAATGCAAAAGTAGGTGAAGGAAATGAAGATAGAAGAAGAATCATGGGAAGAGAAGGAATCGGAGAAATAAATGAAAATGGAGAAAGACTGTGCAGTTTCTGTGAAGAAAACATGATGACCATCGGAGGGACAATTTTCCAACACAAAAACATCCATAAGGTGACTTGGAGGTCACCAGATAAAACCACAGAAAACCAAATCGATCACATACTAATAAACAACAAGTGGAAACGGTCACTACAAGATGTGCGAGCAAGGAAAGGAGCAGATATAGGAAGTGATCACAACCTTCTGGTAGCAAAAATAAAACTAAAATTAAGGAAAGCCAGAATCGGAGAACACAGAAGATACATTTTGATACAAGAAAACTGATAGACCAGCAAACAAGAAATAAATTCTCAATAATACTTAAGAACCGCTTCAGTGTCCTACAAGACGAAGCAGAAATGTCCATATTAGAGTTCAATAAAACACTACAGGAAACAGCAAAAGAGGTGCTGGGATATCGGAAAAGGAGAAAAGAGGAATGGATAAGTGAGACCACATGGGAAAAGATAGAGCAAAGAAAAGAAATCAAGAAAAAATTACTGAACACCAAATCACAACGGCTTAAAGAACGAGTTTTTAGTAATTATGCACAAAAAGACAAAGAAGTGAAGGAATCATGCCGTCAAGATAAACGTCAGTATTATGACAACTTAGCAGAGACAGCAGAGAAAGCAGCATATACAAATGACATGAAAACCATATATAAAATCACAAAGCAGATGACAGGTAACTTCAATACAAGATGTGAAAGTGCAGTAAGAACACAAAATGGACAACTGGTCAGTGGAGAAAGAGAAAAAATTGAAAGATGGAGGGAACACTTTAACACCCTACTAAACAGAACACAAGCAGCACAAGCAATAGATATACCTGAAGCAAAAGCGGAACTAAACATCAATACAGGACCAATAACAATAAATGAAGTAAAAGAGGCGATAAAGATGCTAAAATCAGACAGGGCACCAGGTGAAGATGAAGTGACTGCTGAGATGTTGAAAGCAGAAGAAACAGAAACACCAAAACAACTTTGCCGGATATTACAACAAATTTGGGATTTAGAAAAAGCCCCAGAGGAGTGGAAAACTGGGCTTATAGTAAAACTACCAAAGAAGGGTGACCTCAGAGATTGCGGGAACTGGAGAGGCATTACCCTACTGCCACTCACTAGTAAAGTATTTTGCAGAATAATCATCAACAGAATTGTACCAACACTTGAGGAAAAACTTCGGAAAGAGCAGGCAGGATTTAGGAAAGGAAGATCATGCATAGACCATATATTTGTACTTAGACAAATATTAGAACAGGCAAATGATGGCATAGCACAACATATGCATTATTCATAGATTTTGAGAAAGCCTTTGACAGTGTCAACAGAGATGCACTGTGGAAAATCCTAAGATGGCATGGCCTCCCCCATAAAATAGTTAATGTAATCAAAGCCCTATATGAGGGTTTTCAGTGCAAAGTTATCTGTGGAGAACATACCTCCAGCAGCTTTAGGGTACAAACAGGAGTGAAACAGGGATGTGTACTATCACCAACATTATTTATCTTGGCAGTAGACTGGTTAATGAAGGAGGCAACATCAGACAAACGCAGAGGATTACAATGGACCCTTAACACAGTGCTGGAGGACCTTGACTTTGCGGACGACATTTGTCTATTATCAAGCAGTCACAAAGATATGCAAGATAAAATAAACAAGTTAACCCAGAATGCAAACAACATAGGACTAAAGATCAACGTAGGAAAGACAAAGTTAATGAAGCAAAATGTGAACAGCAGAAATGTACTCAGAGTAGATAACAAGTTAGTGGAGGAGGTCAACGAATTTGTATACCTTGGCAGCAGAGTAGTAGAAAATGGAGACAGCACAGAGGACATCAACAGCAGACTTACTAGAGCAAACCAGGCTTTTGCAATGCTACAGAATATATGGAAATCAAATAAACTAAGCATAAATATGAAAATCAGGATATTTAAGAGTAATGTTCTAAGTGTACTACTCTATGGAAGTGAATGCTGGAAAATCACCAAAACCATAGAAAACAAGTTGAATTCTTTCCAGACTAAATGTTTACGTAGAATTAAAAAAATATTTTGGCCAAACACCATAAGAAATAACATCTTATTGGCAGAAATGCAGATGAAACCACTGACAGCAATTATTGAGGAAAGACGCTGGCGATGGTTGGGACATGTGCTCCGAATGACTGACAACTCACTACCAAAAATAGCACTAAGATGGACACCACAGGGGAGCAGAAGTAAGGGTAGACCAAAAGAGACATGGAGAAGAACAACAGAAAGGATGTTGAGCAATAGAGGGCTCACCTGGGCAAGAGCAGAAAAAAAGGCGAAAGACAGGCATTTGTGGAAAACCCTTGCGGAAGCCCCATGTGCCCTGGGCACTTAAGGTTCAGAGAGAGAGAGAATACAGTAGAGAAATAGTGGAGTCAGAAGTTGAATGTTTTAGAGTACTAATACAGTAGAGAAATAGTGGAGTCAGAAGTTGAATGTTTTAGAGTACTAATACAGTAGAGAAATAGTGGAGTCAGAAGTTGAATGTTTTAGAGTACTAATACAGTAGAGAAATAGTGGAGTCAGAAGTTGAATGTTTTGGAGTACTAATACAGTAGAGAAATAGTGGAGTCAGAAGTTGAATGTTTTGGAGTACTAATACAGTAGAGAAATAGTGGAGTCAGAAGTTGAATGTTTTGGAGTACTAATACAGTAGAGAAATAGTGGAGTCAGAAGTTGAATGTTTTAGAGTACTAATACAGTAGAGAAATAGTGGAGTCAGAAGTTGAATGTTTTGGAGTACTAATACAGTAGAGAAATAGTGGAGTCAGAAGTTGAATGTTTTAGAGTACTAATACAGTAGAGAAATAGTGGAGCCAGAAGTTGAATGTTTTAGAGTACTAATACAGTAGAGAAATAGTGGAGTCAGAAGTTGAATGTTTTAGAGTACTAATACAGTAGAGAAATAGTGGAGTCAGAAGTTGAATGTTTTTGGAATACTAGCTTCACAGCCCTGGGTCTGATTCAGTGGCCAATGTAACTACACCTTTTTCATCATCTTTGCTGCCACATCCATCCATCCATCCATCCATGTCCTTGGTTGGCGATTGGCTAAGCAGTCACCACCCAGTATGTCCTGTAATGTCTTGCAGGGCAGCAAGAGATTCTCCCTACCTCTTTCAGTCTGCAGCCAGCCTTTGTATTGTGTCCCAGCTGTGCTACATGTTGCTCGTTTCTGCATCTACAGTTTCCCACCAGGTAGTTTTTTATCAGCCTCTCTTTCTTTATCCCTTGGGTGTCCATCGTATGGCTGCTTTAGCAATAAAGTTGTTGCTGGGGTCTCTTCATTGTGTTACAACATGCGTATCTTCTAAATCACATTGGGCAAGCAAGTCTCTATTATTTATTGTCTGTGGCCAGTAAAATATTTAAAATCTTTCTGAGGCTGGTTCTGTGGAATGAGGATAATTTGTCCATTTCCTTTTTGGTTGTTCTCCAGCATCTGGTCCATAGAGGAGTTTGGATAACTCACAAGTTTTGTACAGCTTTATTTTGGTTCTAGTACTGTTCTGGGGCAACTTCCAGGTGTTTCTGTGGTCAGTGAAAGCTGTTCTCACTTTATTTATTCTACTCTTTATGTCCTTATTTGTTTCTCCATCCAGTGATCCAGTGTTAGAAGGATGCCAAGGTATGTGAAGGTATCTATTTCTGTTGGTCATTAATTTTAATTGCTGCTTGGTTTTCTGTGTTTACTTTCATTATTTCTGACTACATGTAACAGAGAACAGATAAAGCTGTACGATTTGAAAGGTTAGATAGGGGGAAGACTAACTGTGTAACCAGGAGATGGATCTAAAAGAGATGAGCAGAAAAACTTTATTTTCAAATGATAAACAGTTGAGCATGCCCTTTTGGACACTGTCTTGTTATGTCTCAGCTTTCATTCTGTTGTATCTATTCATTATTTCAGTAATTAGCAGGAGTAAAAATTAAAATGGTAAAATGTTCAACCTTCTGTACTTACATATTCAGCTTTATAAAGTAACAAAATACACAGGATACTGTTGGAAAAAAGAAAAGAATCAGTTATTGTCTGCTGAAGAGAGCATCTGAATTTTAAATATTAAACAAGGATGCTCTAAAGATAAATTAGATAGTAGTTTAGCCAGATTTTTGTCGTTTCCATGCTAGATATTTTTTTTTTAATTTCAGAACATTTTTTTTTCTTTTTGTATGATTTATCAGGCTCTTCAATTGAGAAACTAAAATACATCCAGAGAACAAAGCCACCAACATGGCTAGCTTTTTTCAACAGCTGAAAGCCTTGTTATGGAGAAATATATTGCTGAAGAAAAGAAACAAAGGGCAGGTTCTTCAAGTAAGTGTAATATACTTTTTTTTTGTAGATCAGTTGGTTTCCAGCTGAGAAAGGTGTGAGACAGGGTGTATCCTCTCACTAATGTTGTTTGGTATCACAATCGACTGGGTCATGTGCAATAGTACAAAGGATAGCCATCTGGGTGTCACATGGACCAAGGGCAGAAAAGACCTAGACTTTGCGGACAACATAACACTACTGAGTGCATCACATGCAGACCCCCAAGAGAAAACGGGTCGCCTCCACTCCTACTCAAAACAACTTGGCCTACTCTCTTGTGAGAGTTTCACATATCAACTGGTCTACTCAATCAAAGACTTGATGCATTTGAGAACAAATGGTCTCCGTAGACTATTGAACATCAGATTTTAAATCGAACGAGTCATAAGACAGAAATTGAACCAAATCTACATATCAAGATACATCAAAAGACGTCGATGGGCTTATCTCGGCCATGTTCTCAGAATGGACAAATCCAGACTCCCTCGCCAGGCCGTCACATGGTCACCGAAGAGCAAAAGAAAGCAAGACAGGCCAAGGGAGACTCTACATAGAACCATCACTAGAGAGAGTACAACTTTGGGATTCAAGTCCATCCAAGACCTACAGCGGGTGGCGGCGAGTTGTCAGACATGGAAAGATATGATTTCCACCCTATGAGCCAATGTTGGCCCTAAAGGAATGTCAATCAATCAAAAGCTACTGTCATTAATATTCATTTTCACTTTAGCATTGATGGAGGAAAAAAAAAGAAGCCAATCTGACACATTACTGACCTTATCAGACATGTGTGCTGGTTAGTAGTGGCAAATATGGGCACCAACTTGGAATTCCATATATATCTCAAAGAGATGAGTATGGCTTGTTTTCCTGTTAAGAAACTTTTGTAAAGTTACACTGCATAAATCTTGAGACACAGGCATCAAGATGAATGCATGAATTCTTGGAGAGAAAGGAGCAGGCTTCTTAGCAGATTGCATTGCCTTAAAGACACATTGATTCTCACCATTTAACTAGGTTTAAGAGCACAAACCAAGAAGACCATAAAGAGACATGACAGATGTCAAGGAAGGTTCTCAAGTCCCATGAACTTTGTTGTGGCTCCAACTGTGTAATCAGTTTGCATGCACCTGTGGTGCAGAGATGACTGTGCTAGAGTGGCCAACAAACCAAGAGCCTATTTCTCCTCTTCTTTTTGGTGCAGAGATGACTGTGCTAGAGTGACTGCATGGATAACTGGGCCAACAAACCAAGAGCCTATTTCTCCTCTGATTTTTGGTGCAGAGATGACTGCTAGAGTGGCAGCATGGATAACTGGGCCAACAAACCAAGAGCCTATTTCTCCTCTGATTTTGCTGCTTCTTGTAACAGGTGTAGCCTGACTAAAAGGCCAGAGCTAGCAGTAGTCATCATGGTAGGTGAAGCATGCAGAGAACCTTGAACTTTCTGGGTCTTCTCTGAGTCTTCAGGCAAGTCAGTGTAATCCTAAATATCTGATCTATGTCCTGTAACATTTTCATTTGGTAGGGGTGTGAAGTGTTGGTGTGTTCACATTACTAGTCCACTACAGAATTTGAGGTAGGGGTGTGAAGTGTTGGTGTGTTCACATTACTAGTCCACTACAGAATTTGAGGTAGGGGTGTGAAGTGTTGGTGCATTCACATTACTAGTCCACTACAGAATTTGAGGTAGGGATGCCAGCACCTGCTCTCACTGCCTTTGTTTTCCTAGGGAAAGGCCAGGTACCAGTTTTGTGAGGCTGGGTTGACCCTGGTGATGGTCAGTCTGAAATAGGGTGGGGGAGGGAGGGTCTGTGTGTGCGTGAGTGCATGTGTGTGTTTTTGTATAAAGAACAGGCTGTCATTTCACTTCATTAATTTCAATTTATCTTTGTGTAATCTACAGGAGCTGCTGTTTCCTGTGTACTTTGTTGGTGTTCTTGCAATGATTCGAGCACTGACAAAGCCTGAGATGAAACACAGCATGCATTTTCAGGCAAATGGCCTGTATCGCACATTTGCTTACCCATTTTTTAGCAACGGTGTGATATATGCATCGCCAGATACACCGGAGGTGAGAGAACATAAGCATAGCAAAATGGTTTTAAATAACAATATTTTAGTTTTTATAGTGTCAGATGTTCTTCCTTGTATGTAGATAAATTTTAACCGTTTTTATCTTGAGCCATTTAAATGGCTTTTAAAAAAAAAATGTTGAAATAAAATACCGTAAGTCTGCCATATAAAATAAGCAGCATGCACTTTCAAAAAAAAAATCCCCCAAAAATCACATGACAGCTACTTTTTTCAGTCCCTGAGTGCTGCTAAAAAGCAGGAGGTATGCAATACTTCTTTGGCAGACTCCACCACCATGGAGATTATGGCGATCCCTGCTCTGTTGGCAGGGTAAGCCTGTTACTGGGGGTACCAACAGAAAGATGAGACAGGGTCTTGATCATCTGTGGTTTGCCAGCCATGATGCTAGCGTATCAGCTGTGGGTTGTTGATCGCCAAATCAGACGGCCTAATCACCACTGATAACATTAGAAGCATGCAAGTCGATATCTGAGAATGATTGAAGAATTTCTGAGAGGGATTGGCAAAATTGTAGTTAACAAGACCTACAACTTCTAACATCTACTTGCTTCAAGACTGATTTTAGGATGAAAAATGTCATTATTATTATTAAGTAAATACGAGTAGTATTGATACGTGCTTAACTCTTTGTATACTGGGGGTTTTCCCCTCAAAATACGAAAGGGGGTAAATTTCACAATGTGGAATGGGATGGTTGTCACATTTAAAAGAATGACAAAGGCATAGTCTGATTTGTAGTATGATATATTATACACTGTTGAGCAATAGAGGGCTCACCTGGGCAAGAGCGGAAAAAAAGGCGAAGGACAGGCATTTGTGGAGAACCCTTGCGGAGGCCCCATGTGCCCTGGGCACTTAAGGTTCAGAGAGAGAGAGATATTATACATTAGTTTAAAGAAGAAAAAATATATTTTGTTGTTCTAATAAAATTGTTAGTATGTTATTAGTATGCAACAGAAAAAAGAGTTAAGAACTGAGAAGAAAGAATGGAAATGAAGAAACTGGAACAATGTTTTTTTTTCACTTACCCATCAAGTTAATCCACTGTAGTTGGTCCAATAAATCTGAAATGAAAAAAAATGTACACAGACACCTTTTCTTCACATATCCTCCAAATTTACATGAAAACATACACTAATTATGCATTTACAGCAAACTAAAAACACCAAGTGGGTAGGTAATATTTATATGAAAACAAGTCGGCAGCGACTAATATTTAACAGGCCATTGTGTGTTTTTTTAATTTGAAGCATTCTATATGCAACGTTTAATTTTATTTTACATTCTAAGCACTAAAGCGGTATTGAGCAAAGCACTGAGGGTGCAGATGTGGAAGATTTGGACACCCTGAACAATAGAAGTGAATTCTCTTCAGCCTGGCCGATGTGCTGCAGTGAGCACATCTCAAATCATTATTATGATACAAAATGAGATGCCTAGTATTAGAATTTCACTGGTGCAACTACTGGTTTGGTTGGAACTGGTGATGGTATGGATTTCTCTATCATCAGTTGTTTCATGCTGGCTTCCGTGAGCTGATACAGCAGCTGGCTCTTGAAATCACGCAGTCTTAGCGGCTTCCCACACCTGAGTGTGTGCAGTATGTAGCTATTTATCTGGGCAACCTCAAATAGCCACATGAATATTTTTTTCCACCACTTGACAGATTTTCTGGTATGGATGCCATAATATCCAGTTCTCTGATCCATGACATCACATCCATTCATTGACTGGTTGTATCTATCAGTAACAGCAGGCTTGACCACCTCTTTGCAGTATGCTATGGTCGACACAGCTAAAACCTCTTTCTTGGCTTTCTTATCTTTGAAAGCCACTCACAGAATCCTGTCAGTGCTGTTTAGAAAACTTTTCATTTGGAGATGGTCCAACTTCAGCTGTTTGAGCTGTGGTGGAAAGTTGTTTTCTAATGCGGTTGAGAGTCCCAGTGTAGTAGGTCTCCTGTTCTAGCAGATAGTCTACCAACTCTCTGGTTGTGTAGTATCTGTCAGCAAACACATGGTGTCTCGTACCAAATGGCTGAAGCAATGTCTAGAAGACTTTCTTGGCCTGTCCACTGCTGGGGTCTGCTTCAGGGTTATACGAGGACTTTGAGCTGAAGTAGAACAGGAGGTTCAGCACATAGTCAGTAGCCGCATCACATAGGTCAAAAGCCTTGATGTGATACTTTTTTTACTTATGTGCATTAAACTGCTTGTACTGCCACCTACCTTTGAAGCCTATCACTATTTCATCTCGGCTGAGGTTTTCGTAAGGATAGAAAGCTATACTACTCTTGTCAAGTACAAGATTTACGAAAGGTTCTGTCTTATCCTTTCCTTTAGCCTCATCTCCTGCAGCTTGTAGCATGATGTGATAAATATCCTGGAATCTTTGCCTAGTTAACATCTGGCCAAACAAGGCTTGACACAGATGAGGAGCTTGGGACCAGTAATCCCTAATAAAGGGCTTTTTCTGCATTCCGATGTTGATGAAAACAGCCAAAAATGTGTCCATCTTCATCTCAGTGACATCCTTCCACCTGCCATACACTGAAAACTGGCTACTTGGAGTGTTTATTTTATTCTTGCAAAATCATTGATTTGTTTCAGCAAGTAGCTCTTGATACTGCTGCTAAAAATGGTGGTAAAAGAGCTCAGCGCTGTACTCAAATCCAAGCCCTCTGTAACACCAGGCTGACGCAGAGGTTTGAACACAAATCTAGAGCGTATCATTCCCTCTTCTACAGATCTCCACTCACCATTGTCATCACCTGTGCTGCTTGTACAGGCTCCTGACATTACAGAATCTCCAGCATTACTTACTGTGGTGTTACAGCTAGTACTAGCAACATGCTGAGACGTTGTATCACCAGCTACCCTTCTAGCACGTTTTGCAGCTGAACCAAAAGACACATCCTCATCACTTGAATCAGCAGCAGCACGTTGGTCTGACAGCTCAAAATCCCTACCATCTTCAGTCCTCTTTACCACAGTCTAGCCACTTTTGAATTAAATTTTGAGCTTCTAATGCAGACAAACGCTACTCTGGACCAGAGGAACGAGAGGAACTAGAACTGGAAGCCATATTTGTTGATAAACAAAAACTTAGCAACAATAGACTTAGAAAAAAACCCGTTAAATTAATACACAACTGCTCTGCATTCAGCTTCTTCTTCATTCACTTCTACCACCAAGACCGACTTGTGATCCTATTGAATTTACCCCTGTTGTCCTCGTTAAGTCCCGTGGTCCCCAAAAGGACCACATGAGATCCCCAAGAGGACCACAGGAAGTTCAGAGTATCTCAGAGCTTGAACCTGTATTCTTGGTGGGTCTCAGAAGCGGGATTGCTGAAACACGTGTTGACAAATGGATTCTGGAAGGAAGTGCAAATGCTGGTTTAAGTATACTTTGATTATCTTTAAAATTAGAGAGCTACAAACTATCATCACACTGCGTGGAGCTTGGGGTTCTGAGGGGCAAAAAAGCCCAACGAGCGACACATCACAAAGCATACAAAGAGTTAAGACGTGGGTGTGCCTTGTACAATGTCTGGATGAATGGATGGAAGCTGGCCAAGATTTAAGCTTCTATACTCATGGTGCCATGCCCAGAATGGTGCAGTCATGTCTGTAGTGTTATGGAGGTTATTGCAAAATCTGGCAGTGTGTCTCTCAGTGAAGATGTGATTCCTTCTACTTGTGTGTGCTCCCAGGGCAAAATAAGGGAATCTGTGGCAGTCTACCACCACAATCATCATCACTATAGTCGCCATTGTCACAACAACATCATCATTGGATAACAGAGTAATGAGAAGTTTAGTATCATAGAATTTATATAAGAGCATAACATCAACTTTGTTTACCCTGCTAGATAATATGTATCATCTCTTACATTGCTTAAAACTGTTTTAAATACGTGTTGTTTACATGGAAAAAACCTTACTCTGATACATAAATAATTTTTTACAATGGCATATATTCTTTCTTCACACATACCATATGTTATTAAGCATATTATAGTTGTATCTTTTTGTATCAGGCTAAAATACATTTGGAAAAACCACAACACTTCTTTGATATGTTAATATCTACATTGTTTCACTTGTTTCATGATGATAAATTTATTCATTGTTTTATTATCTTTTTTTAAAATTTATGTTATTTGTATTTAAATTGTTTGAAGAAATAAACATAAACAGTGGGCTTAAACATTTGTTTCAGATTATCTTAGATTCCCAAGGTTGTTACTGAAGCATCTGTGACATATTTATTAAAGTGTTGAAATATATTATGTACATTTAAAAAAAAAAAGAAATCTTTGATCATAATGTGCCCGAGTTTTTCCTGAAAATTTTTTTTTACCAAATTTGTGTTTTCAACAGATAGATGAAAGGATGAAAAATGTGGTAGCCCAACTTCAGTTTCCTCCAAAATACACCCTCTTTCCAACACCAGAAGCGGCTGAGGTAGTTTATCGAGCTGACACCAAGAATGTTGCAGCAGGGATAATTTTTAACAACAGTGGTGACCCCTTTTCTTATGCCATTCGCATGAGCCCTAATAGGGTTCCAAACACAGCTAGCTTGTTCCAGTATAATGGAGGTAGTGAAAAGATTACGGTGGTTAACTTTCCCACTTTTAAGTATTTTTTTTTGTTTATAAGCAGTGTTTTGTTTTTGTTCCTTTCCTGAATATTTTTGCTTTGAAACAAAGTGTTATAGAGTTTATATCATGCTGGCTTATAAAAATACAGTACATTCTGGTCAATCAGATCAGATAGAGCCATGCCATTAAGCATAGGCAGTTATCTCTCTCACTTGATCCTCCTTATCCTGAGTCAACTTGATTGCTGTTTTCCCTCCAAACCATGCAGTCAGGCCATCTAGGCATTTCTGTCTTCTCTACCCTCTTTGTCTTATGCCATTTATCTTTCCAGGCATGACCACTTTTTCAAGAGCTTCATGCCTGCTGATATGTCCAAGAAGCTTTGGATGTCCTTTTTCTTATGTACGGCACTAGTTTGAGATATTCCTTTTTTTTTTCATTCTGGTCAAACGAGGTGAAACAAGTGAGTTTTAATATCACACTTTATCTACCATGAGCTTAAGGTTCATAGATAAGAAGTTGTTTTATCTGTAACGAATAATACTCTTTTTATGTTTCTTAATGTTTTAGGTAAGTGTTAGCTTCCATACTGACAAAATGTAATCTGCTTAGCACTTTCACCTTTTTTAGCCTTTTCTGTGAAATGTTTATTACTTTCATATAATATAACAAATACTTTTGTTATATATTATTTTGTTATAACAAAATATTCTTTTATGTGTACAGATGCATGCCGTGATGATGTAAATGGAACCTCTTTTAGCAGTCAGTGTGCTGTAAACATGTATCCAAGATCAGGGTTTGCACAACTTCAACTGGCAGTGGAGAATACACTAATGCAGGTTTGAATGTCTCTTCCCCCCCCCCTTTTTTTTTTCTGGAACTTAATTATTCACAGGGTTTTTTTGTTGTTGTTTTTTTCTTATTTTTGTCTTTAAAATTTTTCTGATTCAGGTGAGGTTCCATATTCAGGGAAGCCTTGGTATTCTATTTTCTTTTCATCCATCGACATCTGTATGCACAATGTAAACCAGTATACCTCACTTTACAATCAAGTATTATCTGTTTTGAAAGGGTTTTCCTCAGTACAGTGTGCAGAGTACCTATTTTTACTATTTGGTCATCCGAACAGTGATGAGAGTTAGAAGTGAATCCACCACACTCAGTCTGTGAAGCTGTCAGTATAGTTCTTCTGCTTCGAACATCTCTGATGTGTTCTGGCCTGGGTGGGCTAACGCCTCTCACCCAGCGGGGATGCACTGATATTCCAAACACGTCGAGGTCTTCCGGTGAGAAAGTCCAACCCTAGACCAAACTGGTGCAATGAAAACCACGGTGTCACGCAATCCCGCTTCCGAGACCCACCAAGAATACAGGCTAAAGCACTGTGATACTCTGAACCCCTTGTGGTCCTTTCGTGGAACTCGTGTGGTCTATTTTGGACCACACAGGGGACCACGGGACCTAACGAGGACCACATGTGTGAATTCAGTAGGTTCACAGTGCGGTTTTTGGTGGTAGAAGTGAACGAAGAAGAAGAAGAAGAAGAAGATCTCTGATGTGAAGCTGGATGTGAAGAACAAACTAATCTGCATTATGCTTTTGATATTGCCATACAGCTTGGTCTGGACTGGGTATAGGTTATTGCTGTATCTTTACAGATGGTGGACTGTCATTTTATCCATTGCCACAGATGCACTCATCAGTTGTGCCCATCTTCAGTTCTAGTATAGTACACAGTGGTAAACCAGTGTGACCACTACTTGCTTATGATATAAGCATCATCATAGAGGAACAGAAGTGACCGTCTTGAGATAAATATCAGGGCCAGGAAACTAAGCTGACCCAATTCTTGTAATGTTTCAAACTGTGACATTTCAAACAAGATAGGAAAAAATGCTTTCGAAGGTTATGGAATCTTTCATCCTTTGTTTGATTCAGCCAGTAAATATAGATATTATGCATTTGTATGGTAACTTCTAAACTAAATCATGTAATTTTTTTTTTTGTTGGTGATATCCACAGTTAAGTTGCTTTGTTAACATAACATATTTTATGTTTTGTCTTTCTTTAGATTGAACTAGCTGAAATATCACATTGTTGTCGTGTTACTGTCAGCCAAAGGTTTTACATTTAAGTACATTTTATTGACTTAGATCTTACTGACCAGTACCCAAGACACATGATATATGAACATTGTTTTTTTTTGTAATAAACAATACATCGGCCATGTTTTATGGGGAAATGACATGATGCATGTTGTTAACATTTCTTATCTTATCTTATATCCTTCCCGTGCCGTTAAACGTCACATAGGGCTCGCAAAGTAGTTCGCCAATTTTAACATTTACATTTACATTTGTTTAAAATTAGAAGCTTTCACTTGTGGAACAAAATCATATATTATTTACATTTTTTTTAAAGAGAATTCACTTATAAAGCCAGCGGTAGGTTAAGATTTAACAGTATGAGATCACACATTAGTAGCCTACCAACTCCACCATGCTCCTAAGTTTCAGTTAAATAAGTGTGTTTGATGAGATCCTTTGTTTCTTTGTCACCTTCTTCTTCTTTACCCCTGTCTGGGACATAGGCCATCAACAAAGGCTTTCCTTTTATTTCAGTCTGCAGGTATAGGCAATCTTTTTTTTTTGACTTTCCATTTATTTCAGTCTGCAGGTATAGGCAATCTTTGTTTTTTGACTTTCCATTTATTTCAGTCTGCAGGTATAGGCAATCTTTTTTTTTTGACTTTCCATTTATTTCAGTCTGCAGGTATAGGCAATCTTTGTTTTTGATCCCTGCTTCGAGACTTCTTGATGAGATACCAACTTCTTAACATCACTTTATTACATCTTACATCCTTCCCGTGCCCTTAAACGTCGCAGAAGCTCTCGCATGATAGCTCACCACTTTATTAACATCAGGTTAAAAATTACTCGGAACCTGATTCTCTGTAATGCACAATCTATTTTGTTGACTGATTGTGCTGAAGTATTATTCCACTAAATGTGATGCCAGAAGGTGAGAAGGAATATCATTACTTCATTT
>CM019721.1:28445222-28768149 GCA_009760885.1 Achatina immaculata | reverse complement strand
ATTATAATAATCATAATCCTCATTAACGTCTCTCTCTCCCTCCCTCTCTCTCTCTCTCTCTATATATATATATATATATATTCAAGTGCCATGCCGCGTGGCGTAGGTGATCATTTCCCTGTCTTTAGACTTGATTATGAGATCCGCCGGTGACTATCTTCCTAGCCACACTGACATCCCATTCTGTAACATCTCTCTCTGCCTTCCTCTGTCTCTTCTTCCCTAAATTTTTCCAATTGCCACAGTTTGTTCCAGTTTTCCTCTTCTCAGGATATATCCTATAAATCTCGCTTGTCTGCCTCTGATCTTTGCTATAGCCTCTCTTAAGACTTCTTCATTGGTTTTCTTAGCTGTCCATGGTACCTTCAACAACCTTCTTATAAACCACATCTCCTAGGCCTCCATTTCTCGCTGTACACTCTTATTCATGGACCATGCTTCACATCCATAAAACAAAATTGGCTCGATGTAACATTTAAGTACTGGGAATCTTGTTTCCATTGATACGGATCTGTTGCACAGGATGTTTCTCATTTTCTGGAATGATGACGTGGCTTGATCACGTCTGCATTTTATTTCGTTGTGACATTTCCCATCAGATTTTATACTCGTTGCTAAGTACTTAAATCTATCAATTTGTTTCAGTTCTGTGCCATCGATGGTAATGCTACATTTTGCTGTTATTCTTTTCTTTGAGATGACCATCACTTCAGTCTTCTTTTTTTTTATTCTGAGACCTTTATTTTTACTTTCACGAAACATGACGTCCAGGAGAGCCTGTAGCTTCTCTTCAGTTTTAGCAATCAGGACTGTGTCGTCTGCATATCTTATGTTGTTAAGGTTGTACGCTCCAACGAATATTCATGTTCTCTATATTTATCATTATGTTTTCGCTGTACAAGGAGAAGAATTCAGGAGATAAAACACATCCTTGTCTGACTCCCAATTGTATGTCTTGGAATTCTCCTTTTTGTTTCTCAACCCCCATTGCTGATGATTGCAGCCAATATATGTTTTTGATAAGTTTCAGATCTTTCCCATCTATGTTGATGTCTTCCAGTATTCTTATAATTTCTGTGTGTCTCACTTTATCAAATGCTTTACAGTAGTCTATGAAGCATGAGTATAGGTCATTCTTTACTTATAATGATATCTTCATCCGTGTTCTTATATATATATATATATATATATATATATATATATATATATATATATATATATAAGAACACTGTACTTTTTCCTTCGACTAAGCCACACTGTTCCTCAGCGATTTCTGGATTTATTTTGCTCCTGACTCTTCTCATAACAATAGAAATATGATTTTGGTAACATGGCTTATATGACTAATGGTTCGATGGTCTTCATATTCAACTGCGTCTTGTTTCTTTGGTAGGGCAATGACAATTGATTGCAAAAAGTATGATTGGATATAGTTACTGTTATAGATGTCATTCAACAAACTGGTAATTATTTCTATGCCAAGCTCTCCTAATGCTTCCAATTCCTCCTTGATGATTTTATCTGGTCCTGGTGCTTTGTTGTTTTTCATGGGTTTGATGGCTTCTTCCACTTCTGTTTCTAATATGTTAAACCCTTCATTATTATTTCGTATATCTATTTCACTTATATTGTCCTCATAGAGTTCTCTAATTTATTCACTCACATTTATCAGAGGGCGTGCAGTAAAGCAAAGAGTGAAACATGTAGTTGCCAAGAACTAGCGGCATCAGAAGATGATTCTTCTACATAAGACGTGTTTTATCAATAGCTTCATGCTGGTGCATTTACTGAAGAAGATATCGGAAGCTTCAGTGATGACTTTCTAACTTGTAATTATTTGGAAAATAGAATCCTAGGATGAAGCACAAACTCTTGAGAAAGATATGAAACCCGAGATGGTTATTGCTCAACCAAATATCATGATATTGTTTATACAAAAATGTGAAAAAAAATTGAAACATAAATATTTTTGATGACGCTGATAAATATTTTTCACTGACATATCGTCTCTCATAAAGAAGTTTTCTTACTAGGTTTTGTCAGGCATTATTATTCAATTTGAACAGTTTGCGAGTCTGGAACATACGGCCTTGATTGTGAAAGCGCATGTAGCGAGTTCTGTGTCAAGGTTACGAGTGATGGCAGGTCATGTGACAGCACTAACGGCACTTGTTTACACAGGGACATGCAAATGAATGAATGAATATAATAAACACAAATATGCATGAGAATGAGGGGGAAAGGGAAGAGAGCGAAGGAGAGAGGGTGGGGAGACAGAGAAGGGGAGACAGGGAAAGAGAAAGAAGGAGACAGAGCGAAATGGGGGAGGGGGAGAGATAGTGGAAAAATAGAGAGGGAAGAGAGATAATGAAGAAATGAATAATCTTGACTTTTGAAAGATGATGATTTAGGCACATAAGTCTGACGTACACTCTGACCTTCATATGTCAACGTTCATTGTTACCACACATTAGATTAGGCACTCATACCCTCCTAACATCTGACCTTCCTATCTCATCTTTCATTGTTACCATACATTAGATTAGGCACTCATACCCTCCTAACATCTGACCTTCCTATCTCATCTTTCATTGTTACCATACATTAGATTAGGTACTCATACCCTCCTAACATCTGACCTTCCTATCTCATCTTTCATTGTTACCACACATTAGATTAGGCACTCATACCCTCCTAACATCTGACCTTCCTATCTCATCTTTCATTGTTACCACACATTAGATTAGGCACTCATACCCTCCTAACATCTGACCTTCCTATCTCATCTTTCATTGTTACCACACATTAGATTAGGCACTCATACCCTCCTAACATCTGACCTTCCTATCTCATCTTTCATTGTTACCACACATTAGATTAGGCACTCATACCCTCCTAACATCTGACCTTCCTATCTCATCTTTCATTGTTACCATACATTAGATTAGGTACTCATGTTCGTCTTACACCTGACCTTCATATCTTATCTTTCTTTGTTACCACACATTAGATTTACTACCAGCATACACACCTTTTTTTATCACCCCCTTAAATGACATTATCACTGTTTTATATGTTAACTTATAAATCTAATGTATGACAGTGCTGTTAGTGACTTTTTGTACTTCAAAATATTATCTGGAAACTGATATACTTCATCAAGGCAAAAATAATTGTTTGTGAGCGTTGTGAGAAATTGCATTCAATGTAATAAATAAACTACATATTTATATTTTTATTAAACAGGAGAAAAATACTTTCAGTATCGATTGCAGTGAAAGATACCAAACCGCTAGATTCTTTAACGTTAAATTTATATAATGTTACTGATTTACAATATCAGCATGCACTGGCATAATTATTATTTCTACAAATCCACTTTAGTCTGTCAAGCAACGATCTAAAGAATACATAAGCCACTTGAGTTATTATACGACACCTTCATAGCCTGTAATGTCATCTCAGCAAGCTTCGTTTAACAATCGCTCAAAGCGTAAGCAGAGACACAAACGATCATCATAATTTAGCATAGATTCGTCTGATAAAGCTTTCAAATTCAACACCAACACAACCATAGTCCACACTGCTAGTTAAGGTTCGATCATCAAGACAACAGTTAGCGTAGACACCATTGTCTGAGTCAGGAATCAACATATTTCTTTTTATATGTTTATGGGATCTTTCTATTTTTAATATATCTTTATTCCTAACAAAATTTCAGCACGTCCTTTAAGCGACTTTAAATTATGTATATAAATGCACATACATGTTAACACGATGATAGTGTACTTAAAATAAATATATGAAAGTGTAATGAGAAGGAGGTATATGTGACACGTCTACACACACTCACTCATAAAAACATATTACATTACTGTTTCAAATATCATGTTATATTTTAGGTTTATGAGACCTTTGTACGAGTTATTAAAACTACAGCAACGATAAGTTGCGTCATGATGCTTATATACTTCATTAGATATTCATAGAACACAACAGTTATGAAGTTTTAGAACATTACTTGACATAAAGAAGTATCCCCAGCTCTCACTACTATCTACCTGTATCTGTGAGTTGTAATGTTACATGTTTACATTCTACTATACAGACACGGTGCGCACAGTAACTGTAGCATGTAGGCAAATTGTGCTGTCTTTTCCCCTTCCATTTCAATGAAAGTGATTTCCTTTTTGTTGTTAGGCTTGTGCCGAGGCTGTTAGCAGCGGAAATAACTTGTATTTCTTCAACTGCAATATTGTCTTCTGCAGTTGTCTTCTCTTTTTACATGTGTTCCACTGCGTCTATGATTTGGTGTTGATGTATTGGTGCTCATTCTAAGTTAATTATTGATTGTCGTTCAGGTCTGTTTTTTAAAAATGATATTTATAAAAACGGACATATTCCAAAGTGTATGTTGACATAGATCTTTACAGACCTGTCAAAGTAACAAGGCGCACAAGAATGTGAAGAACATCAACCTATCAGTATAGCTTGCCTTATTAAGAAATTGCTGTAAAGAAAAATAACGAAAATGATGATGGAAAAAGTTAAAGTAAAGATAGCAGAGGAGCAATGTGCTTTGTTGAAAGCAAAGAAAATTTCAGAGCATTAAGAAATGAGTTGTGATTTCTTAATATAGCCAAAATATTATGAGAGTCATTACCGACAAGATGAAAGTACGAGGACATAACATTAATAAGTTGAGATACGCTGATCACACAGTTCTTATAGTAGGCAGTGAAAAACGGTCTACAGGAGCTGCTAGATATAGCAGTAGAAGAAAGTGAATATAGAGGGCTGTTACTGAATAGCAAGAGAATAGAAACAATGATCGTGTCCGAAAGAAAACTGTACCAGAAAGTAATGATAAAAATCAAAAGAATAACATTAAAACACGTACACACATTCAAGTATCTCAATACAAAGATAACGTCGGATGATGGATGTGCCACAGAAGTGAAAAAAAGAATACAGCAGGTAAAAGAAACGTTTCAGAAAAAGAAATCTAATTTGTACAATCCATCTCTGTCACTAGATACTACGGGGGTGAAGATGCCCGATAAGGTAATCGGCGACCAAGAGCTGATATGCCAGGTTCAGGGGTAGCGACCCATAGCTGACCAACACCCTGTCCCTCCTCTCTATGGTACCCCAAGTAACAGGCCTAGCCTGGCTAATGGGGTGGGGATCGCCATAGTCCCCATGGTGGTGGAGTCTGCTAAAAAGCATTGCACACCCCCTGCTTTTTAGCTGTACTCCGGGACTGAAAAAGTAGCCGCCATAACCCGTTCCCTCGTCAATACGATGCTGTGCCTCAACATCTCCACAGCATCGGCTAGAAAGAACAACAGCTCGCAGTTACAGAGAGTTCGTACAAGTACAAGTACAAGCACTAGATGCTAGGAAAGCAGAATTATGAGCATTAGAGGCAACTGAAATGTGGTTTCTACGAAGAATGTTAAAAATGCAACAAATGAGGAACGCCTAAAGAAAGCCAAAGAAACAAAGAACATTAAAAAACCCACTACGGGGGAGACAGTCAAGGTTTGTTTGTCATAGAATGAGGAGGGAAGGGAATGAAACTATGGTGACAATATTGGAGGCATGACAGAGATTGGTCAGGTGTCGATGTCATTACTTACTTGTTTTTATTTGTTGAGATATAAAGACAGATGTAAGTCAGCACCAGAATTTTTTTTCTGTCAGGCAAGAAATCCGGAAAGAACTTGCAAAAGACCGATTCATTTTTATCAATTTTGTTTTTAATAGATCACAGCACTGAGACAGCGAGCATAAACAAAAATGCGTGCTCCATGATAGTAATCACGTGACTGGGTGAGGATTCGAGGTTACCAAAGTTTTCCTTTCCTGCTACTATTGCAGGTGTTAATGTTTCTCATTGTTTATATGTGGGTCGCAAACATGAACCGATCCGCCATTCTTCAGCGTGGTTTTCTGTGTCGTTCTAGTGTTATCTTAAATTACAAATCGAACACTCTCACTTTTCGCAAAAAGAAGGCACCATAAGTACAGGATTTGCATATTATATCTATTCTTCGTCTTCGGCGTTCTTCTGTTCTTTACACTAGCTATGAGAATGTTATTCCTCTCAAACTGAAGGCCCTACGACATTTCCATACCGGATACATACATCAGTATCTATGTAGGGACATGTTAAGTGTTACATGGTTCAGATGGCTGATACTCTTTTTCTACAGCCGTAGCAGGAGCTTTAGGTTGTGGACTCAGAATTTGATCTCTAGGCTCGTCATTCCAGATATCAACCATTCAAACAAATATTTCAGGTTCAAGCGAGAATGTGTTTTAGGGAGATTCACTTCTGGCCAGTACATGCACATTATTTCCAGTTTGTTGACTCGGTTTCAACAACTTCCTCATGACTACTCCCGGCACTAAGATGTAAAGGAGTATTTCCCCAATTATCTACACATTTAATCCCCAGCATTCAATAAAACTGTTAACAATATCTTTGAAACATTTACCACCACTATTATGTAATATAGTTTTTTCACACATGTGTACTTCATTTACAGAGGTCAAAGCTTTCAGAAAAACCGTATCCTCCACTGTCTTGAAAAGGAGCATTCATACATAAAATTTCTGTATTTACAGAGGCACCAGTTTTCAACATAACTTCAGCAATCTAAAATGCCCAACACTTACGTGGTATGTTTAACATGTATGGAGAATGGTATCAGAAAACAAACAAAAGAGAAGATACAAACCAACTACCTTTATTGGCCTTCAAAATAACCATCATCCTTCACAACACACTTTTGGCACCGTTCATGAAGCTTCTGGAAACTGTCAGCAAATGGCCTTTAGGAATCGTTCTCAGAACCGCTGTCACACGTTAATGAATCGCTGCCAACTTCACAAAACATGCGCCTTTCATGGCGCTTTTCAGGCGGGGAAACAGAAAGAAGCCGACATGCGTGAGATCATTGGATTCCGGTGGATGATCGAGAATATGTAAGCCATGCTGAGCCAAGAATTCGCGCAGTCGGATCGCACAGTGCGCAGGCTCGTTATCGTGCAGCAACATCCACTGCCTAGTCCTGCTCAGTTCTGGTCGAACACGATGAATGTGTAGAATCAACGGTTTCAAAACTTCGTGGGCGTTCATGACTTGACTCGCAAAAAAGAATTCATTACTGATGATGCCATTGTGTCGAAGAAGGCGATCAACAATGTCTTGACCGTGGACTTTTGCAAGCGACTCTTTTTTTAGATTGAACGCTATTCCATCGATTGCCTGTTGGATTTCGGATCGAACTGGTAGCACAAGAACTCATCCCGTGTGACGACGGTTCTCAGAAAATAAAGGCGTATCCTATCTTCTTAAAGACATAAGCCTTGTCCCTTACTTATCTGAAGAGGAAAACTTATCTTTATGTGTGGTAGAAGAAGTATCCTTGCTATACAACTAGAGCACAACTAGAAGCTACTGTTGTATTAACAGGGACTAGAGAAACAGCTAACTGGTAGTTTGTTAAGTCTCTCATGAACAAACTAACAGATTGACCTAAGCGTCTTCAGTTTGTGTCTGCAATATACTCAGAGAACATTCACATCTATCCACTCTCATTCTTTCCACTGGACAAGAACATTACATCCAGACTTCATTTTTCAAGCACACAACGCAACAGTAACACAAGTCATAGGAACAGCCAAGAGGGTAGTTCAAATTTCATAGACATGAAATTTATTGATGGGGAAGATGAGGATGATAGCAATGACGATGGGAACAAACGGCAGTGACAAAACATGTGACATGAAAACTTCCCGGGCACGCAGTCCATGCCGTAAGGAAGAAACATTCTACTATAAGGAAGTTACAAGAAGATACTACTTACAAATTCTGGAATATGTATCATCTCCAGAATAACAATCCATCTTCCACGAGTAGGAAAAAACACAACAGTGCACTCCAGTCTTAACAAGCAAGCTACTACACAATTCCTACATAATAGTACAGAAAATCTTCCCCTAAAAAGGACAGCACAAATGTTACTACTCCAAAACTATAACACGACTGATCTCACCTAAACTTGCTACTGACTGCTAAAAAAACTCACAAGAATCCTCCTTGACCACACAATCAGCTGGTTAAAAAATCATCCCTTGAACCTTACTCACCCTCTCTAAAAATATACCCTAACCGGTGATATCCCGAGAATTCCTAATTCTTATGATCTAAAGATACCTTTATACAGACATCCCTTGAAGTTACCACTCTGCGCCTACTATTTGTCTGCTGTTTAAACAAACAAAAAGCCTACTACATAATCTCACCTGAAACTTTACATAACAGTCAAGACTAGCAGCTGATGCGTGACTTTATTCTCACGCGCAACGTGAGCTAAGTAAAAATAAATATTTAACCAAGGGACTGAACACACGATTCTAAATTTTACATTTGATTACATCCCTTGTACAACAACAAAAAGAAAAAGATCATTAATGATCTCAGCTTGTTCTGTTACAAAAGGATGGATCCTGGTCTCAAATGTTAATGAAGTCTCCTAAGGTCTCCATCCATTTTGATTTCTGTTTGCCTGTCAGCTTGTGCGGCACCGACCGGGAACAGATCTTTCACTTACCCAACTCTTCGCGGACGATGGTGAGCACCGTGTCCTTGCTAAATCACTTTTCCTTTGCCATCGACGAGCTGGTGGCCGATCTCGTGCCAGCATTTGTTACACTGGCTAGATCATGTCTGTGGTTCTGCTTGTCGACGGCAACTCAAACGTGGCTCACCTCCAGTCGTTTCCTTCCCTGTGAAAACGTTTGAACACATTTTCTGCTCACAGCTTCCGTTCGGCACACTGACCCAAACATTCCATGCGTCACCGTCGCCGTTTTCCCCAGTTTGTAGCAGAACTTGATGTTCACTCGTTGCCTCATGCACTGTGACGCTACCACTGACACTGACAAGTTCGACTGCCCACAGTGGGTTTACCCTGTCGGTCACGTGTACTCCACGATAAGTGGCGCCTCTCGGCCTGTCTCTGGATAGCCATGTGCAAGGCCACGCACCTGGCACATGTTGCCGTTAAGATAGCGGACCATTCAACGAAATTTTTAGTCACACTGTTACATTCAACTGTGGTTGCAAAATCTCTGCACTTGACTCTAGCAGCATGTGAAACCCCACTCTTGAAAAGAATTTTAGCAATTTTTACGTTATTTTTCAGCACTTCAAAGTAAGGGAGTATTTCCATTATTGTCTGTAGCATTTACAGAAGCATTAGACTAAAGTAGAATTTCTACTATATCCTTGTGACCATTACCCATACTACAGTGTAAGGGAGTACTTCCTCTCTTGTCTGCAGTCTTTACAGAAGCTCTTGCTTTGATCACATTTTCAACACGTTTATGTCCATTAGATGAACTGAGGTGCAGACTTGTTCTGTTCTCATCATCTCCGGCCTAAGTATTAGCTCGTGGTTTAATTAAACTCTCCACGAGATCTGTGTGGCCATTGGAAGCGGTGTAGTGCTACGGAGTTTGGTTGTCACAGGCTCTTAATACAAGCACATCATCTCCTTCTCGTATTAACTTTCGTATCTCTTCTCTGTCCCATGTCCTTATACTATTTATCATTATTGTTTTGTGAAATTCTGAAGAGGACATTGTTAAGAGAGGCCAAATTATTTGGCATAAAATCCCTTGATGAGGTTGAAAGACTCGCCGAAGACAGCAAAATTTGGCGAACTACCTTGCGAGCCCTATATGACGTTTAACAACACGGGAAGGATTTAAGATAAAAGATAAGATTATTGGTTTATTCGTTATTAAGTATCCATCTCAAAGATAAATGCCAAAGTGACTCTTAAACTTAAGAGAACCACTCTGAAATATTAGGCAGAACATTTGCTCATAATTAAATTAATTGTAAAATGTCCTATTTTTGCAAATAATAATAATAATAATAAACAACAGAAGACTTTAGAAGGAAAAATGTCATTATGAAAAAGAAGTAATGATAAAAAAAGAAAAAAAAAACTGATTGATAGAGATGTGACTTCTCTCCCTAAAACTCGAATGTGAAGATCTTGTCCGTTTTGGTAATCACCGACACATAGCTGACATGTTAGCGTCACGGTTGGATAATCATAGCTGACAAAATCCCTGTCCCACCTTTCAGTTGATACCCCCAGTAACTGGCCTAGCCTGGTTAACGGGGGTTTGAGTCTGTTAAAGAAGTATTGCACACCCCCTATATTTTAGCTACACTTAGGACTGACAAAATAGCCGTCTGAACACGCCCCTCAACTGTCGACCATCTTGTGCCTCAATACTTTCACATCTTTGCCTGCAAAGAACACCAGCTCGCAGCTCCAAGGAGATGGAAGACAAAATGTGATCCCAAAAACTTCAACGGTTTCGGATATATCACTGAGTTCTCCCTCCTCCATCCCCACCCACCAGTTGAAGACCGAAAAAGCATTCTAGTACAGGCAGCATTTGTTTCTCAAAAGTTAAGAAAATATATAACCTGTGAGAGACCAGGCCAGATTAGACACACAGTGACACTGGGATACGGACAAATTATACCAAAAGAGTCTCAGGAATTAGCCATGCCATGTATGAAGTAACAGAAGTATATATATATATAGGTACAGTAATATGAGTTGAAACTGGTGTAGGTCCAGATAAACTTAATGAGCGCTTGGTTTTGATAGTGGGATATGGTGAGTGGAGAGGTTCTTAGAAAATAGTGAGTCATATAAATGCATGTTTTATTGGGAAAGGCGGAAAAGACTCCATGAATAAAGCTGCAGTATAAGAAAATTTATGGCTAGTTAATGTCTAATATCTGAAGTGGTATAACCAGTATTTTTTATAATAAATATATTCACTAGGGAAGAGTAGAATTTGTCCCCTCTTAGTGAAAAGTATATTGACTCTCTCCTCTTCTAATCCTAGAATGTGAATAAAGCTGAGAATAAAGTGTTTTCTTTTTAGTCAGACTGGTCGGGAGATCAAAAGAACATATTGTTTTCAAAGTGTTTATTTCTTAGTTTTTGTTATAATACTTACAGTGACTGAGGATGACAAGACAGAATAACGCATTCATTACTGCGTTTCACTTCACTTCGTGATATTTCTACGTTCCGGTTTAGCAGAAACACGTAAAGCAAGGATACATTTTAATAAAGCACCAAACGTATGTTATGAAAGTGAAAATATAAGGAAGGTGAAAATTACTTTAAACATAGCAGTTATGACATAAATTCGTCATGAATGTTATATATGTGAGAAACCACCAACGTTCATATCGTTCTCTCAAAATTCTTGATGTGATACATCTGTAGACAATGAATCGGAACAAACATTAAATGTAAATTAATGAATCAAGTGTCAGATAAAAACAGTGAAGAGAGGAGAGAACAGGACTTTGAGCCACCTCATAACAAGGTTTAAGGACCAAAATTAGAAACCATTCAGTTAAAATAAGTCTGTAACTAACTACAATAATACAGCAGTATACAAAACTTAAAATGAACAGCTTATGCTAGAAACACGGATAAGAGAAATGACGACTGCATTAAACCTGATTATAGTAGTAAAGTAGATAGAGGTGATTTGTTCAGTTTTACAACAAGATTGAAAGAGTGAGGAAATTAGGAAGAAATAAGAATCTCAGAAAGTTAGCACTACTCATAAATGAAAAACAAACAACAATTCAATTATCATATGAAAAAATAGATGAAAAATTAATCTCCTAGGTTTTATCGTATCCTCTTTGTAAGAATAGTCACCAAATGCACATTGTGCTCATCTTTCTTACAACTGATTCGGGTTATTTGGCTCAAAGAATATATTAAGAAAATGTACATTTTGTGTTAGGAAAATAAAATACTTATACTTTCATTTTAGTTCCACGAAATTTTATGTAAAAGATGCATGCAATGGAGACGCATGGTCCCTTTGTGCTTTTCAAAAACGAAACCACAACTTGTTTTTTTCCAAGAATAGAAATGGAAGCGATTGGTTTCCAGTAGAGTAACAGATCGATACTAAACATGTTCTATAACGTCACCCAACTCTTCTTACACTGCCGTTGAAATAAGAAGCAATACATAAGACGTAAGTATTCTACCTTAAATAAATGTCAGATACATAAGAAATTCTTACCATGAGATCAAGTGAATTTAAAACTTTCTCAGAACCTGTTTTCAGTACTTCACACAAGTAAATTCGTCGCTACAGGACACAGACTTTGGAATTATGTTTTTTCATATACGTTAAGAATTGCTGTATTCAGTAGCTTTCATTTTAGTGCCGCATGCGAACATTACTGTACCAGATGTATACGCTTTTCTCAAGAGTAGTAAAACAATGGAATCAGTCTACCATGACAAGTAAGCAACAGACATCATAGGGGAAGGTGGCAGATTACTAAGGGAAAATGTGGTAACAAGCATGAAATATGAGCTCTGTGGTCCTCAAACTCTACCACTCTGGTGACTTCGGCAGGAACTGCTCATCTGCTATTTCCATTTTTATCTTTTTTCTTATTCTTCTCATAATAATTCTCAGACGTAGCTTTGTTATGTGACATGGGAGCCTGATAGTTCTGGGGTCATCTCATTCCTGTGTACCTGGTTTCTTTCGTAGTGCTATAAACGAGGAATGAAGCAGGTCATTTGGCATATAACCATTGTTGCACATGTTATTCAGTAACTTGTTCATTATTTTTAATTATATTTCCACTAGCATTTCTATTTCTTCTATTGTTATATTATCAGGCCCAGTTGCTTTTTCTTTCTCCATGTGTTTGACGGCATTTATAATTTCATCTTTAATATTGGTGGTCCATCACAGTATATGGTGTTATTTCTGGTCTTTCACCTTCATATAGCTCACCGATGTACTCTAATGTATAAAATTCGAAAAAAGTAGGAGCAGCTTTATTACTTAACGATTACAAAGTTGTGACGTTTCGGCGTGAGCCTTAATCATACAAAAACATACAGGACGAAGAAATAGGGAGAGGAGATAAAGTATAGATTTACATGAATACTGTTAAAAAAAAGGTACTTAGCTGTAAATAAGGTGTGGCTTGTCTGGCGGTGTGTGTCAGGAATGGATCTGGTAGGACGTGGAAATTGTTTAAATAGAGACCTGTGATATGTGGTCGGTGGGTTGTAACTGGGAGTGGTGGATGGGGAACCGGAGAGGGAAGAGAGAGTGACGCACTACTGGCCTAGCTAGGAGAATTTGAAACAGGTGATTGGGGAAGAGATGTTGCAGAGAAGAGGGGTTGCTGAGAAAATAGCGGGGTTGCAGAGTGATGCTGTGAGGAAGTTTGAAAAGTAAAAAGGGGTAACAGCCATTAAACAATGTCACGCAGATGACACAAGCCGCCTGGCACTTGAGAACCGGTGCATTCAAAATTATGGGACGCTGGAACCACATGGGTTAAACTCGCTGTTTAGTTACACGTAACATCATCTTCTTCAATCATTATAGTACCTCTCCACTAAATCCACCCCTTTTTACTTTTCAAACTTCCTCACAGCATCACTCTGCAACCCCGCTATTTTCTCAGCAACCCCTCTTCTCTGCAACATCTCTTCCCCAATCACCTGTTTCAAATTCTCCTAGCTAGGCCAGTAGTGCGTCACTCTCTCTCCCCTCTCCGGTTACCCATCCACCACTCCCAGTTACAACCCACCGACCACATGTCACAGGTCTCTATTTAAACAATTTCCACGTCCTACCAGATCCATTCCTGACACACACCGCCAGACAAGCCACACCTTATTTACAGCTAAGTACCTTTCTTTTTTTTTTAACAGTATTCATGTAAATCTATACTTTATCTCCTCTCCCTATTTCTTCGTCCTGTATGTTTTTGTATGATTAAGGCTCACGCCGAAACGTCACAACTTTGTAATCGTTAAGTAATAAAGCTGCTCCTACTTTTTTCCAATTTTATACATTCTAGTATCACAGCTTTACTGCAGTGTTTAGTGTATAGTTGTATACTTATACACCAATTATTGTGTTACCGATGTACTCTGTCCACCTGTCCACAATGTCTTCTTTTCCCATTAACATTTTACCTTCTTTTGATCTCAGGCATCCTGTGGTATATTTTGTTTTCCTGCCTGTGAATTCACTCATTCGTTTGTGCTTATTTTTGCTGTCTTTATTATGGGAGTCCTCTGTTTGTCTGCACTGTTCATTTAACCATACTTCCTTTGCTTCTCTGCATTTGCGTATTATTTCTTTATTTATCCTGTTATATATTTCATTTATGCATGCGAAAGCTGGAAAACAACTAAAGAAATATAAAAAAAATTAGACTCTTTTGAAAACAAATGCCTAAGGAAAATACTCGGCATCAAGTGGAACGAATTCAAGAACAATGCAGAGATAAGACAGATGACTGAACAACAACCAGTCTCATGGGTGATCAGGAAAAGGAGATGGACATATGTTGGTCACTTGATGAGAAGGAATGATCAGAGAATCCCAACACAAGCTATCAAGTGGTACACAACAGGCCGAAGAAAAAGAGGCAGACCGCGTGAAACTCTGAAGAGGACATTATTAAGAGAGGCGAAATTAACAGGCATAAAATCCTTTGATGAGGTTGAAAGACTCACCGAAGACAGGAAAAATTGGCGAACTGTTTTGCGAGCCCCACGTGACGTTTAACGGCACGGGAAAGTTATAAGATATATATTTCTCGGTTATTTTTACTCCTCCTTCTCTTGTCCATTAGCCCCAAGATGTCATATGTGATCCATTTATCATTGGAAGCTTCTTTTTTCGGTGGTATTATTTCCTTAACAGTTTGGTGGGTAGAATCTCTTAGCAGTGCCCATTGTTCATCTATAATATTTATCTTTCCTATTACATTATATCGATTTATCTTAATAACTCTCTATTGTTCTCGCAGTTCTTGGTCATTTTTTAGGGACTCTGCATTCAGTTTGATGTTTTCACTTTTCTGCCTGCTTCCTTTAGCTATATTCTAATTTTTTTTTCACAGAGTAGGTCGTGGTCTCTATTGCAGTCAGCTCTTGACATGATTTTGTTGTCAGTAATGCATTCCGGAATCGTTTGCTGACTAGTACGTAGTCTGTCTGGTTACAGATAAAAGGGATAGCGACTGCAGTAAAACTGGTTGAAATAAATAAGGTAGATAGAGGTGTATGGTGCAGTTTTACAAAGTGAGGGAGGGAGTGAGTAAGGTGAGAAAAAACAAATAGAAAGTATGAGAATGTATTAATGAAAAACATACAACATCCGATATTTCGGCGTGAGCCTTATTCGAGGATACATACAAAACAAGACAAAAACATGAAGAACTTATCTAAATTGTCTTCCTCCGAGTCAGGACAGAAAAGTGTGTAGTAGAAGAGAGAAGGAAAGACCATACTGCCTCTGAACAAAAGATGCCCGATAGAGCCAATCGTGAAGAAGAGGTGGAGAGAGGGGATGAGAACAAGTGGGAGAAAGGGGTGGGGGGAAGGCAATAGAAACATGATGGCCGCTAGAGGTGTCGGGGGGGGGGAGGGGAGGGAAAAGGGGACGCGGGGAGATAGTGAATGAAGAATATAAACACCTGCGGAGAGAAAATGTGAAATTGGTAAATAGGACAAGACCCTAAAGACACCAATATGTTGGCGGAGAAGAAAATAGGGTGGTGGTAGGGAGGGGTAGCATGGAGAAAGAAAATAGAGTTAAAGAAAAAAAAGCCAATGGAAAAATAAATAACTTACAGAAAGCTGAAGACATCGTTAATTCCAGCTGGGTGGAGACATCCAGTCTGGAAAATAAGGCGCGGTTCTAGGACCCTCCGAGATCGTACATCAGCAGAACAAGAGCGGATCGCACTGACAGAAATGTCCTGTTTACCCCTGTGGTTGCTAAGGCAAAAATGATTGTACACCTGTCTTCAGCTTTTTTTCCCCCTCCCCCTCCACCCCGACACCTTTTTGTCTGGGTTCTCCACGTTGCAAGTTTTCGGGGATGTTGCATAAACCAGGTGTTTCCTACAACCGTGCTATATATTCTTGCCCATTCAGTTAATTTACTACCACTGTCATTCCTCTCCCCCAGTCCATAGTCATCAACAATATCTGAAGTTCTTTCTTTGCCAACTTTGGCATTAAAATCTCCTGTCACTATAGTAACTTCATGTGACTTTGTGTGTTTCAGGGCTGTTTCTGTGTCATCATAAAATATCTGTTCATCTTCTTCAAAACTATTAGGTTTTGGATTGTACACTTGTATAATATTTATGCTTATTGGTTATTTTCAGTTGGGCTGGCAGGATTCGGTCCGAGATGTTCACATATTCTACAATTATCCTTGTTGTTTCCTCATCAAATATTATACCTACTCCTTGTTGATGTTTCTCACCTCCTGAATATATTATTGTATATTTATCTGAGTTTATCTTCCCCGCACCTGTCCATTACTAGTAATTTTGATCTTCATCCTTTCCATTTCCCTTTTTACATTTTGTAATTTTCCAGCCTGGATTAGAATTCTAACATTCCATGGTGCTATTGTGAACGTGTTATTTTTGTCACCTGTAGCTTGATGACGATCTGGCCTCACCTATGGCTCGTGAGATGCCCTACCGGACGAGGCTGTTCCAGAGGAGCAACCATTAACGTCGTTCATGATGAATTTATTACTCTGTACAAGTATTTCTATTCTTGGGAGCTACGACAGTGGTTTCCAGTTGACTTCTGTCGGTTTGTGTAGGGACTCTCCGCTAGCCTTTGGAGTCCCTGTCCTAACCACAGGGCAGCAGGGAGCGAGAGATTTTAAGGCGCCTCTTACCCGCCTGGTATCGCCTTCATGAGCACGTGTGGCACCTTATAGAAGTAGTAGAGCCACCTACCACCAAACACGCTCTCTGAGGCTACCGCCAGTTGGTCCGCGGCTGCCTATTTGGGTAAAAACGTATTCAAAGGGATCCTCCATATCTGGAGGACGTTCACTATCCGCCACTTGTGACGCGCTGGGTTGGGGATAGTCGTCCCAGCTATACTCAGATTCCTTATATTCTAGAAGCAATTAAAGGCTGTGTTAATATTTTTACTTCAAATTTATCTAGTGATTTTAATTTTTCTTTAAATATGTTGTCTGGGTCAGGTGATTTAATATTCTTCACATGATGGAAAGATTGTTTTACTTCTTCTGCTTGTATAGCTGGAATTGTATTGTTACCTACAGGGTTTAGGTCCGGTCTTTCATCATGGTAAAAGTCTTTGATGAATTAAATATATCAATTATTCTATTATCTTTACATTTTATAGTTATATTTTTTTTAAAATTAAAAATAACCAGGTATAAAATGAAAGCAGAAGGTATTTATGAGAAAACGTATCCAGGATTTCATTCATGCTTAATAAAATGCAGTTGTGATAGTTTTAGCATCAGATAATTATTAATCTTAGAAATAGTGAGTCAGCGTGTAGAACATTAAGTTCTTCTGAGAACGCTTAAAATAATTGTTGTATTCTGTTGTTATTGTGAGACAGTTACGATGAATTAATTTCTTTATAAAAAATATATGACATTACATTTGAGTAGAATTACTCAAATTAATCCACTTTCATTTTTATTTGTTTAGATATACAAATTCAGAAAAAAAGAAAGGTGAATTATCTTCACTGACTTCTGCGATGGACAATCTACCAACATCAGAAGAAGATGTAAGAAGATGGGACAGACAACAGATAGAAAAAGTACTAAAAGAAGGAACTGATGTAAATATCACAGACTGTAAGAAGCAAACTCCATTACACTACGCTGCTTCTAATGGTTGCACAGACTTTGTTGAAAGTTTACTCACAGCTAAAGCAGATGTTCATGCTAAAGATAAAGATGGCTTGACTCCTTTACATCTGGCTTGCTGCAATGGTCATAAAGAAGCTGTAGAAATTATGTTAAATGCTGGAGGTTCTTTATCTGCAACAGATAAAAGAGGAAATACTCCATTACATTGGGCTGCTGGTAGAGGTAATAGAGAAATTGTAAACATGTTGATGAAATATGGAGCAACAGTAAATGCTGGAGATAGTAAGGGGGGTACACCCATACAATGGGCCGCTAGTGAAGGCCATAAAGACGTTGTTGTAATTCTCCTGGATGTTGGGGCCAAAGTAAATTTAAGAGATGTCAAAGGAAGGAATCTTTTACACTGGGCTGCTGGTAATGGCCATGAAGAAATTGTTAAAATTTTATTAGATGCTGGGGCCACTGTCGATGCAGAATGTGAGAATAGAAAGAATCCATTACAATGGGCTGCTGGTAATGGCCATAAAGAAGTTGTTGAAGTTCTGCTGCAAGCTAGAGCCTCTCCATCGTTAGCTGACAATGAAGGAAAAACCGCGTTACACTGGGCTGCTCGTAAAGGTCATAAAGAAATTGTTCAAAATCTGTTGAATGTAGGGGCAACCGTAAATGCAAAATCTGTGAAAGGAAAGACTCCATTACACATGGCTGCTCGTAATGGCCATGAAGAAATTGTCAAAATTCTGCTGGATGCTGGGGCCACTGTAAATGCAGAATGTGAGAAAAGAAAGATTCCATTATACTGGGCTGCTAGTAATGGCCATAAAGAAGTTGTTGAAGTTCTGCTGAAAGCTAGAGCCTCCCCATCCTTAGCTGACAATGAAGGAGGAAGAACACCATTACACATGGCTGCTAGTAATGGCCATAAAGAAGTTATTGAAGTTCTGCTGAAAGCTAAAGCTTCTCCATCCTTACCTGACAATGAAGGAAGAACCCCGTTACACTGGGCTGCTGGTAAAGGACATAAAGAAATTGTTCAAAATCTGTTGGATGCTGGGGCCACCGTAAATGCAAAATGTGTGAAAGGAAAGACTCCATTACACATGGCTGCTGGTAATGACCATAAAGCATCAGTTGAAGTTCTGCTGAAAGCTAGAGCCTGTCCATCATTAGCTGACAATGAAGGAAGCATTCCTTTACACTGGGCTGCTCGTAAAGGTCATAAAGAAGTTGTTGAACTTCTGCTGAAAGCTAGAGCCTATCCATCCTTAACTGACAATGAAGGAAACACTCCTTTACACTGGGCTGCGAGTAATGGCCATAAAGAAGTTGTTGAAGTTCTGCTGAAAGCTAGAGCCTCCCCATCCTTAGTTGACAATAAAGGAAGCACTCCTTTGCACTGGGCTGCTCGTAAAGGTCATAAAGATGTTGTTGAAGTTCTGCTGAAAGCTAGAGCCTCTCCATTCTTAGCTGACAATGAAGGAAACACTCCTTTACACTGGGCTGCGAGTAATGGCCACAAAGAAGTTGTTGAAGTTCTGCTGAAAGCTAGAGCCTCCTCATCCTTAGTTGACAATAAAGGAAGCACTCCTTTGCACTGGGCTGCTCGTAAAGGTCATAAAGAAGTTGTTGAAGTTCTGCTGAAAGCTAGAGCCTCTCCATTCTTAGCTGACAACGAAGGAAGCACTCCTTTACACTGGGCTGCGAGTAATGGCCATAAAGAAGTTGTTGAAGTTCTGCTGAAAGCTAGAGCCTCTCCATCCTTAGTGGACAATGAAGGAAGCACTCCTTTACACTGGGCTGCGGGTAATGGTCATAAAGATGTTGTTGAAGTTCTGCTGAAAGCTAGAGCCTCTCAATCCTTAGTTGACAATGAAGGAAGAACCCCTTTACACTGGGCTGCGAGTATTGAAGTTGTTCAAAATCTGTTAAATGCTGGAGCCAGTGTAAATGCAAAATGTGTGAAAGGAAAGACTCCATTACACTGGGTTGCTGGTAATGGCAATAAAGCAGCTGTTGAAATTCTACTGAATGCTGGTGCTTCATCGTCATTAGCTGACAATGAAGGAAACACCCCATTACACTGGGCTGCTAGTAATGGTCATGAAGAAATTGTCAAAATTCTGCTGGATGCTGGGGCCACTGTAAATGCAGAATGTGAGAAAAGAAAGATTCCATTACACTGGGCTGCTAGTAATGGCCATAAAGAAGTTGTTGAAGTTCTGCTGAAAGCTAGATCCTCTCCATCCTTACCTGACAATGAAGGAAACACCCCATTACATTGGGCAGCTGGTAAAGGCCATAAAGAAATTGTTCAAAATCTGTTGGATGCTGGGGCCACCGTAAATGCAAAATGTGTGAAAGGAAAGACTCCATTACACTGGGCTGTTAGCAATGGCCATGAAGAAATTGTTAACATTCTACGGAATGTTCTAACTTCCCCATCCTTAACTGACAATAGTGGAGGTACCCATTTACACTTCTGTGCTGCACCTGGCCATGAATGAGTTGATAAAATTATCCCAGGTGACGTAACTGTAAATGCAAAATGTGAGAAAGGAAAGAGTCCACTACATTGTAGTTCTAGTGGTTGAGGTTCAACTTTAAACTGGAGCCTATTTTGATAAAAATGACAATGAAGGAAATATTCCAATACACTGAAGTTCTTGTTGAGTTTGTTAAAATCCTTACATATGCTGGGGTGGCCATAAATGCTTTGAATGAGAAAATACTCCATTAAACTAGAATGCGCTTAGAGGCCAACTCATCAAGAAGTTGACGATACTCTTCTCAAATTTGTGGTTGCTATACATGTAGTGGATGGGAAATGAAACAATTCCTGTAACGAGAAAAGCATGAGATCCTACTGATATATAAGAGAAGACTGTTATTACTACTTTCAAATGTAATTATATGTGGTTTAGTTTTATCAAACCACAGAGGTAGTAGAAAAGAGAAAAGGACACAAAGGACAGGATGTTTGAAAGTAAGATGAGAACATATAAATGAAAAACGTGCAACATCCAGTATTTCGACTTCAGTCTTTTCCAGGAATTGCATAAAAGAAAACCACAACGCATACATAAAAATAAAATGAATGAAAACGTATTTGTGTGGTATGTTAACAGTCATAGCTATAATGCAATCACAGATGTAAATTCGAGCCGTAAACTCGCTTTCAACACCCAAATTAAACTTGTCTAAAAAGAGGAATAGTAGGTTCTTGACTGGATTGAAGACTAAGGACTGGATTGTTTACCACGGAGAAACTGGTTTAAACGCAATTAACAAGAGAGGAGCGTGTCTGAGAATATGAGTTTATTTCTCTTACACTGATACTAACTTATTTGTAATTTTACTAATGCGATGATATATTTGTTACTTTTTTCTACGTTATTTATATATCTCAGTCTCATGTCCTAAGTTGTCATCAAAAATACGTCACTCCTGTTGTCAGATATTTTCATACCTTATTGTATTAATGGAAAGAAGAAGAGATTATCCTGCATTAAATATCAGCCTAAAAAAGCACCTGAAAAATATGCAAGTGTCACCTGTGGTTATACTAAATGATTACGTAATAAAATATCTTGATATTATTGGATGATTGATAAAGCCTCAGTAGTAATAAACTGCATGTTTAACCGCCCTCAGTAGAGTTATAGCGTTATTTTAAAGAATCATGAACTGAAAGTTGCTTTTTTTTTAGATATGATACCTTCTTCTTGTTTTTTTTCTCACTCATGTGATTGTTGTAATAACTGTGTAATTATTATTGTTTTAGATGTGAAATTTTTATTCTTAGATAAGAAATTATTACTGCTTTAGATGTGAAATGATTATTCTTAGATGTGAAATTATTATTCTTAGATGTGAACTTAATATACTTAGAAGTGAAATTATTATTATTTGAAATTATTGTTCTCAAAAGTGAAATTTGTATTTGTCTTAGATGTGACATTATTAAAACCTAATGTTTTTCGACACATATCATACACACACATCCATACACATCCACATACATCCATACATATCTTCCTTCATTTTAAATTTAAAGAAAAACAAAATCTTTTATCGACCGACTCGTTTCTATTTTAAGTTTTTTTTTTTTAAATTGATATCTTTAAGCAAGTTAATTTTAAAAGATCTATAAAAACGTTCCTCCTAAGCCGAGCGCGTGAACATTGTTTTTTTTCTGATGGCTAATCTGTAAAGACGTCAACTTTTTAATAGCATGGGTATTCAAAACTGAAACTTGCTGCTAATAAATTGTCACACAAGTTGAATTATTGCTTACATAGAGGGAACATTACCCCACACGTTTTTATGATATTATATTCATACGCTGTTTACTGTTATATGTGAGATATTAATCATGTTCTAAAATAAATAAATGCAACATCATATGGTTTGGTGTCACCAAAATAATTTGGATATTATCTCTCTGAACTTTAAGTGCCCAGGGCACATGGCGCTTCCGCAAGGGTTTTCCACAAATGCCTGTACTTTGCCTTTTTTCTGCTCTTGCCCAGGTGAGCCCTCTATTGCTCAACATCCTTTCTGTTGTTCTTCTCCATGTCTCTTTTGGTCTACCCTTACTTCTGTTCCCCTGTTGTGTCCATCTTAGTGCTATTTTTGACAGTGAGTTGTCAGTCATTCGGAGTACATGTCCCAACCATCGCCAGCGTCTTTCCTCAATAATTGCTGTCAGTGGCTTCATCTGCATTTCTGCCAATACGATGTTATTTCTTATGGTGCTTGGCCAAAATATTTTTTCTAATTATTCGTAAACATTTAGTCTGGAAAGAATTCAACTTGTTTTCTAATGTTTTAGTGATTTTCCAGCATTCACATCCATACAGTAGTACACTTAGAACATTGCTCTTAAATATCCTGATTTCCGTATTTATGCTTAGTTTTTTTAGATTTCCATATAGTCTGCAGCACTTCAAAAGCCTGGTTTGCTCTAGTAAGTCTGCTGTTAATGTCATCTGTGATGTCCCCATTTTCTACTACTCTACTGCCAAGGTATACAAATTCATTGACCTCCTTCACTAACTTGCTATCTACTCTGAGTACATTTCTGTTGTTTACATTTTGCTTCATTAACTTTGCCTTTCCTAAGTTGATCTTTAGTCCTATGTTGTGCATTTCTGCTGACACTGTCAAAGGCTTTCTCAAAATCTATAAACAATGCATATGTTGTGCCAAGCCACTAATTTGTCTGTTCTAATATTTGTCTAAGTACAAATATGTGGTCTATGCATGATCTTCCTTTCCTAGATCCTGCCTGCTCTTTCTGAAGTTTTCCCTCAAGTGCTGGTACAATTCTGTTGATGATTATTCTGCAAAATACTTTACTTGTGAGTGGTAGTAGGGTAATGCCTGTCCAGCTCCCGCAATCTCTGCGGCCACTCTTCTTTGGTAGTTTTACTATAAGGCCAGTTTTCCACTCCTCTGGAGCTTTTTCTATATCCCAACTTTGTTGTAGTTTTCGGCAAAGTTGTTTTGGTGTTTCTGTTTCTTCTACCTTCAACATGTCAACATTCACTTCATCGTCACCTGGTGCTCTGTCTAATTTTAGCTTCATTATTGCCTCCTTTACTTCACTTATTGTTATTGGTCCTGTATTTATGTTTAGTTCGTTTTTGGTTCAGGTATGTCTGTTGTTTGTGCTGCCTGTGCTCTGTTTAGTAGGGTGTTAAAGTGTTCACTCCACTTTTCAATTTTTTTCTCTTTCTCCACTGACCAGTTGACCCTTATGTGTCCTTATTGCATTTTCACATCTTGTGCTGAAGTTATCTGTCATCTGCTTTGTGATTTTGTATATGGTTTCCATGTCATTTGCATATGCTGCTTTCTCTGCTGTTTCTGCTAAGTTGTCATAATATTGACGTTTATCTTGACGGCATGATTCCTTCACTTCTTTGTCTTTTTGTGCATAATTACTTAAAACTTGTTCTTTAAGTCTTTGTGATTTGGTGTTCAGTAATTTTTTTCTTGATTTCTTTTCTTTGCTTTATCTTTTCCCATGTGGTCTTGCTCATTCTTCCTCTTTTCTCCGTTTCCAATATCCCAGCACCAATTTTCTGTTTTCTGTAGTGTTTTATTGAACTATAGTATGGACATTTCTGCTTCGTCTTGTAGGACACTGAAGCGGTTCTTAAGTACTATTGAGAATTCCTTCCTTGTTCTTTCCTTCCTTCTTCCTTCCTTCATTTGTTTCTTTCTTTCTTCTTCTTCCTTGTTTCTTTCTTTCTTCTTCTTCTTCTCCTTCCTTATTCCTTCTTTCTTTCTTTTTTTCTTCTTCCTTACTTCCTTCATTCTTTCCTTCCTTTTCTTGTTTGCTGGTCTTTCAGTTTTCTTGTATCAAAACGTATCTTTCTGTGTTCTCCTATTTTGGCTTTCCTTAATGTTATTCTATTTTTACTACCAAAAGGTTGTGATCACTTCCTACATCTGGTCCTTTCTTTGCTCGCACATCTTGTAATGACCGTTTCTACTTGTTGTTTATTAGTATGTGATCGATTTGGATTACTGTGGTTTTATCTGGGGACCTCCAAGTCAATTTATGGATGTTTTTGTGCTGAAAAATTGTCCCTCATCATGTTTTTTCACAGAAACTGCACAGTCTTTCTCCATGTTAATTTATTTCCCCGATTATATCTCTTCCCATGATTCTTCTTCTATTTTCATTTCCTTCGCCTACTTTGGATATTATAGTGTGTATAAAAACCAGCTGAAGGTTACTAACATAAGTGGATATATATTTAAAATTACCATTATTGTACCATTCAGTCCCAGGTTTAAAATACTATTAGCTCGGTCTTCATGTCTACTTTAATATCTTTACAACAAATCATTAAAAATGATAACTACATTCCGCTTTCCTTTCATTTATGAGATCTAACCCTGGAATTTATTATTTGAAAATTGTGTTGCCAAAACACTATCACCTCGAGAAAGTGATTGAGTTTTATTTAGCCTGAATTCAAAATGTAATTATCCGTCTAATATGTATTGAATTAGAAATGTGGAAGATCTATAGACTATGTCTTTACAAGCCAAATCTTAAGAGAATTCATATTATTTATTTTTTAATTACTCCATCTTATCTCTAGTAAGTTCAAGAGAAATTAATGCCTACGTTCGACAAAATCTCATTCAGCCTCATCCGTATTTCAGTAATACGTCATTTCATTCATTCATTTGCATGTCCTTTGCGGAACTTTGCCTCCTAACAGCACTCCTGTAGGCCTCTCGGTTGTGAGCAAGATGGCCTGCTGCTGATGCATCCACTTGCAGATCAGCAATCATGTCTTGCAGCCATCTTCGCCTTTGTCCTCGTCTCTTTCTTTGTTCCATTATATACCCTTCCAAGACTGTCTTCTCTAGATTATCATGACCTTTAATGTTACCAAAATATTTAAGTTTTTTTTTTGTTTAATACTCTTTACAATCCAGCTTTCTCGATTATTAAGTTCTTGTGGTATGGATATATTTGTTCTTTTTTTTTTGCACATGATATTTCAAGAACTCTTCTGTAGCATTTACATTCAAAGGCATTTAAGTGTTTCTCAGCTGTTTTGTTAAGTGTCCAGGTCTCACAGGCATATGTTGCGATGGAAAAGGTGCATGCCCTTAAAAATCTTATTTTTGTAGTTCTGTCTGTTCCTCTCTACAGATTCTTTAGTTGTTTTACTTTCTGAAGAGCGATAGATGTCCTCCTTTTAATATCCCTCATTGTATCTCTATTATTAATTAGTAGTGATCCAAGATATTCAAACCTCTCCACTTCTTCCAATTTTTACTCATTGATACATATTTCAACTGACTTGTTTGTTTTGTCAGTTATCATCAATTTAGTTTTCTTTGCATTATGATAAATTATAACTCTTCGCTGTTCTTACAGACTGATATAATTTGTTTTTCCATTCCTTCTTGTTTTGTGGACAGTTATACTGTTTTATCAGCGTATCTAATCTCTGGTATTTCGTAATATTATTTGTCTACATCTTCTCTGACTTTCCTCATTATATTTTCAGTATATAAGTTAAATAAGTAAGGCGAACATATGCACCACTAACGGAACCCTTGTTTTATGTCAAACCAAGTTGTTTTTTCACCATTTATTCTTACTGCTGCTTGTTGATATAGATACATCAGTGATGTTAATTATATCAAATGTGTTGGAAATCCGATTTTTTCCCATTACTTCCCAAAATTTCTGGAGTTGTACACATTCAAATGCCTTTAAATAGTCTAAAAAAATAAATACAGATTGACATTAAACTCACTTCATTTCTCTATTAATAATCTTATATAGAATACATGATCTCTTGATCCTCTTACTTGCCTGAAACCAGCTTGGACCATATTGACTACTTCTTCTAGTTTCTTACGAAGTCTACCCATTATGATTTTTAATAGAATTTTACTGGCATGACTAATCAGGGCAATAGTTCTGTAGTTTGTGCATAATTACAGGTTACCATTTTTTGGCAGTGGTATGAATATAGTTCTTTTCTATTGTTTTGGCCAAATACCTGAATGCCATATCCTTTTAGATGGTGCATGATAGATTGTTGCACATTGCTTTCTTCCAGCTTTAATACGTTCAGCTGTTATCTCATCACATCCTGGTGATTTACCATTTTTCAGATTCTTTATTGCCCATAAAACTTCTTCTACTGTCGGTTCAGGTTCTTTCTCCTCCAATAATAATTCACACTGTAGATTTCTGCTTTCACAGTCAGTTATTTCATACATTCATCTGCAATAATCTTTCTATCTTTCTATAATTTCCTCTGTCTCTGTCAAGGTATTCCCCAACTCTTCACAAATTACATTTTGCTTAGGTGTGACATTTCTCGTCAATGTCTTCGTTTCATTAAACATTTCACTATCTCTTCGACACTTATGATGTCCTTCTATTCTTTCACAACAATCTTGTGTGCAGTGTTTTTTGTCTTTTCTTATGTTTCTTCGTACTTCTTATGTTTCTTCGTACCTCTTTGTTGTTGTTTGTCACTTTCCATTGTGTCTTCATTTCTCTACATTGTTTTATCAGTTCTAGTATGCCTGCTGTAATCCATCCATTCTTGTGTGTTTTCTTTACTGGAATCACGTCACCTGGAATATTATTGAGTATTACTGGAATATGACGTCATCCTTCCTAATTTGCATAGATTGACCCAGAAAAAACAACCTTGAACTTGGTCTATTCCTTTTCCTATTAATCACAGTCCATGACTAGTAGAAAGAACTCGTAAGTTTGCCCATCATAACTACGCTGATAGGTTCCAAAGTATAACGTCTACCATATTTCTACCCCCACGTCCTTATTTCTCGTAATAAACCCTTTAACAAAAATTTCTCCATCACTCTACACTATAACATAATATGTTACCACAAGAACAAAAACCATTTGAATATAGTTGGTCGGGGTGTTGACCAGCAAAATAATAAGATAATGATGCGTATGTTTAAATATTAATTGTATGAGGAGACGAATGTGTTGTAAGACTTTTGACATTTTCAATAACTTATGCGACATGCTACAATAAAGGGGAAGTAAGAGAGGACAACAGCGACGGTGCTAAGCTACATCCGTCTGTTGCTGGACCTGAGCACTGACGTGCCAAGTTGTCACCAGCTAAAGGCGTATCCTATCTTCTTAAAGACAACAACAGCACATCCAGACTTCATTTTTTAAGCTTACAACGAAATAGTAACAAAAGTCGTAAGAACAGCGAAGAGGGTAGTTCAAATCTCATCAGCATGGAATGTATTGATGGGGAAGATGAGGATGATAGCAATGACGATGGGGACACACATACGGCAGTGACAAAACATGTGACACGAAAACTTCCCGGGCACGTAGTCAATGCCGTAAGGTAGAAACATTCTAGCATAAGAAAGTTACAAGACGATACTATTCACAAATTCTGGAGTTTATAACATCTCCGGGATAACAAAGCATCTCCCAAGAGTAGGAAAACACAACAGTACACTCTGGTCCTAACAAGGACGCTAATACAAAATTCCGACATAATAATAAAGAAAACATTTGCCCTAAAAATGATAACACAAGCCTTACAATCCCCGAAATATGACATGAGTGATCTCACTTAAAAACTACTACTGACTACTACAAAAACTCTCTCACAAGAATCATCCTCTTCACTACAAATCAGCGGGTTAAAAATATCCCCCCACCCTTACTGTATTCACTTTTCCTAAAATTCTACCAATAATATACAAAGAATTTCCTAATTTCTATTAGTTAAAGCTACCTTTGCACAGATCATATATTCAATCTAAGATTAATAACAGAGACATGCAGAGAGTTTAATGTGAACTATATTTATCCTTTATAGACTACTCAAAGGCATTTGATTGTGTACAACACCAGAAACTTTGGGAAATAATGGAAAAAATGCGATTTCCAACACATCTGACACAACTAACATCACTGCTGTATCTAGACCAACAAGCAGCAGTAAGAATACATGGTGAAACAACAACTTGGTTGACATAAAACAAAGGGTCTGTCAGGGGTGCATACTGTCACCCTGCTTATTTAACTTGTGTACTGAAAATATAATGAGGAATGTTGGAGAAGATGTAGAAAAAGAATATTACGATGCCATAACAATTGGAGGTTATGAAATACCAGAGATTAGATATGCTGATGACACAGTGTTACTGTCCACAACACAAAGAGGAATGGAAAAACTAATTATGTCAGTCCCTAAGAACAGCGAAGAGCAGAACCTCTATCTTAATGTAAAGAAAACTAAGTTGATGACAACTGACAAAACAAACAAAGCAGCTGAAATATATATCAATGAGGAAAAATTGGAAGAAGTGGAGAGTTTTGAATATATTGGATCACTACTAACTAATAATGGACATACAGTGAGGTAAATTAAAAGGAGGACATTTATCGCTCTTCAGAAAGTAAAACAAATAAAGAATATGTGGAGAGGAGCAGACAGAACTACAAAAATAAGATTTCTAAGGGCATGCATCGTTCCCGTCGCAACATATGCCTGTGAGACCTGTACACTTAACAAAACAGCTGAGAAACGCACAAATGCCTTTGAATGTAAATGCTACAGAAGAGTTCCTCAAATATCGTCGACCCAAAAAAGAACAAATATATCTATACTACAAGAACTTAATATTGAAGAAGGCTGGCTAGTAAAGAGGATTAAAGAGAGAAAACTTAAATATTTTGGACACATTAAACGTCATGATAATTTAGAGAAGACCGTATTGGAAGGTTACGTAAGGGGAAAAAGAAAAAGAGGAAGACCAAGACGAAGAATGCCTGCAAGACATCGTTGAGGATCTGCAAATGGATGCCGCAGCAGCAGGCCATCTTGGTCACAGGAGTGCTGTTAGGGAGGCAAAGTTCCTCAAGGGACATGCTAATGAATGAATGAATGACCTTTGCACAAACATCCCGTGAAGTTACCAGTAGGTGGCTACTATTTGTCTGCTGTTTAAACAAACAAAAACATCTAAACAAATCTCACATGAAACTTTACATAACAGTCAAGATTCCCTGCTGGTGCTTACTTTCTTCTCCCGTGCAAAGCGAGCTCAATAAAAATCAATATTTAATCAAGGGACTGAACAAAACAATGTTAACGTTTTCAACTGAATACATCTCATGTACTACAAAAATCGATCATTAATGATATCAGCTTTTTATGTTACGGATTATTCCGCCTCCCCCAAACACATCTCTCATACAGTATGTTCTCTTAGAAATACTAACAATTTCACATCAAATATGAGCAAAATATTTGATATAATAGACAGCAAAACTTTATATAATATACAAAATAGGCTAACAGGTACTATTACATCTAAAGAAAGACCAATCCTTAGCAAAACTGGAACCCTATTAACATCAAATAAAGACCAAAAGCAAAGATGGGCTGATCACTTCCAAGAAATACTTAATCGACCACACCCAAAAGAATTGTTAAACTTTGAAACGGACTTACCAGCCTCACAACTAAATGTCAACCTAAATGAAATTAAATTGCATGAAATTGAAACAGCAGTGAATTTAATGGCTAACAAATAAGCTGCAGGTGAAGATGAAATAACAGCAGAAATGCTAAAAGCTATCAATAGTGACAACATAAGACAACTAAAGAGAATGTTTAACAAGATTTGGAAAGAAGAAAAGGTCCCTTCTAATTGGATGAAATGAATCATTGTTAAAATACCAAAAAAGGCATCCTTATTGACTGTAACAACTGGAGATGAGTAACCTTAATATCAGTTGTGTCAAAAGTATTTTGCAAAGTCACTTTGAATAGACTTAAAGATATAGTGGATACTGCAATGAGAGAAGAACAAGCAGGATTTCGAAAAGGGAGAAGCTGTCTCGACCAGATCTTTACTCTCAGAATAATACTTGAATAACATATTGGAAAGCAGAAACCATTAATACTGAACTTCATAGATTTTAAAAAGGCATTTGATAGCATACACAGAGATTTATTATGGAGAAATTTATGTCGATATGGAATACCATCTAAAATTGTCAACATCATTAAGGACTTATACAATGGATATGTTTGTGCAGTCAAGACAGAAGAAGGGATGAGTGAATGTTTCCAGATTGAAACAGGTGTGAAACAAGGATGTATACTGTATACTTTACTTTATGGGATTTCATAATGAAAATAATGCTGCACAGTATTGACTGGGTACATGGGACCCAGCTAGAAGATCTTGATTTTGCTGATGACATAACTCTTATCAGTAATAATATGAATTCCATGCAAGAAAAAATAGATAGCCTGTCTTCACTGGCTAGCAAAATAGGACTTGAAATTAACAAGGACAAAACAAAAATAATGAAAACTCCCCTCATACAAAATGGAAAAATACACATATAAGGGACAGATATTAAAGACGTCAATCAATTTGCATACTTTGGCAGCTACATAGACCATGATGGTGACACTAGAAAGGAAGTTAGGATCAGAACTGCAAAAGCAGCATCAATCTTCAAGAATATTGAGAACATTGGAATTCAAAAGTTATAAGCACAAAAACCAAGTTAAGACTATTCAAATCAAATGTAATACCCACCCTCATTTGTGCATGCGAAAGCTGGAAAACAACTAAAGAAATAGACAAGAAATTAGACTCTTTTGAAAACAAATGGCTAAGGAAAATACTCGGCATCAAATAGAACGAATTCAAAAAGAATGCAGAGATAAGACAGATGACTGAACAACAACTACTCTCATGGGTGATCAGGAAAAGGAGATGGACATATGTTGGTCACTTGATGAGAAGAAATGATCAGAGAATCCCAAAACAAGCTATCAAGTGGAACACAACAGGCCGAAGAAAAAGAGACAGACCGCGTGAAACTCTGAAGAGGACATTGTTAAGAGAGGCCAAATTAACAGGCATAAAATCCTTTGATGAAGTTGAAAGACTCGCCGAAGACAGTAAAAATTGGCGAACTACTTTGCGAGCCCTATGTGACGTTTAACGGCACGGTAAGGATATAAGAAGATATAAGAATATGAGCAAAATGCAAGCCATACTGACTGTATAGACCCCAAAAGGGATATATGTAACCACAGAAATATGTACACTATAGTAAGCAAAACTCTCTGTGGTGCTAACACCATACACAAGTTCCGACATTTAAGTAATGATACTGATTTTATTATGGGCAAGAAAAGAATGCCATCTACTTTGTCTCAGAGGCCGCAAAGTGGCATTCCGAAGGTTTGAACTTGCCTTGTGTTCGCGCAACAGGTTGAATACCGTCTAAAGATCACTAACATGATCTTCGATCTGTTCATCAGTGAACACCAGCGTGTCGTCGACATAGGCTTGTGTGAAAGTTCCTAAGTATTGGAATACTGTGACCGTGATTGCGACAAAGGTAGTTCGTGCCCCTTTTAAACCAAAGCTAATATAATTCCAAAGGAACGGCACAGATGGCAGCTGAAATCTCACTTCTGCTGTGCATTATCAGACAAAGGAATACACCAAAAGCCACAACGAGCATCCAAGGTCCTGAGAAACGTGGCTCCACCTATTGTGCTCAAAATATCCTCAATGCGTGACAATGGATACGAAACTGAATTGGTCACAGCATTGAGTGCACGGTAGTCGCAACAGAAACGATGCGTACCATCTTTCTTAGACACCAACACTACCTGTGACGACCACTCTGAGATCGTGCTGGAAATGATTCCGTCTCGCAACGGCCTTCTTGATCACCTCTCTACTCGCCAGACTAGTACAATATGGTTTCCTGGAGATTGACGAAAGATCGCCTGTATCAATCTCCGTCTGAACTGTCGAGGTGTGAGAAATCTCGAAATCTATCGTCGCAAAGACATCCGTATTCTGTGCCAACAAAATGGACATAATTTTCTTGTGCACATCAGGGAACTGAACCTGTCGAATGATAACATCAGAACGACCTTCGGTTATTTACTCCATACTATCAATAATCTTACTCGACGGAGTCCACTGACTCTGTGAGAGGAGTCAATTTACAGAAAAGACATCCTAGTTGCAGCTTGACGCGCTTGCTTGAATGGTTAATCACTGTCATTACGTGAAAGTGAAGAGTGTGGAGCTCACAGACTGAGTCTACCAGCTCTATCTCCGGTTGTGACAGTAAGAAAGATGTCTCAGTACCCTGCACCATATAAGAAGTTCCCGAGGGGACGTTTGGCTTGACCTTAAGTTTAAGAGGAATAAGATTGACAGAACGTGGAGAAAGAATAGAAGGACGCTGAACACAAAGAATAGAAGCAATGTGTGCGTCTAACTCTAATGGAATATTCTTGTTGTGAATGTTGAATGTATCAGACTTGTAATCTATGACAGCACCAGACCGAGACAGAAAATCATACCCAAAGCTGGCGGAACGGTTCATATTACGAACCAGGTAGAAACAATGAGAAACAGTAACACCAGCAACAGAAATATGTAGGTAAACTCTGCCAGTTACTCTCATTGAAGCAGCAGTGACAGTCTGCAGAGTACATCAAGCAGGCAAGAGTTTCAGAGGAGATGGTACGGATCTGTACACATAATCCTTGATGAGACAGACACTAGCACCTGTGTCTAATAAAGCCCTAACTCTACAAGACCCAACAGAAACAAGGACAGAAGTATGAGTAGAGGGATTCGCAGCCACCGATAGTAGTGGTGTAGCATGCTAAAACGGATCGTTTGACAGACCTAGATGGTGCGAAAACCCTGTCGGAGGCACATGAACCCACAGCGCGCCGACATGTCAGTTTAACCGTGATCGATTACTTCCATGTTGCTGCCTACAAAATCTGGCAGTATGGCCATGTCTTCCACAGTTAAACCATGTCTTGATTTCTTGTGACAGTGTAAGACTAGGTTTGTTTCTCCCAGTGATCGACCTCTGCAGGTCGACCCTATCCTCTTCCCTTTGTGATGCAGGACCTGGCGACTTTTCTTGATTGGAAGCCACCTGCACTCTCTGAGAAACGGGACGTGACGTCTCATTCACTGCCGCCATCTCATTGGTTGACCGAGAACCTGTAAAGAGAGGCTAGCGGGACCCACAAGAAATGCTCACCGACTTCGTGAGCATAGTTTCCTCAAAGGCTATCTCTATAGTTGTTTCAGAAATAATAGGTTTCTCTTTTAATAGTCTTGTCTTCAACCTTCTGAGGAGTAGTGCATCTATGAACGACTGCCCTGGCTGCCTCGCTGATGCGATCAGGCAATAGTTGTACCGACTATGCAAGAATCTGCCGTGTGGAGGCTAGCGTACGCCAGGCTAATTATGATCCTGCAACACACCGTAGCGTGCTAATAGAACAGACATAAACTCCTCCCAGGACTCTTGAAGATGGAGGCGCTGCTTAACAAATTCCGCCATGGAACCAGTGGTGCTCAGGTACACCACGTTCTTCTTCGCTGGCACATCGGCAGCTCTCACCTCCATGAACTTATTAAGCTCCTCCAGCCTCTGCTTTAATTTCGCTACGTCCCCGTCAAATCTTTCTACAGCCGCCATGACCTGACCGAACTTCAAGTCATTACTGATCTGGAACAGGGAATTCTGCAACAAGGCCAGCAAATCTGACGCAGATAGAGCTGAAGCCATCGTGAGTCGCTCACTTGGAGCAAGCTACTACTTCTTTCACTTACAAAACTTTTTAAGCTTACAACGAAACAGTAACAAAAGTCGTAGGAAAAGCCAAGAGTGTATTTCAAATCTCATAGACATGGAATGCATTGATGAGAAAGATGAGGATGATAGAAATGACGATGGGGACACACATACGGCAGTGACAAAACATGTAACATGAAAACGTCCCGGGCACGCAGTCCATGCCATAAGGTAGAAACAATCTACCATAAGAAAGTTACAAGAAGATACTACTTACAAATTCTGGAGTGCATAAAATCTCCGGGATAACAAAGCATTTCCCAAGAGTAGGAAAATACAACAGTACACTCTGATCCTAACAAGGACGCTACTGCAAAATTCCTACATAATGTTGCAGAAAACATTTGCCCTAAAAAGGACAACAGACGCATTACTATCCCCGAACTATGACATGAGTGATCTCACTTAAAAACTACTACTGACTGCTGCAATAACTCTCTCACAAGAATCATCCTCTTCACCAGAAATCAGCTGGTTAAAAACATTCCTCTGAACTTTAATCGCTCTTCCTAAAATTCTAACATAACCGGAAATATAAAAAAAAACTCCTAATGTTTATGAACTAAAGATACCTTTCACAAATATTCCGTGAAGTTACCAGTCTGTGGCTACTATTTGTCTGCTGCTTAAACAAACAGACAATCTATTACAAATCCTACGTTAAACTTTTCATAACAGTCAAGGTTCCCTGCTTGTGCTTAACTTTCCTCTCACGAGCAAAGCGAGCTGAGTAAAAACCAATATTTAATCAAGGGTCTGAACAAAACAATCTTAACCTTTTCAACTGATTACATCCCTTGCATTACAAAAATCGATTATTAATGACAGATTTTTTTTTACAATGCAGTATTAGAAAGGCTACAGGAAAATGGAAAACCAGAATGGAATAACAATGTAGAGGTGAAGAGACTGCTGTAGCTAGGACAAATTAAGGATCATGGCATGAAATCTGAATTGTGCAGCAGAAAACACATCGTAAACAACCAAAACTTTACTGGAACGTTTAGCAAGCATGCTCTTGTGTGGATGTTGAGGTATGGGAAGGAGCATATATGGGGCTGTCCTGAATGCAATGATGATGGAATCTCAGTTGTGAACCTTAGTATTTATGTTACAGGCTGAGTTGTTACTCACTAAGCCAAGCTGTTGCTTAGTAGATACCACCACTATCAGAACACTACCAGCTGGGTCACATTATTCTTTATTTTTATACATTCTTCTGAAATCTGGCACTAATCCAACAGATAAGCTGGGAAACATTCCGTTATATTGATGTAGATTTCATGTAAATGTAACGGTCATAACAAAATCTTGAAATTCTACTAAAAGTTGAGGCTGATGTATATAGAGTAAACAAAGTAAAACTATTCCGAAACATGGACATGCCTGTAGCAGAGAAGACGTGTCTCCTACGGTGGTGTTAGCAGTTTGACTGAGTGCGCTGCAGAAAGGAACGCACGGACGTGTGAAATAAGCAACAAAGTCGTCAATGTTTTCAATGTGAAGGTCGGTTCTGTGTGCCGAGCTGCTGAGTTGAGTGCTATGACTCTAATGTGAGCTGTAAACTCTTCATAGACACCATTGATGGTTCATAGTTATGTCACCCTGGCCAGTAGTGAGCTACGTTGGTCCTTCATATGTTCTTGATTGGCTTATCGCGTTTGTGACTGAGTTCGTCCCTAGAACGACGCTGACTAGTTTGGGATTTGAACTGTTGTAGTTCATAAAATGGCGTCATCACTGGCAGGCTCATCATTAAGGACTGATGCGAGTGACCGTCGATGCTGAACATTCTCTGCCTTATTCACTGACACAGGCAGTCCAGCTATTTCGGGAATGTCCCGTTCCCGATGATACCGAGAACCTAAAACTGAACTGAAGTGAAATACGGGGAGTAGGACCTCCGGGTGAAGCTTGAAAGCTGTTGTAGAACTCTCTCTTCCCTACTTCCACTTACTTTGATTAGCCAGTCTAATTTCTCCACTACGTCTCCCCCTTCTAAGACATGGGAAGCTCTGTTGGCCTCTAGGCCCACCTAAAGGAGATGCTCTCTTTGCCTCCTGGTTCACCTAAAGGAGATGCTCTCTTGACCTCTAGTCCCACCTAAAGGAGATGCTCTCTTTGCCTCCTGGATCACCTAAAGGAGATGAGTCTCCTGGACCGCCGTCTCACTGGCCTGACTATGTGTAACTGTACTACCTGGATTACTAATGAGATAAAGTTGTAAACGTATATTAAACTTAAAGAAAAGCAAATGTAAGCTATAAGAGAGGGCGGCCTGTTGTAACAGAATAGCAATTCTGTTCAGAGATTATTTGTGTAGTGCTAATAATTGTGTTTGCGTAGACCACAACTCATGTCGTTAGGAAGGCCCGTGGGCAAAACGTCGTTAGAAAGGTCCGTGTGCAAAAAGCCGGTCGTTAGAGAGTCTTGGTGTGAATGTGTAACGGGATGGACGTGCTTTGTGGAACGGTGTGATTGTCTCGAGAAATGTGATAGAGAGAGCATTGTTGTTGTTAGAATTAGTTTAGTTTATTTTCCCTGTGTGAGTTGCAGTCTTTGGGTAAGCTTGTAAGTATGATTTTTTTTATGTATAAATCATTGTAAGGTTTTCTTTGCCCATGTGGCGTAGAGGTCATCTCACGCCGGGCATTTGTTACTGTGAATTTCTGTTCAGCATGATGGCGATGTATTCATCATCATGAGTTCACCCCTCATTTTGGTCCATTAATAAATGTGTGTTGTCTGATGATAAACTACACCAATTGGCTTTGTGGGAATTCTCATTGTTGACCAGTTTGTTTTGGTCGGAAGACTGCCAAGTTATGTTTAAGTTGTTGTATTTGTACTATTTTTGTGGAGTTGAAAGCCTGGGTGTCTTGTTGTATTTTCTTAGTGTATAATACAGAAAATTAGGTGATGTTAGAACACCAGCAACAAGAAGAAACTTATAAGTTGAAACTGTACTCCACAAGAAAATTCAATCAAACCAGTAGTCATACCATTTCAGTGGTCCCCTTGGAAGAGAGAAGTAGTCATACATATCTGTTAGAGTGGCTGCTATAAATAGTCAGGCACAAGCTTTCTGTTTCAGTGGTGCCGTGACCAGCCCTTTCTTTCACGGTCTGTCACAAATTGTTTTAGTTGTTGCTCGTGGGCTGCTGGTTTCATGCACGGTTCATACTTCTAATTGTGAAGTCTTGGCAAGCCTCCAGGTTGTAGTATTTTTGTCTCCAGTTGTGTAGTACACACAAAGTTTTGTCTATTGTTACCATGCCCTAGATTACGATTATCGATCGATGACCTGTTTACTTGGCCTCGTTTTTTGGCTCTCAAACATGCGCAGACTCTGTTTTGGTCAACAGCAAATATGTTGTAGAGTAAGGATAGCTAGCTTAAGTTTTGGAAGCTGACTGTAGATAGATTAGGAGTTGATAGGTTTGTAGTTAGTTAGGGAGTGAAGATTGGAGTTTGGTTAGCTAGCTAGCGTTCGAATTTCGGTTGGTAGTTCTGTCAGCATTGGCTTCCCGACATCTTCTGCCGGAGAAGAAAAGGAGTCTAGATTAGGAAAAGAGTTGAGTTGCATTGGCGTCCTTTTCTTCCTTCGAATTGGCGTCAGGGGTGTGTTGACGAGTCTTTGAGGCTTCTACTCAAGGCGGCGACGATGTCCAGCTTGCTCAGAATCTTGGTGGGCACCTCTAGCTCCTGGGCCCTAGGCAGCATAGTGGATAAAGCCATACCAGTAGCTTGTATTCAGTCCAGTGAAGCTGATCCTGAACCAGTATCCAGCCGGGAACCAGTGCAGCTTGTACGGTACATTTCGCTGGTACTACGTGGGAAGGGACAGGTAACAATTTGTAACTTAACTGTGACCTCTGAAATTTCAGCAAGAAGTCAAGCCAGATCGTGCAGACTGAACATTATTAATTATAGCAAATAGTGAATGTTGGATTTATTTACTGTCATTCTCTTTGGAAGTTTGTTGGACAATTGAGTAGTTCTGATTCTTCCAGTCGCCAGACATTCATACGGAGGGATATAGTAACTTTTTGGACTACCTTCACCTGTGGAAAAAATTTGTTTTTGGAAATGAACATTCTGTTGATTGGAAGTTGCCAGATATGTTTCTTCTGGATAGATTATCTAGAAATTTCAGGAACATTATTGTGTTTATACATTAGTGACAATTATTTTGTTCTGATGTGGAATTTTGCTGGATTGCAATTAATTAGCATTTAGTTTACCATTTTGTTGTGATTTTGCATTAGCAAGGATGATATTGATATTTGACATTAGTGTATGTGTCATTAATTTCAGTTTTTTACTCTGATAGGTGCTAGAAAACTGAGGATTCTTAGTTAAAATTTTTCTGGACCTATTCTGCGTATGTACAGCATATGGCTGCATTTGTCAGTAATAGCAGATGATATATAGTACCAGAGTTGACCTATTCTATGTATGTGTATTGAGGAGTCACACATAATAGAAATAGATGATTGTATATGAGGTGGACATGGGCTGGGTATAGCCGAATGTCACACGAACATTTTATGGGTATAGTCAGAGTATGAAGTTCTATGTTGAGAGTCGATTATTATCTTTGAATTAGCCTGGAGTTATAATTTAGATAAGTAGATTGGGTTTTTGAAAGTTTTGACAGGCAAAACTCTACTTTTTGGGAGGGGGGAATATTATAGCAGCATAGGCTAGGGGTTATAACCAGGATTGGTACTTAGGAAATAATTAATAGAGTGAGTACCCTTGTTTGAGAGGTAGGTTGGTTGAGACCATTGAGCGGGGGTCTTGGGAAAAGCGTGCAGCATGGAGAAAACTGAGTGGGTAGGAATAGTATAAATACCACTCACGATTAGTCTAAAGAGGAGAGCCTTACTTGTTTTGTGTAGCAAGAGCCTTACTTGTTTTGTTGTAGGAAGAATTTTAGTCGTTTTGATGTAGATGGAATCTCGTTTAGGAAGAGTTTCTAGCAGTGGAAATTTGTTGGTAGTTAGTTGGAGGAATTAGGTTTCTTGATGGCTGAGGTTTTAGGTGGAATGTTGTGAGTATGATTTCATGTGTATAGGACTTATTGTAAGGCGGATTGCCTTTTACTCATTTTCCTGTTTTGTCCATTTTTGCGGATAGTCTCATGTGGCAGAGTGGGGTGTATGCATGGGGGTATCATAACAACCCAACTTATACCTTGTGGGTAGAATTAGGGTTGTGTTGGATAGTAATTAGTTTGATTGATTTTTTTTTTAGAGTTTTCTGTAAAAGTTAGTAATTTTTTGTTGGAGATATTTGATGGCCAAATATCTACTTTTAGGGGGTGGGGAGATATTCTGTAACAGAATAGCAATTCTGTTCAGAGACTATTTGTGTATTGCTAGAAGTTGTGTTTTCGTAGACCACAACTCATGTACGTGTGCAAAGCATGTCGTTAAAAAAAAGTACGTGTGCAAAGTACGTCGTTAGGTGTCCGTGTGCAAAGCCCGTCGTTAGGGAAGAGTCTTGGTGTGAACGTGTGACTGTGTAGACGTGTTTGGTCGAACGGTGTGATTGTATCTAGAAATGTGGTAGAGCGAGCCTTGTTGTTGTTAGAATTAGTTTAGTTGTTTTTCCTGTGTGGCTGAGGTCTTTGGGTAAGCTTGTAAGTATGATTTTTTTTTATGTATAGATCATTGTAAGGTTTTCTTTGCCCATGTGGCGTAGAGGTCATCTCACGCCGGGCATTTGTTACTGTGAATTTCTGTTCAGCCTGATGGCGATGTATCCATCATCATGAGTTCACCCCTCATTTTGGTCTATTAATAAATGTGTGGTGTCTGATGATAAACTACACCAATTGGCTTTGTGGGAATCCTCATTGTTGACCAGTTTGTTTTGGTCGGAAGACTGCCAAGTTATGTTTAAGTTGTTGTATTTGTACGATTTGTGTGGAGTTGAAAGCCTGGGTGTCTTGTTGTATTTTCTTAGTGTATAATACAGAAAATTAGGTGATGGTTAGAACACCAGCAACAAGAAGAAACTTATAAGTTGAAACTGTACTCCACAAGAAGATTTAATCAAACCAGTAGTCATACCATTTCAGTGGTCTCCTTAAAAGAGAAGTAGTCATATTTCTGTTAGAAGAAACGATGCAATTAATTTTATTAGGTCAGGGTGCAGTCTATAAGTCTTTATTTTTCTTACAAGAATATCGTGGTCATTCATATCAAATGCCTTTTTAAAGTCGACAAAGATGGCACCACATAGTCTGTCGTCATTTATGTTTACTAACCAGTTTTCTGTCAGTTTGGTAAGAGCTGTGTGGCAGAAATGATTGGGTCTAAAGCCTGACTGACTGTCTATGAGTAAATTGTTCTCTTGCATGTGTCGTAGAGTTATTTTGTGTATGTGTTTTTCGAGTGGTTTTGATAATGACGATAATATGGATATTGGTCTATAGTTGGTAAGATTGTTAGATGAGCCAGATTTAAAGCCAGGATACACCTTAGCAGTTTTAAAAGCCTCAGGAAAATAACATTTTGCAATGCACTGGTTGTAAATATATGTTAGTGTATGTGAAATGACAGGTGCAGCATAACGTAAGATCTTATTACTAATATCATCAAGCCCAGCTGTATTGTTGTTTTTTAAGTTTAAGAGATAACTGTGAACTTCACTGACTGTTAAGAATGGAATGTGTAACTGTTTAAAATCAGTACATCTGCTGTCCAGGAATGTTTGTAGTTCATGTAAGTCGCATACAGGAGCTGATACTGATGATTTAAGAACGTTGATTTCTTCTCTGAAATGTGTACTGATATGTGCGCTAGCGTATGCACGATTGATGGCTTGAGATCAAATTCTTTTCTTTTATTTGATAGGGTGTTTATGGCTTTCCAAATTGATTTACTGTCTGATTTATTCTGTATTAGATTCCTGAAGTAATTTTTTTTTCTCTTGTCTTATTAAGTATTGAACTTTGTTTCTGAGTGAACGGTAGGTCATAAAGTCCTTGATTTTGTGCGCCCGATCACGTTCTCTCATGAATTGTAGTATTTCAGGTGTTATCCAAGGTGACTTCGTCTGGTGTTTTACTCTCACCTCTTTCATGGGGACATGTTTGTCTAATATATCTCTGAAGATCTTTAGCCAATATTCTATTGCCTCATCAGGGTCAGTTAGTTGGTACACGTGTGTAAGTGAAGATTCTTGCAAATCATTAAGGAATAATTCTAGGTTAAATTTTCTGAAGCTCCTAAATTTCATACTGATGTGATTGTGTTTAGGAAGTTTATACCCCTTTCTTGTCCACGTACAGCAGACTGGGTAATGATCGCTTAACGAAGTATGAGGGATGTTAAATTCAATGATGTTTTCTGGTTGGGCTACATATATATGATCTAATAATGTGGATGATACTTCTGTTACTCTGGTAGGTTTGGTGACAATTTGGCAAAGATTATAGGATAATATAATATTGCTCCAAGTTAGATGTGATTGTGTTAGATCTATGTTGAAATCTCCAAGAATGATAATATCTTTGAACCTAAAGGTTGAAACCTCATCCACCATAGTCGTGAAGTGATCGTACCACAGAGATGATGCATTTGGATTACGGTACAAAAGTCCAATAATTAATGGACTCTGGTTTGGCATTTTAACTTCCACCCAAATACACTCTACCTCTGATGATTCGAGGTCTTCTCTACGACTAAACTGGATAGTTGTGGAGACATACATTACTAGACCTGTTTCTAGTTTCCTGGTTGGGTCACGCCGGATCAGGTTAAAACCGTTAATTCTAATATCTTCATCGGTTATGTTCCTATTTAAACGGCTTTCAGAAAGCCAAAAATGTGGAAATTTTGATGTAATATGTGTGTTACTTCAGGAATTTTACCTAATAGGTGATATACATTCAGATGGCCTAATCGAAGTCCTTCCTTATGTAACCATTTTTCGGTAGGTGGGGTCATTTTATTTTCCTGTTTCCTGTTACTGGTTTGAAAATAATTCCTATTATGATACTTAATACTGAGGTAAATAAACTTTTAAATACTACACAGAGGCACACTCTGTATATTAAACTTTCAACTGGTACACAACTCATTAGCTGAAATAATTGGAAGCTGAAAGAGAGACGCGTCTAACTACTGAATAATTAAACGCTGAAATATGTGAATTCACTAACAAGTTGAGTAATTAAGTATATAGTTCTCACACACACACAGATACAACTCACAAACTGCAACGACCTATAGAAAGTTGACAAGAATTAGAAAAATAGATACAAAAGAAGGGGCAAGAAATAAAATGCAATAATAAAATGTAAAGATTCTAAATAAACGTAAGAATGAAGATATCAGTCACTATGTCTTGCTGAGTAATAATTCTTTTTCGACATTGCGGGTTGAAGGTTACAGTTTGTGATGGATTACGATGATATTGCCATCAGTTTAAGGCATGTGGTGTCTGTAAGGTACCGTGCCATGTGAATTATGCAGAGATAACATATAGGCATGACTCTTTCAATGATCACATGCTAAACATTATACATCAGAAAAAAATATACACCAAAAATAAATGAAAAATTAAACTCCTAGGTTTCATCGTATTCTCTTTGTAATAATGGACACCAAATGCATATTGTGCTCGTCTTTCTTACAAATGATTCAGGTTACTGTGACTCACAACCATCTATAGACAGAAAATGTAAGAAACGGTACACTTTTTCCTAGGAAGATATATATTTCCATTTACAGCTACATGGAGGGTGAAGAAACTGGATAAGGTAATCAGCGATCCATAGCTGTTATGCCGGCGACAGGGTTAGCTACCCATAGCTGACCAAGACCCTATCCCACCTCTCCTTGGTACACCCCGTAACAACCATAACCTAGCTAACGGGACAGGGATCGCCATAGTCCCTATGGTGGTGGAGTCTGCTAAAGAAGCATTGCACACCACTTTCTTTTTTAGCTATACTCCGGGACATAAAAAGTAGCCGCCATAACCCGCTCCCACGCCGATACGATGCTGTGCCTCAACATCTCTACGGCATCGACTGCAAAGAACAACAGCTCGCAGTTACAGGTAGTTCGTACAAGTACAGGCACAAGTAACAGTTTTATGTAATTTATTTTGAGTAACAGATTGCATGTATTGGTGCTGCATGTGTCTTTGTACTTTTCGAAAACGAAACCACTACTTGGTTTTTTTCCAAGAATAGAAATCGAAGCCGCTGTTGTCAAGTAGAGCAGCAGATCCATATAAAAGCGTTCTTTCTTGTTACTGACTTTTCTTACACTGCGGTTGAAATAAGAAGAAGTACATAAAACGTAAGTATTCCAGGTCAATAAATGTAATAACATTTAGAAATTGTCACCATAGCTTCAAGTGAAATTAGAACTTTCTTAGAACCTGTTTCAGTATTTTACACTCGTGAATTCATCAGTACAGGACATAAGCCTTGGAGTTAACGTTTTTTTTTTATATAGGATAGGAATGTAGCTTTCATTTTAGTGACGCTGACGAGCAATACTGTACCAGATGTATACGCTTTTCTCAAGAGTAGTAATACAATGCATTCAGTTTACCTTGACAATGAAGCAACAGACATCCTAGGAGAAGATGGTGACATATTACCTCAGGCAGAAGTGGTAACAAGCATAAAATATAAGCTTTGTGGTCCTCAAACTCTAACGCGCTGGTGTCTTCGGCAGGACAGCGAATATTTCTTTCTTTAGATCATTTAGTACATTACCTGTATTGAAGAAATAATTAAAAGCTTTGTTAATATTTTTAGAGAACAAATATTGTAGGATTAAACCTCGAAAAAATCGTAGACAAAGCACTTTAGTGAGACGTGAGAGAAAGAAAAATCACAAGAGAATTACATGGGATTCGAACACGGACTCCGGTAGGACAAGCAGCCGTCTAGCCACGAGAGAACAGCGTACTATCGACTTAGCCAACTAGCATCCAAAAAAAAGTGTTTTGTTGACATAGTCTTTAGTAACTGCTCAACAGACATGAGAGATCGTGACACCCGGAAAGAAACGAGGTCGTGACACACAGAAATTCCGTAACTTAGATTCAGTCTCTCTAGCAGGTACCAACTAGACAAACTTACACACGGTCTCCTGCCATGTCTGGTGCAAACTTGTTCAACAATAACAAACGAGGGAATACTTATTATATGAAGTTAGTTTCACGTCTCACTAAAGTGTTTTGTCTACGATTTTTTCGAGGTTTAATCCTACAAAATGTGTTCTCTTACTTTACCGTACCAAAACCTCGTAATTTCCTATTTATAAAAAATTGTTAATATTTTTATTCTGAATGCATCCTTTGCTTGCAATTATTCTTTAATTATGATGCCTGGTCATGTGACAGTATTCCTCTTTTGATGAAAGGGTGTTTAACGTCTTCTGCTTGTATCGGTGGTATTTTATTTTTACTTATAGGGTTTGAGTCCTGTCTTTCATCATCGTAAAGATCGTTGATGTATTAAATATATGAATTATTCTACTACTTTCACAGTTTTTTTTTTATAATTATATTTTGAAAAAAAAATACAAAATTAACCATGGACAAAATGAAGGTATTTATGAGAAAACTTATTGAAGCTTTCATATATACTTAATTAAATAGAATTGTGATATTTTTAGCATCGGACAACTAATAATCTTAGAAATAGTGAGTCAGCGTACAGAACATTAAGTTCTCCCGAATGCTATAAAAGTAATTGTAGTATTTTGTTCTTATTGTGACACAGTTACATTAAATTAATTTATTGACCAAAAACGTATGACATTATTTTTTAGTAAAATTACTGAAACTTAACCAAGTTATTTTTGTTTATACACATCCAGAAAAAAGCAAGGTGATTTTTCTTCAATGACTTGTCAGATGGAAAATCAACCAACAAAAGAAGAAGTTGTAAGAAGATGGAAGAGAGAACAGATAGAAAATCTACTTAAAGAAGGTACTGATGTAAATATCACAGACTGTGAGAAGCAAACTCCATTACACTACGCTGCTTCTAATGGTTACACAGAACTTGTTGAAAGTTTACTCACAGCTAAAGCAGATGTCCATGCTAAAGATAAATATGACTTGATTCCTTTACATCTGGCTTGCTGCAATGGTCATAAAGAAGCTGTAGAAATTCTGTTAAATGCTGGAGATTCTTTATCTGCAACAGATGCAAGAGGGAATACTCCATTACACTGGGCTGCTGGTAGAGGTAAAAGTAGAATCGTTGAAATGTTGCTGAAATCTGGGTCATCAGTAAATGCAGGAGACAGGAAGGGGAGTACACCGCTGCAATGGGCTGCTAGTGAAGGTTATAAGGAAGTTGTTATAATTCTCCTTAACGCTGGGGCCCAAGTAAATCAAAGAGATAATAAAGGAAAAACTCCCTTACACTGGGCTGCTGGTAATGGCCATAAAGAAGTTGTTGAGGTTCTGCTGGATAATAGGGCCACTGTAAATGCAGAATGTGAGAAAAGAAAGACTCCTTTACAATGGGCTGCAGGTAATGGCCATAAAGAAGTTGTTGAAGTTCTGCTGAAAGCTACATCTTCTCCATCATTACCTGACAATGAAGGAATCACTCCATTACACTGGGCTGCTGGTAATGGTCATGAAGAAATTGTTAAAATTCTGCTGGTTAATGGGGATACTGTAAATGCAGAATGTAAGAAAAGAAGGACTCCTTTACACTGGGCTGCTAGTAATGGCCATAAAGAAGTTGTTGATGTTCTGATGGATAATGGGGCCACTGTAAATGCAGAATGTGAGAAAAGAAAGATTCCTCTACACTTGGCTGCTAGAAATGGCCATAAAGAAGTTGTTGAAGTTCTTCTGGATAATGGAACCACTGTAAATGCAGAATGTGAGAAAAGAAAGACTCCTCTACACTGGGCTGCTAGTAATGGCCATAAAGAAGTTGTTGAAGTTCTGCTGGATAATGGGGCCACTGTAAATGCAGAATGTGAGAAAAGAAAGACTCCTCTACACTTCGCTGCTAGCAATGGCCATAAAGAAGTTGTTGAAGTTCTTCTGGATAATGGGGCCATTGTAAATGCAGAATGTGAGAAAAGAAAGACTCCTTTACATTGGGCTGCTAGTAATGGCCATAAAGAAGTTGTTGAGGTTCTGCTGAATAATGGGGCCACTGTAAATGCAGAATGTGAGAAAAGAAAGACTCCTTTACACTGGGTTGCTAGTAATGGCCATAAAGAAGTTGTTGAGGTTCTGCTGAAAGCTGGCGCTTCTCCATCCTTAGCTGACAATGAAGGAAGCACTCCATTACACTGGGCTGCTAGTAATGGCCATAAAGAAGTTGTTGAGGTTCTGCTGGATAATGGGGCCACTGTAAATGCAGAATGTGAGAAAAGAAAGACTCCTTTACAATGGGCTGCTAGTAATGGCCATAAAGAAGTTGTTGAAGTTCTGCTGAAAGCTGACGCTTCTCCATCCTTAGCTGACAATGAAGGAAGCACTCCATTACACTGGGCTGCTAGTAATGGCCATAAAGAAGTTGTTGAAGTTCTGCTGAAAGTTAGAGCTTCTCCATCCATAGATGACAATGAAGGAAGAACTCCATTACACTGGGCTGCTGGTAAAGGCCATAAAGATATTGTTATACTTCTGCTGAACAGCGATGCCATCATAAGTGCACAATGTAAGAAAGGAACGACTCCATTATACTGGGCTGTTAGCAATGGCCATGAAGAAATTGTTAACATTCTACAAGATGCTTTAACTTCCCCATCCTTAGCTGACAATAGTGAAGGTACCCCTTTACACTTCTGTGCTGCACCTGGCCATGAATGAGTTGTTAAAATTATCCCAGATGAAGTAACTGTAAATGCAAAATGTGAGAAAGGAAAGAGTCCACTACATTGTAGTTCTAGTAGATTCTTGAAAAAGTTGTTGAAGTTCAACTAAAAACTTGAGCCTCTTTTGCAGAAATTGACAGTGAAGGAAATATTCCAATACAGTGACGTTCTTGTTGAGTTTGTTAAAATCCTTACATATGCTGGGGTGGCCATAAATGCTTTGAATGAGAAAATACTCCATTAGACTGGAATGTGCTTAGAGGCCATCCCATCAAAATGTTGACGATAGTTTTCTCAAATATGTGGTTGCTATACATGGGGTGGATGGGAAAGGAAACAATTTATGTAACGATAAAATCAATAGATCCTACTGATATATAAGAGAAGACTGTTATTACTAATTTCAAATGTAATTATCTATGGTTTACTTCTACTAAACGACAGAGGGGTAAGAAGGAGGAAAAAAACACAAAGGACAGGATGTTTGAAAGTAAGATGAGAACATATAAATGGTAAACGTACAACATCCAGTATTTCGACGTCAGTCTTTTTCAGGAATTACATAAAAGAACAACACAACGCATACATAAAAATAAATGAATGAAAACTTAGTTGTGTGGTATGTTAACAGTCATAGCTATAACGCAATCACGGATGTAAATTCGAGCTGTAAACTCGCTTTCAACACTTAGCTTAGACTTGTCTAAAAAGAGGAATAGTAGGTTCTTGACTGGATTGAAGACTAAGAACTTGGTTTTTTTTATCACGGAAAAACTGATTTAAACACAAGTAACAAGAGAACAGCGTGTCTGAGAATATGAGTTTATTTTTCTTACACTGATACTAACTTGTTTGTATTTTTATGAATGCGATTTTACTTTTTTGTAATATATATATATATATATATATATATATATATATATATATATATATATATCAGTCTCGCGGCCTAAGCTGTCATAAAAAATACGTCACTCCTGTTGTAAGATATTTTCATACGTTATTGTATAAATGGAGAGAAGAAGAGAAGAAGAGATTATCTTGCATTAAATATGAGCCTAAAAAAGCACCTGAAAAATATGCCAGTGTCACCTGTGCTTATACTAAACGATTACGTAATAAAATATCTTGAAATTATTGGATGATTGATAAAGCCTCAGTAGTAATAAACTGCATGTTTAACCGCCCTCAGTAGAGTTATAGCGTTATTTTAAAGAATCGTGAAGTATGCGGTTAACTGAACGTTGATTATTTTTTTTTAATGATGCCTTCTTCTAGTTTATTTTTCCTCATTCATGTGATTGCTGTAATTACTGTGTAATTATTATCGTCTTAGATTAGAAATTATTACTTCCTTATACGTGAAATGATTATTCTTCGATGGGAAATTAGTATTGCTGTGTTTGTGAAATGATTATTCCTAGATGTGAAATTATTATTCTTTAATGTGAACTTATTATACATAGACGTGAAATTATTATTTTTTAAAATTATTATTGTCAAATGTGAAATTGTTATTGTCTTAGATGTGAAATTATTAAAATCTAATGTTTTTCGACACATATCATAAACACACACCCATACATATCTTCCTTCTTTTTAAATTCAAAGAAAAACAAAATCTTTGTATCGACCGACTCTTTGTATTTTAATTGTTTTTTTATTGATATCTTTAAGCAAATTAATTTTTAAAAAGATCTATAAAAACGTTAAAATCTTTTATCGACCGATCGTTTGTATTTTAAGGGGTTTTTTTTTATTAATATTTTAAAGCAAAATGGTTTTAAAAAGATCTATAGAAACGTTCCTCCTAAGCCGAGCGCGTGAACATTTTTTTTCCTGACGGCTAATCTATAAATACCCACAACTTTTTGTATAGCATGCGTATTCAAAACTGAAACTTGCGGCTCATAAATTGTCACAGAAGTTAAATTATTGCTTACTTAGAGGGAACATTACCATGGACATTTTTATGATATTATATTTATATGCTGTTTACTGTTATATGTAAGATAGTAATCATGTTCTAAAATAAATGAATGCAACATCACATGGTTTGGTGTCATCAAAACAATTTGGATGTTATAATGTGTATAAAAACCAGCTGAAGGTTACTAACATAAGTTAAAATTACCATTACTGTACCACTCAGTCCCATTTTTAAAATACTATTAGCCCGTTCTTCATGTCTACTTTAATATCTTTAAAACAAATCAATAAAAATGATAACTACATTCCGCTCTCCTTTCATTTATGAGATCTAATCCTGGAATTTATTATTTGAAAATTGTGTTGCCTACTCAATAATCTCTACTACCCGAGAAAGTGATTGAGTTTTCTTTAGCTTGAATTCAAGATGTAATTATCCGTCTAATAAGTATTTACTTAGAAATATAGAAAAGTTATATACTATGTCTTTACAAGCAAAACGTAAGATAATTCATATTATTTATTTTTTTAATTAATCCATCTTATCTTTAGTAAGTTCAAGAGAAATTAATGCCTACGTTGGACAAAATCTCATTCAACCCCATACCCATCTCAGTAATACGTCATTTCATTCATTCATTTGCATGTCCCCTGCGGAACTTTGCCTCCCTAACAGCTCTCCTGTGGCCTCTCGGTTGAAAGCAAGACGACCTGCTGCTGACGCATCCACTTGCAGATCGTCAACGATGTCTTCCTCTCTTTCTTGTTCCCATTATGTATCCTTCCAAGGCTATCTTCTCTAGATTATCATGACGTTTAATGTGTCCAAAATATTTAAGTTTTCTTTGTTTAATACTCTTTACTATCCAGACTTCTTCTATATTAAGTTCTTGTGGTATGGATACATTTGTTCTTTTTGGTGTCCACGATCTTCTTCTTTTTCTTCGTTCGCTTCTACAACAAAGACCGCCCTGTGATCCTACTGAATTTACACCTGTGGTCCTCGTTAAGTCCCGTGGTCCCCCATGTGGTCCCCTAAAGAACCAAACGAGATCCCCGAGAGGACACCAAGAGGTTCAGAGTATCGCAGGGCTTGAGCCTGCATTCTTGGTGGGTCTCAGAAGCGGGATTGCGTGACACCGTGGTTTTCGTTGCACCAGTTTAGTCTAGAGTTGGACTTTCTCACCGGAAGACCTCGACGTGTTTTGAGATACCCGTGTATCACCGCCGGGTGAGGGGTGATTGCCCATCCAGTCCAGTGTTGAACATTCTCACCGGAAAACCTCAGCGTGATTAGTATACGAATACATCCCCGCCGGGTGAGAGGTGGTTGCCTGTCTAGACTGCACTGATCCAGTGTCTCCGACTTCAGCATTTTGTGGTCGTGGCCGCTACCCTTCCTAGTTGTGGCCAGGATGGAGCTTTTCTCCAGGAAGACGTATCCTCGCCACTAGTGACTTCCACCCCTGGGTTGAGCCGGTTTAGGCATTATCCCAGTATGGGAGTGTTTGGGACGTGACCTACCTCTAGAGCAGAGGTACCGTGACATGTCTGGTCATCAAGTTTCACCCCTGGTGTATGCTGGTTTAAGCATATTTCACCAGTGTAGGTGTATTTCGGACGTGGTCGGCCTCTAGAGCAGAGGCGCCATGGTATGTGTAGCTCTCTCAGCGATACTACTGGACATACCGATTAAACTTCACTTTATCCTTTCCTTCACCTTTTCACATCGGCGCCGCACAGAAACCCTTATTTGTTCTCCGCAGTTTCATTCTTGACCGGGAGGAGCTTCACTCCACGCGCGGCATCCGAACAGTCTCAACAGCAGTGTTAGTGTCCATGGTATTTTAAGAACTCTTCATTTATGGCATTTATGTGTTTCTCAGCTATTTTGTTAAGTGTTCAGGTCTCACAGGCATATGTTGCGATGGGAAAGATGCATGCCCTTAGAAATCTTATTTTTGTAGTTCTGACTATTCCTCTCCACAGATTCTTTAGTTGTTTTACTTTCTGAAGAGCGATATTTGTCCTCCTTTTAAATTCCCTCATTATATCTCCATTATTAGTTAGTAGCGATCCAAGATATTCAAACCTCTCCATTTCTTCCAATTTTTCCTCAGTATGCATATTTCAACTGCCCTATTTGTTTTGTCAGTTATCATCAATTTAGTTTTCTGTGCATTAAGATAAATGTTTTATTTTTCGCTGTTCTTACAGACTGACATAATTAGTTTTTCTATTCTTTTTTTGGTTTGTGCACAGTAATACTGTGTTATCAGCATATCTAATCTCTGGTATTTCATAACCTCCAATTGTTATAGCATCGTAATATTCTTTATCTACATCGTCTCTAACATTCCTCATTATATTTTCGGTATACACGTTAAATAAGTAAGGCCAACATGTGCACCCCTGATGGACCCCTTATCTTATGTTAAAACAAGTTATTGTTTCACCATTTATTCTTATTGTTGGTATAGATACAGCAGTGATGTTAATTGTATCAAAAGTTTTAGAACTCCTATTTTTTCCATTATTTCCCAAAGTTTCTGGTGTTTTGCACAATCAAATGACTTTGAACAGTTTATAAAAAAATAAATATAGATTCACATTAAACTCTCTACATTTCTCTATTATTTATCTTATATTGAATATATGATCTCTTGATCCTCTTCCTTGCTTGAAACCAGCTTGGACCATATTGACTCCTTCTTCTATTTTCTTACGAAGTCTACACATTATGATTTTTAATAGAATTTTACTGGCGTGACTAATCAGGGCAACAGTTCTGTAGTTTGTGCATAATTTCAGGTTACCCTTTTTTGGCAGTTGTATGAATACAGTTCTTTTCCATTCTTTTGGTCAAATACATGAATTCCACATCACTTTATATAAAGGATGATAGAAGAATCCTTGCTCTACAGCTAGAGCACAGTTAGAAGCTATTGTTGTCTCATAGGGTCCAGATAAACAGCTAATTAGTAGTTGGTTAACTCTCTCAGGAACACATTTAAAACATTGACCTAAGCGTCATCAATTTGTGTCTGCAATATACTCAGAGAACCTTCACACCCAGGCATTCTCCTTCTTTCCACTGGACAACAACAGTACATCTAGACTTCATTTTTTAAACTTACAACAAAATAGAAACAAAAGTCATAGGAACAGCCAAGAGCGTAGTTCAAATCTCATAGACATGAAATGTATTGATGAGAAAGACGAGGATGATAGCAATGACGATGGGGACACACATACGGCAGTGACAAAACATGTAACATGAAAACTTCCCAAGCACGCAGTCCGTGCCGTAAGGTAGAAACATTTTACCATAAGGAAGTTACAAGAACATACTATTTACAAATTATGGAATGTGTACACTCTGGTCCTAACAAGGACGCTACTGCAAAATTCCTACATAATAATGCAGAAAAAATTCGCCCTAAAAAGCAAAACACAATCGTTACTATCCCTGAACTTTGACATGAGTGGTCTCACTTAAAAACTACTACTGGCTGCTACGAAAATTCTCTCACAAGAATCATCCTCTTCACTACAAATCAGCTGGTTAAAAACATTCCCCTGAACTTTACTCATTCTTCCTAAAATTCTACCATAACCGGAAATATCCAAAGAATTCCTAATGTCTATGAACTAAAGATACCTTTGCACAAACATCCCGTGAAGTTACCAGTCTGTGGCTACTATTTGTCTGCTGTTTAAACAAACAGATAATCTAACACAAATCCACGTGACACTTTACATAACAGTCAAGATTCCCTGCTGGTGCTTAACTTTCGTCTCCCGAGCAAAGTGAGCTGAGTAAAAATCAATATTTAATCAAGGACCGAAGAAAACAAACATAACTTTTTCAATTGATTATATCCATTGCACTAGAAAAATCGATCATTAATGACGTCAGCTTTTCTGTTGCAATGCCGTATTAGAAAGACTGCAGGAAAATGGAAAACGGGAATGGAAGAACATTGTAGAGGTGAAGAGACTGTTGGAGCTAGGACAAATTAAGGATGATGGCAGGAAATCTGAATTGTGCAGCAGAAAACACATCGTAAACAACCAGAACTTGACTTGAACGTTTAGCAAGCAGAATCTTGGATGGATGTTGAGGTATGGGAAGGAGCATATATGGGGCTGTCCTGAATGCAATGATGATGGAATCTCAGTTGCGAACCTTAGTATTTATGTTACAGGCTGAGTTGTTACTCACTAAGCCAAGCTGTTGCTTAGTAGATACCATCACTATCAGAACACTACCAGCTGGGTCACATTATTCTTTATTTTTATACATTAATCTGAAATCTGGCAATAATACAACAGATAAGCTGGGAAACACTCCGTTATATTGAAGTAGATGTAATGTAAATGTAATGGTCATAAAGAAAGTGTTGAAATTCTGCTAAAAGCTGAGGGTGATGTAAATAGAAGGAAGAAGATCAAGAGGAAGACCAAGAGAAATGATACTGGACAGTCTGACGGGATGGTGTGAGAGGAGATCACCAACTGAGCTGATGGCATGCATGAAGGATCGCGTACTCTGGAGAAGCATAATAGCCAACGCCAGTCGGCACGGCACATGATGATGATGATGATGATGATGTAAATAAAGTAGACAAAGCAAAACTGTTCCAAAAACATGGACATGATTGTAACAGAGAAGACATGTCTCCTGTGGCGCTGTTGACAGTTTGACTGAGTGCGCTGCAGAAAGGAACGCACGGACGTGTGAAATAAGGAACAAAGTCGTCAATGTTTTCAAGGTGAAGGTCGGTTCTGTGTGCCGAGCTGCTGAGTTGAGTGCTATGACTCTACTGTGAGCTGTAAACTTGTCATAGACACCATTGATGGTTCATAGTTATGTAAACCTGGCCGGTAGTGAGCTACGTTGGTCCTTCATATGTTCTTGATTGGCTTATCGCGTTGGTGACTGAGTTCGTTCCTAGAACGACGCTGACTAGTTTGTGATTTGGACTGTTCTAGTTCATAAAATGGCGTCATCACTGGCAGGTTCATCATCAAGGACTGATGCGAGTGACCGTAGATGATGAACATTCTCCGCCTTATTCACTGGCACAGGCAGTCTAGCGATTATGGGAATGCCCCGTTCCCGATGATACCGAGAACCTAAAACTGAACTGAAGTGAAATACGGGGAGCAGGACCTCAGGGTGAAGCTTGAAAGCTGTTGTAGAACTCTCTCTTCCCTACTTCCACTTACTTTGATTAGCCAGTCTAATTTCTCCACTACGTCTCCCCCTTCTAAGACAGGGGAAGCTCTGTTGGCCTCTAGGCCCACCTAAAGGAGATGCTCTCTTTGCCTCCTGGTTCACCTAAAGGAGATGAGTCTCCTGGACCGCCGTCTCACTGGCCTGACTATAGGTATTACCTGGATTACTGATGAGATAAAGTTGTAAACGTATATTAAACTTAAGGAAAAGCAAATGTAAGCTATAAGAGAGGGCGGCCTGTGTATCCTAGAAGAAGATTGGAAAGTATTTTGGAAACAGATGAAATAATTCTATTCATTACATGTAGCATTGTATATAGTAAACACAAATATGCATTTGAATGAGGGGGGAGAGTGGAGAGAGCGAGGAAGAGAGGGTGAGGAGACAGATAAGGGGAGACAGGGAAAGAGAAAGAAGAGGGAGACAGAAAACGATAGAAAGAATGAGAGCGAAAGGAGGGAGAGACAGTGGAAAAATAGAGAGGGAAGAGAGATAATGAAGGAATAAATAATCTTTATTTACGAAAGATGAAGAGTTAGCACAAATGTCTGAGGTACACTCTGACCTTCATAGCTCATCTTTCATTGTTACCACACAATAAATTAGGCACACATGCCCTTCTTACATCTGACCTTCCTATCTCATCTTTCATTGTTACCACACATTAGATTAGACACCCATGCCCTTCTTACATCTGACCTTCATATCTCATCTTTCATTGTTACCACACATTAAATTAGGTACATATGCCCTTCTTACATCTGACCTTCATATCTCATCTTTCATTGTTACCACACATTAAATTAAGCACACATGCCCGTCTTATATCTGACCTTCATATCTCATCTTTCATTGTTACCACACATTAAATTAGGTACACATGCCCTTCTTACATCTGACCTTCATATCTCATCTTTCATTGTTACCACACATTAAATTAAGCACACATGCCCGTCTTATATCTGACCTTCATATCTCATCTTTCATTGTTACCACACATTAAATTAGGCACACATGCCCTTCTTACATGTGATCTTTATATATTATCTTCATTTTTAGCACACAGTAGATGAAGCACAATTGCCTTTCTTACATCTGACCTTCATATCTTATCTTTCATTGTTACCACACATTAGATTAGACATTCATGCCTTTCTTACATCTGACCTTCATATCTTATCTAATTACCACACATTAGATTAGGCACACATGCCTTTCTAACGTCTGACCTTCATAATTTATCTTTCTTTGTTACCACACATTAGATTAGACATGCATGCATTTCTTACATCTGACCTTCATATCTTATCTTTCTTTGTTACCACACTTTAGATTTACTACCAAGTTACACATTTTTTATCACTGACTTAAATGCCATTGTCATAGTTTTATATGTAATTGAATATATTAACTATTAAATATAATTTATGACAGTGCTGTTAGTGACATATTATACTTGAAAATATTATGTGGAGCAACTGATATACTTCATCACGGAAAAAAATAATTGGTTATGAGTGATGTGGGGAATTGTATTCAATGTAATAAATAAATTACATATTTATATTTTTTTCTTAAACAAGAGAAAAATACTATCAGTATCGATTGCAATCAAAGAGACCAATCTGGTAGATTATTTACTGTTAAATGTATATAATGATTACTGATTTATAATATCAGCATGCAATGGCATAATTATTATTTCTACAAATCCACTTTAGTCTGCCAAGCAACGATCTAAAGAATACTTAAGCCACTTGAGTTATTATACGACACCTTCATAGCCTGTAATGTCATCTCAGCAAGCTTCGTTTAACAATTGCTCAAAGCGTAAGCAGAGACACAAACGATCAACAGAAAAGAGCATAGACTCATCTCATAAAGTTGTCTAATTCAACAACAACCCAACCTTAGTCCACACTGCTAGTTACGGTTCTATCATCAAGACAACAGTTAGCATAGACATCATTGTCTAAGTCAGGAATCAACACATTTCTTTTTATATTTTTATGAGATCTTTCTATTTTTAATACATATTTATTCCTAACAAAATTATAGCACGTCCTTTCTTATGTTATATCTGAGTCCATCCCGTGCCGTTAAAAGTCACATAGGACTCGCAAAGTAGTTCGCCAATTTCTCATGTCTTTGGCGAACCTTTCAACTTCTTCACAGGATATATGCCTGTTAATTTGGCATCTCTTAACAATGTCCTCTTCAGAATTTCACGCGGTCTGCCTTTTTTTCTTTGACCTGTTGTTTTTCCACTTGATAGCTTGTTTTGGGATTCTCTGATCATTTCTTATCATCAAGTGACCAACATATGTCCATCTCCTGTTCCTGATCACCCATGAGAGTGGTTGTTGTTCAGTCATCTGTCTTATCTCTACATTCTTTTTGAATTCGTTTTATTTGATGCCGAGTATTTTCCTTAGCCATTTGTTTTCAAAAGAGTCTAATTTCTTGTCTATTTCTTTATTTGTTTTGCAGCTTTCGCATGCACAAATGAGGGTGGGTATTACATTTGATTTGAATAGTCTTAACTTGGTTTTTGTGCTTATAACTTTTGAATTCCATATGTTCTCAAGATTCTTGAAGATCGATGCTGCTTTGGCAGTCTGATTCTAACTTCCTTTCTAGTATCACCATCCTGGTCTATGTTCATTCATTCCTTTGCATGTCCCTTGCGGAACTTTGCATCCCAAACAGCACTCCTGTAGGCCTCTCGGTTGTGAGCAAGATGGCCTGCTGCTGCTGCATCCATTTCCAGATCATCAACGATGTCTTGCAGCCATCTTCGTTAAATGCCCTTCTTACAAGGTCTATGTAGGTACGCAAATTGATCGACTTCTTCAATATCTGCCCCATATATGTGTATTTTTCCATTTTGAATAAGGGGAATTTTCATTATTTTTGTTTTGTCCTTGTTAATTTCAAGTCATTTTTTGCTAGCCAGTGAAGAGACGCTATCTATTTTTTTCTTGTATGGAATTCACATTGTTACTGATAAAAGTTATGTCATCAGCAAAAGCATGATCTTCTAGTTGAGTCCCATGTACTCAGTCAATACCTGTGTTACATGTGCAGACTTTTTTAACTATGAAGTCTATTGTAATTCCAAAAAGTAAAGGAGACAGTATACATCCTTGTTTCACACCTGTTTCAATCTGGAACCATTCACTCATCCCTTCTTTTGTCTTGACTGCACAAACATACCCACTGTAGATATCCTTAATGATGTTGACAATTTTAGATGGTGTTCCATATAGACTTAAAATGTTCCATAATAAATCTCTGTGTATTCTATCAAATGCCTTTTTAAAGTCTATTTCATGTAATATAATTTCATCTAGGTTGACATTTAGTTGTGGGGTTGGTAAGTCGGTTTCAAAGTTTAACAATTATTTTGGGTGTGGTCGATTAAATATTTCTTGGACGTGTTCAGCCCATCTTTGCTTTTGGCCTTTAATTGATGTTAATAGGGTTCCAGTTTTGCTAAGAAATGGTCTTTCTTTAGACGTAATAGTACCTGTTAGACTCTTTTGTATGTAATATAAAGTTTTGCTGTCTCCTACTTTTGCTGCTTTTTTGCCTCTTGTGCCATATTGTCTATGTATTCTCTTTTATCCCTTCTAGCTGATCTTTTTACTTTCTTGTCTAGTTCTTTGTATGTTGCTTTCACCAGATCTTTTCCAAAAACTGTTTTTACATTCAACTTTAAGCGACTTTAAATGGGGTACATAAATGCACATACATGGTAACACGATGATAGTGTACTTGAAACAAACATATAAAACTGTAATGAGAATGAGGTGTATGTGACACGTATACACACTCTCACTCACACACACATATTACATTACTGTTTCAAATATCATGTTATATTTTAGGTGTATGAGACCTTTGTACGAGTTAATAAAACTACAGTAACGATAAGTTGCGTCATGATGCTTATATACTTCATTAGATATTCATAGAACACAACAGTTATGAAGTTTTAAACATTACTTGACACATAGAAGCATTCCCAGCTCTCACTACTCTTTACCTGTATCTGTGAGATGTAATGTTACGTGTTTACATTCTACTACACACTCTACTATACAGACACGGTGCGCACAGTAACTGTAGCATGTAGGCAAATTGTGCTGTCCTTTCCCCTTCCATTTCAATGAAAGTGATTTCCTTTTTGTGATTAGGCTTGTGCTGAGGTTGTTAGCAGCGGAAATAACTTGTCTTTCTTCAACTGCAATATTGTCTTCTGCAGTTGTCTTCCCTTTTTACACGTGTTCCACTGCGTCTATGATTTGTTCTTGATTAACTGGTCCTCATTCTAGGTTAGTTATTTGTGGTTGTTCAGGTCTGTTTTTTTAATTGATATTTATAAAAAAACGGACATATTCCAAAGTGTATGTTGACATACATCTTTATAGACATGTCAAAGTAACAAGGCGCACAAGAATGTGAAGAACATCAACCTATCAGTATATCATGCCTTATTAAGAAATTGCTGTAAAGAAAAATAACGAAAAAGATGAGGGAAAAAGTTAAAGATAGCAGAGGAGCAATGTGCTTTGTTGAAAGCAAAGAAAATTTCAGAGCATTAAGAAATGAGTTGTGATGTCTTAATATAGCCAAAATATTATGAGAGTCATTACCGACAAGATGAAAGTACGAGGACATAGCATTAATAAGCTGAGATACGCTGACCACACATTTCTTATAGTAGGCAGTGAAAAACGGTCTACAAGAGCTGCTAGATATAGTAGTAGAAGAAAGTGAATATTGAGAAGTGTTACTGAACAGCAAGAGAACAGAAACAATGATCGTTTACGAAAGAAAACTGTACCAGAAAGTAATGAAAACAAAAATAAAAAGAATAACATTAAAACAAGTACACACATTCAAGTATTTCAATACAAAGATAACGTCGGATGGTGGATGTGCCACAGAAGTGAAAAACAGAATACAGCAGGTAAAAGAAGCGTTTCAGAAAAAGAAATCTAATTTGTACAATCTATTTTTATCACTAGATACTGCGGGGGTGAAGATGCCCGATAAGGTAATCGGCGACCAAGAGCTGACATGCCAGGTTCAGGGGTAGCGACCCATAGCTGACCAACACCCTGTCCCACCTCTCCGTGGTACCCCCAGTAACAGGCCTAGCCAGGCTAACGGGGTGGGGATCGCCACAGTCCCCGTGGTAGTGGAGTTTGCTAAAGAAGCATTGCACACACTGTAACAGAATAACATTCTGTACAGATTGTTTTGTGTGTAACCCTGTGGTTGTGGTCTGGTAGACCACAACTCATCACTGTATGCCAAGCACGGAGAAAATATCTCTTGTTTCGAGAGAATTCTGAGTCACGTGGTTTAGATTAGGCGGGAGGTGTGAATGAGTTGAGAGGAATTTTTTTTTTCGTCAGAATGTTGTAGCGAGAGGTTGTGTGTTTGATTCTAGGAAGGGATAGAGATTCTGTAGTAAATTGTTGTAGTGATGGATTGCTTTTCTTAGGACAAATTGTTGTAGCAGTCATGTAGATTTGTGTGTCGATTTGTCCACGTTTTTTGGACAAATGTTGAATGTCTGACCTAGTCCTATGGCGATGTTAGTCGCCCGGACTTATGTTTTTTTGGATGATCATTTGTAATTGTATCCATCAAGTTTTACACTCTACACCGTTACAACACGCATCGTACAAATGGGATCTCATCATTAAACATATAAAGTGTGTCTGCTGAATCCTGTGATGTTTGGATTCATGTTAAGTGTTAACTGTGGTGTTGAGTTAGTGATTTACATGTAACTGGTCACGTCGTGTATTGATGAGTAGTGGAGTCAGTGTTACCTGGGTTGTCCTGTTACAAAGTGTATATCAATGTAATGTAATGTATGTTGAGTCTCTGAGCCTAATGCTCATTGTCTGAATGTAATAGTCACGGTACATAACACTATATGTACAAATAGGTTTATTGCTCATGTAATATAATCGTGTCACATCACACACAAAAATGACTCCTTGTTTAGAAGAGATTATATTTTAGTAGCATCGTGTCACTAATTTTGTAGTGACCGAGACTCTGCTCTTAGTGGTGCCGTTAATTCTGCTTTAAGTAGTGCAGTAATACTACTTTAACACACAATGCTTTTTAGCTGTACTCCGGGACCGAAAAAGTAGCTGCCATAACCCGCTCTCTCGTCGATACGATGCTGTGCCTCAACATCTCCACAGCATCGGCTGCAAAAAACAACAACTCGCAGTTACATGGAGTTCGTACAAGTAAAAGTACAAGTTCAAGGACTAGATGCTAGGAAAACAGACTTGAAATGCTACATTGAGCCATAACTACTATGTGGAAGCGAATCATTGTCATTCAGAAAAACAACAGCGAGAGCATTAGAAGGAACTGAAATGTGGTTTCTACGAAGAATGTTAAAAATGCAACAAATGAGGAACGCCTAAAGAAAGCCAAATAAACAACTAACATTAAAAAACCCACTACGGGGGAGACAGTCAAGGTTTGTTTGTCATAGAATGAGAAGGGAAGGGATTGAAAATATCGTGACAACATTGGAGGCAGGACAAAGATTGGTCAGGTGTCGATGTTATTAATTACTTGTTTTTATTTGTTGAGATATAAAGACAGCTGTAAGTCAGCACCAGAATTTTTTTTTCTGTCAGGCAAGAAATCTGGAGAGAACTTGTAAAAAACGAATCATTTTTGTTTTCAATTTTTTGTTTTTAATAGATCACAGCACTGAGACGGCGAGCATTAAAAAAATGCTTTCTCTATGATAGTAATCACGTGACTGGGTGAAGGTTCGAGGTTACCAAAGTTCACCTTTCCTGCTACTATTGCAGGTGTTAATGTTTCTCATTGTTTATATGTGGTTCGCAACATGAACCGTTCCGCCATTCTTCAGCGTGGTTTTCTGTGTCGTTCTAGTGTTATCTTAGATTACAAGTCGAACATTCTCACCTTTCGCAACAAGAAGGCATCATTAGAACAGGATTTGTATATTGTATCTATTCTTCGTGTTCGGCGTTCTTCTGTTCTTTACACTAGCTATGAGAATGTTATTCCTCTCAAACAGAAGGCCCTACGACATTACCATACCGGATACATACATCAGTATCTATGTAGGGACATGTTAAGTGTTACATGGTTCAGGCGGCTGATACTCCTTTTCTACAGCCGTAGCCGGAGATTGAGGTTGTGCACGCAGCCTTTCGTCTCGAGGCTCGTCATTCCGGTTATCAACCATTCAAACAAACACTTCAGATTGAAGGGACAATGTGTTTTAGGGAGATTCACTTCTGAGTAGTACACGCATATGATTTCCAGTTTGTTAACTCGATTTCAACAATTTCCTCATGATCATTACCGGCACTAAGATGTAATGGATTATTTCCCCAATTATATATTGCATTTAGGCCCCAGCATTCAATAAAACGTTAACAAACTTTGAAACAGTTGCCACCACTATTATGTAATATAGTTTTTCACACATGTGTACTTCATTTATAGAGGCCCACGCTTTCAGAAAAACCGTGTCCTCCATTGTCTTGTAAAGGAGCATTCTTACATAAAACTTGTGTATTTACATCGGCACCAGTTTCCAACACAACTTAAGCAATCTAATATGCCCAACACATACGTGGTATGATTGGAGAATGGTATCAGAAAACAAACAAAACAGAAGGTACAAACCAACTACATTTACTGTCCTTCAAAATAACCATCGTCCTTCACAACACACTTTTGGCAACGTTCATGAAGCTTCTGGAACTGTCAGTAAATGACCTTTAGGAATCGTTCTAAGAACCTCTGCCTGAGGTTCATGATTTGCTGCCACCTCCACAAAACATGCGCCTTTCATGAGGCTTTTCAGGCGGGGAAACAGAAAGAAGCCGACATGCGCCAGATCATTGGATTCCGGTGGATGATCGAGAATATGTAAGCCATGCTGAGCCAAGAATTCGCGCACACGGATCGCACAGTGCGCAGGCGCGTTATCGTGCAGCAACATCCACTGTCTAGTCCTGCTCAGTTCTGGTCGAGCACGGTGGATGGGTAGAATCAACGGTTTCAAAACTTCGTGGGCGTTCATGATTTGACTCGCAGGAAAGAATTCATTATTGACGATGCCATTGTTGTCGAGGTGACACAATGTCTTGACCGTGGACTTTTGCAAGCGACTCGTTTTTAGGTTGAACGCTGTTTCATCGATTGCCGCTTGGATTTCGTATCGAACTGGTAGCACCAGGTCTCATCCCTTGTGACGACGGTTCGCAGAAACAAAAGGTGTATCCTATCTTCTTAAAGCCATATGCCTTGTCCCTTACTTACCTGAAGAGGAAAACATCTTTATGTGTGGTAGAAGAAGTATCCTTGCTCTACAACTAGAGCACAACTAGAAGCTACTGTTGTATTAACAGGGACTAGAGACACAGCTAACTGGTAGTTTGTTCAGTCTCTCATGAACAAATTAACAGATTAACCTAAGCGTATTCAATTTGTGTCTGCAATATACTCAGAGATTATCTACACCCAGGCAATCTCCTTCCTTCCACTGGACAACAACTAGTACATCCAGACTTCATTTTTCAAGCACACAACGCAACAGTAACACAAGTCGTAGGAACAGTCAAGAGGGTAGTTCAAATCTCATAGACATGGATTTTATTGATAGGGAAGATGAGGATGATAGCAATGACGATGGGAACAAACGGCAGTGACAAAACATGTAACATGAAAACTTCCCGGGCACGCAGTCCATGCCATAAGGAAGAAACATTCTACCATAAGGAAGTTACAAGAAAGTATTACTTACAAATTCTGGAATATGTATCATCTCCAGAATAACAATCCATCTTCCACGAGTATGAAAAAACACAACAGTGCACTTCAGTCTTAACAAGCAAGCTACTACTACACAATTCCTACATAATAGTACATAAAATCTTCCCCTAAAAAGGACAATACAAGTGTTACTACGCCCAAACTATAACACGACTGATCTCACTTAAAATTGCTACTGGCTGCTACAAAAACCAACAAGAATCCTAGTGGACCAAAAAATCAACTGTTTAAAAATTCATCCCTTGAACTTTACTCACCCTCCCTAAAAATCTACCCTAACCTTTAATATCCCGAAAATTCCTAATTTCTATGAGCGAAAGATACATTTACACAAACATCCCGTGAAGTTACCACTCTGTGCCTACTATTTGTCTGCTGTTTAAACAAACAGAAAGCCTACTACATAATTCTACCTGAAACTTTACATAACAGTCAAGACTCCCTGCTGATGCGTAACTTTATTCTCACGTGCAAAGTGAGCTGAGTAAAAATAAATATTTAACGAAGGGACTGAACACACGATCCTAAATTTTACAATTGGTTATATCCCCTGTACAACAAAAAAAAAAAAGATCATTAATGATCTCAGCTTGTTCTGTTACAAAATGATGGATCCTGGTTGCAAATGTTAATGAAATCTCCTTAGGTTCCCATCCATTTTGTTGTCTGTTTGCCTGTCAGCTTGTGTAGCACCGACTGGGAACAGATCTTCCACTTATTCAACTCTTCGCGGACGATGGTGAGCACCGTGTCATTGCTAAAGCCCATTTCCCTTGCATTCAATGGAAGAGTCGGTGGTCGATCTCGTGTCAGCATTTGTTACACTGGTTAGATCATGTCTGTGGTTCTGCTTGTCGACGGTAACCCAAGCTTGGCTCATGTTCAGTCGTTTCATTCCCTCGTGAAAACGTTTGAACCAGTCGTAAACACATTTTCTGCTCACAGCTTCCGTTCCACACACTGACCCAAACATTCTAAGCGTCACCGTCGCCGTTTTCCCCAGTTTATAGCAGAACTTGATGTTCACTCGTTGCCTCATTGCACTGTGACGCTACCACTGACACTGACCAAGTTCGACTGCCCGCAGTGAGTTTACCCTGTCGGTCACGTGTACCCCACGTTAGATTTCGCTTCTCGGCGTGTCTCTGGATAGCCATGTGCATGGTCAAGCATCTGGCACATGTTGCCGTTAAGATATCGGACTATTCAACGAAATTTTTAAACACACTGTTACACTCAACTGTAGGTGCAGAATCTCCCCACTTGACTCTAGCAGCATGTAAAACCCCACTCTTTAAAAGAATTTTAGCAACTTTTTAATGTCATTTATCAGAACTTCAAAGTAAGGGAATATTTCCACTATTGTCTGCAGCATTTACAGAAGAATTAGACGAAAGCAGAATTTCTACTATATCCTTATGACCATTACCCATACTACAGTGTAAGGGAGTACCTCCTCTCTTGTCTGCAGTCTTTACAGAAGCTCTTGCTTTGATCAACATTTCAACACGTTTATGTCCATTAGATGGACTCAGGTGCAGACTTGTTCCGTTCTCATCATCTCCGGCCTAAGTATTAGCTCGTGGTTTAATTAAACTCTCCACGAGATCTGTGTGGCCATTGGAAGCGGTGTAGTGTTACGGAGTTTGGTTGTCACAGGCTCTTAATACAAGCACATCAGCTCCTTCTTGTATTAACTCTCGTATCTCTTCTCTGTCCCATGTCCTTATACTATTTATCATTATTGTTTTGTGAAACTCTGAAGAGGACATTGTTAAGAGAGGCCAACTTAATAGGCATTAAAATCCCTTGATGAGGTTGAAAGACTCGCCCGAAGACAGGAAAATTTGGCGAACTACCTTGCGAGCCCTATGTGACGTTTAACAATACGTCAATGATTTAAGATAACAGATAAGATTATTGTTTTATTCGTTATTAAGTATCCATATCAAAGATAAATGGTAAATGACTCTTAAACTTAAGTGAACCACTCTGAATTATTAGGCAGAACATTGATTCATAATTAAATTAATTGTAAAATGTTTTATTATTGCAAATAATAATAATAATAATAATAATAGCGGTAATAACAAACAACTGAAGAATTACGAGAAAAATGTCATTATGAAAAAAAGTAATGATAAAAAAAGAAAAATAAACTGAAAGATGGAGATGTGACTTCTGTCCCAAAAACTCAAGTGTGAAGATCTTGTCCGTTTTGGTAATCACCTACACATAGATGACATGCTAGCGTAACGGTTGACGAACTATAGCTGACACGCTAGCGTCAGGATTATAGAATCATAGCTGACACGCTAGCGTCAGGGTTAGAGAACCATAGCTGACACGCTAGCGTCAGGGTTAGAGAACCATAGCTGACATGCTAGCGTCAGGGTTAGAGAACCATAGCTGACACGCTAGCGTCAGGGTTAGAGAACCATAGCTGACATGCTAGCGTCAGGGTTAGAGAATCATAGCTGACACGCTAGCGTCAGGGTTAGAGAACCATAGCTGACATGCTAGCGTCACGATTGCCGAACCATAGCTGACACGCTAGCGTCAGGATTATAGAATCATAGCTGACACGCTAGCGTCATGGTTTGCGAACCATAGCTGAGACACTAGCGTCAGAGTTAGAGAACCATAACTGACATGCTAGCGTCAGAGTTACAGAACCATAGCTGACATGCTAGTGTCAGGGCTATAGAACCATAGCTGACATGCTAGTGTCAGGGTTAGAGAACCATAGCTGACACGCTAGCGTCACGGTTATAGAACCATAGCTACCATGCTAGGTCATGGTTGGCGAACCGTAGCTGACATACTAGCGTCAGGGTTGGATATCCATAGCTGACACGCTATCCCCAGGGTTGGGGAACCATAGCTGACATGTTAGCTTCAGCGTTGGAAAAGTATAGCTGACACGCTAGCTTCAGGGTTGAAGAACCATAGCTGACACGCTAGCTTCAGGGTTGAAGAACCATACCTCAAATGCTAGCGTCAGAGTTGGGGAACCATAGCTGACATGTTAGCTTCAGGGTTGAAGAACTATAGCTGATCAAATCCCTGTCCCACCTTTCAGTTGATACCCCCAGTAACAGGCCCAGTCTGGTTAACGGGGGTTGGCGTCTGTTAAAGAAGTATTACACAACCATTACATTTTAGCTACACTGAGGACTGACAAAATAGCCGTCAGAACACGCCCCTCAAGTCGCGACGATCTTGTGCCTCAATACTCTCACATCTTTGCCTGCAAAGAACACCAGCTCGCCGCTCCAAGGAGATAGAAGACTAAAAGTGATCACAAAAACTCCAACGGTTTCTGATTTATCACTGAGTTCCCCCCCCCCCCCTCTCTCTCTCTTCCTCCTCCCCCCCCCCCCCCCCACCCACCAGTTGAAGACCTTAAAAACATCCTAGTACAGGCAGCATTTGTTTCTCAGAAGTTAAGAAAATATGTACCCTGTGAGAGACCAGGCCAGATTAGATATACAGTGACACTGGGATACGGACAAATTATACCAAAAGTCAGTCTCAGGAATTAGCCATGCCATGTATGAAGTAATAGAAGTATCATATGTGCTCGACAAGCTAAATGCTCTATTCATTTTTTTTCATTCCTGTTTTTTTAGTAGTATTCATGTGAATTTATATTTTATTTTCTTTCTCTTTTTCTTGTCTAGTGTGTGTGTGTGTGTTTTTTTTTTTTGGGGGGGGGGGGGTATGATTACGGTTCAAACCGAAATGTCAGAACTGTGTGCTCGTTAAGTAATAAAGCTGTTCCTACATCTTTCCTAGTTTGTAACTTCTGTTATCACAGCTTTACTGCAGTGGCTTCGTGTATAGTTATACACTTAGTTTTATATACTTCTACACTAATTATTCGTGTGGTACTGAACACTGCCACATAAACACCGGGTCAAAGTCTTCGTGCCACTGTGACAGAGGTCGGCTGGTAAAATAAGTTCAGCTGCACTAAACCCAGTCAAAGACTGGTTCCACTGAGTAAACATCAAGCTATGGGATCGTGATTGTGGTGTATTACTTCACTTGAGCAGATAAAGGTTGACACAGTCTGGTAGTCGCAAGAACACGATTTGGCAGTTTGTATATTTACATATGAACGAAAATTAAATATGACTTAGTCGATTAAAAAAGGCTTTCTTTTGAGTTCTAAAAAGAACACTGAGACACACACCACAGAAACATATAACTATATATATATATATATATATATATATACACAAACACACACACAAATACATATATATATATATATATATATATATATATATATATATAATACAGTGAGGGAAATTAAAAGGGGGACATCTATCGTTTTCCAAAAAAGTAAAACAACTAAAGGAACTGTGGAGAGGAACAGACAGAACGACATAAATAAAATTTTAAAGACTTGTATCTTCCCCATTGCAACATATGCCTGTGAGACCTGGACACTTAACAGAACAGCTGTGAAACACATAAATTCTTTTGAATGTAAATGATACAGGAGAGTTCTTCAAATATCATAGATTTAAACAGGAACAAATATATCCATACTACAAGAATTTAATATTGAAGAAGGCTGGCTAGTAAAGAGATTAAATAGAGAAAACTTAAATATTTCGGGCAAATTAAACGTCATGAAAATTTAGACAAGATTGTCTTGGAAGGATACATAATGAGGAAAAGAAAGAGAGGAAGTCCAAGGCAAAGATGGCTGCAAGACATTGTTGATAATTGCAAATGGATGCATCAGCAGCAGGGAATCTTCCTTACAAACGAAAGGCCTACAAGAAATCTGTCAAGTAAGCAAAGTTCCTCAAGGGACATGCAAATAACTGACAAAAAAATGTGTGTGTATATATATATATATATATATATATATGTACAGTAACATGAGTTGAAACTGGTGTAGGAACAGGTAAACTTAATAAGCGCTTAGTTTTGGTAGTCAGATATGGCGAGTGATGGGGTTCTTAAAAATAGTGATTAATATAAATGCATTTTTTACTGGCAAATTTAGTAAAGACTCCATGAATAAAGCTGCAGTATAAATTGTATGGCTAGTCAGTTTCTAAATATAAATAAACAGCAGTTATGAAATAAATTCCTCATGTATGTTATATATGTGAGAAACCACCAGCGTTCATACCGTTGGCGCAACCTTCTTGATGTGATACATCTGTAGACAATGAATCGGAACAAACACTAAATGTAAATTAGTGAATCAAGTGTCAGATAAAAACAGTGAAGAGAGGAGAGAACAGCACTTTGAGCCACCTCATAACAAGGTTTAAGGACAAAAATTAGAAACCATTCAGTTAAAATAAGTCTGTAACTAACTACAATAATACAGCAGTATACAACACTTAAAATGGACAACTTATGCTAGAAACACAGATAAGAGAAATGACGACTGCATTAAACCTGATTATAGTAGTAGAAGTAGATAGAGGTGATTTGTTCAGTTTTACAACAAGATTGAAAGAGTGAGGAAATTAGGAAGAAATAAGAATCCCAGAAAGTTAGCACAAATTATAACTGAAGAACAAACAACAATCCAATATTTCGGCAAAAGCCTTTTTCAATTATCTTATGAAAAAATAGATAAAAATTAAATTCCTAGGTTTTCTCGTATCCTCTTTGTAAGAATAGTCACCAAATGCATATTGTGCTCATCTTTCTTACAAATGATTCGGGTTATTTGGCTCACAGCCATTTATACACAAAATACATTAAGAAAATGTACATTTTGTGTTATGAAAATATATACATTCATTTGTAGTTCCACTAAACGTATTATAAGTAAAAAAATTCATGCAATAGAGTCGCATGATCTCTTTGTGCTTTTCAAAAACGAAACCATAACTTGTTTTTTTTCCAAGAATAGATATGGAAGTCATTGGTTTCCAGTAGAGTAACAGATCAATATTAAACATGTTCTATAACGTCACCCGACTATTCTTACACTGCCGTTGAAATAAGAAGCAATACATAAAACGTAAGTATTCTAGGTTAAATACATGGCAGATACATAAGAAATTCTTACCATGACATCAAGTGAATTTAAAACTTTCTCAGAACCTGTTTTCAGTATTTCACACAAGTAAATTCGTCGCTACAGGACACAGACTTTGGAATTATGTTTTTTCATATACGTTATGAATTGCTGTATTCAGTAGCTTTCATTTTAGTGACGCATGCGAACATTACTGTACCAGATGTATACGCTTTTCTGAAGAGTAGTAAAACAATGGATTCAGTCTACCATGACAAGTAAGCAACAGACATCATAGGAGACGGTGGCAGATTGCTAGGGGAAAATGTGGTAACAAGCATGAAATATGAGCTCTGTGGTCCTCAAACTCTACTACTCTGGTGTCTTCGGCAGGACAGTGAATATTGATTCCATTAGGTCATTTAGTATATTCATCATCATCATCATCATCAAGTGCCTTGCCGATTGGCCTTGGCTATTATACTTCTTCATAGTGCATGATACTTCATGCACCCATTAGATCAGTTGGTGATCTCCTCTCACACCATCAGGTCAGACTTTCCAGTATCAGTTCTCTTGGTCTTCCCATTGCTCTTCATCTCTCTATTTTTCCTATTGTTATAATATTTTCAATGCCCCCTCTTCTCGTTGCATGCCCTATACAAGTGCATCGCTTCTCTTATTCTTTTGTTTTGACAAGATTTTTTGTCTCTTCCGCTCTTCTCAAACATTCTTCATTAGTTATTTTTGCTGTCCAGGGGATTCGCAACATTCTTCTAATAAACCACATTTCTGCTGCTTCCAATGGCTTTTGTGTAGACTTGCCTATTGTCCATGATTCACTTCCATATAACAAGATAGGTTCAATATAGCATTTTAGGACTCGTTTTCTAACATTCATTGATAATGATGTGTTGCATAAATGTTTCTCATTCTCTGAAATGCAGTCTTTGCTTGGATTATTCTGTTCTTAATTTCTGTTTTGCATTTCCCATCTAAGTTATTACTGATCCAAGGTATTTGAATTTTTGCACCTTCTTTGGAATAGTTTCATTTAATTTTATACTGCATTTTGTTAGATTCTGTTTCTTATAAATAACCATAGTCTCTATCTTTTTGACGTTCAAAGTAAGGCCTTTCTTTTGACTTTCTTTGGTGATTTTATCCAAGAGATTTTGCAGGTCTTGTTGGTTCTCAGCTATCAGTACCGTGTCGTCAGCATACCGAAGGTTGTTAATATTGTATCCTCCTACTTTTATACCTGGTTCTATAATGATCGTTCTTAGAATATGCTCCCTGTACAGAGAGAAAAAAAGATGTGGAGATAGTACACATCCTTGTTGCACTTCATGTTTTATTGGTTGATATTTTCCAGTTTTATTTTCAACTCTAATCGCTGCTTCCAGCTACCAGTATAGACGTTTTACTATCCTCAAGTCTTTGCCGTGTATGTTTATGTCTTTAAGAAGTTTAATAATCTCATCATGTTTAACCTTGTCGAATGCCTTGGTGTAATCAATGAAGCATAAGTAGATATCTTTCTGTACTTCTAAAGTATGAGAACAAATTTTGTATGATTAGACCTCGAAAAAATCGTAGACAAAGCACTTTAGTGAGACGTGAGAGAAAGAAAAATCACAAGAGAATTACCTGGAATTCGAACACGGACTCCGGTAGGACGAGCAGCCGTCTAGCCACGAGAGAACAGCGCACTATCGACTTAGCCAACTAGCACCCCTCGTAGCAAGCCTCGTAGTTTCCTATTTATAAAAAATTATAAAAAATTGTTCTTTAAATCTATATCTGAAACTAACTTCATGTAATAAGTATTCGTTCGTTTGTTATTGGTGTACAAGTTTGCACCAGACATGGCAGGAGACCGTGTGTATGTTTGTCTAGTTGGTACCTGCTAGAGAAAATGAATCTAAGCTACGGAATTTTCTGTGTCACGACCTCGTTTCTTTCCGGGTGTCACGATCTCTCATGTCTGCTGAGCAGTTACTAAAGACTATGTCAACAAAACACCTTTTTTTGGGTGGTATATGTGCTTTGTCTACGATTTTTTCGAGGTCTAATCATACAAAATTTGTTCTCTTACTTTACTGTACCAAAGCCTCGTAGTTACCTATTTATAAAAAAATTGTTCTGTACTTCTAAACCTCTCTCTGTTAGTGTTCGTGAAGCATAAATGGCATTATGTGTTTCCTTTCCTTCAACAAATCCAAACTGTTCATCTGCTATTTCCATTTTTATCTTTTTTCCTTATTCTTCGCATAATAATTCTCAGACGTAGCTTTGTTATGTAACATGAGAAGCTGATATTCCTGTTGCCATCACATTCTTTTGTACCTGGTTTCTTTGTTAGTGCTATAAACGAGGGGATTGAAGCAGGTCATTGGGTATATAACCATTGTTGCACATGTTATTCAGTAACTTGTTCATTATTTTTATTCATATCTCCTCTAGTACTTCTATTTATTCTATTGTTATATTATCAGGCCCAGTTGCTTTTTCTTTCTTCATGTGTTTGACGGCATTTATAATTTCATCTTTAATATTGGTGGTACATCACAGTATATGGTGTTATTGCTGGTCTTTCACCTTCATATACCTCAACGATGTACTCTGTCCACCTGTCCACAATGTCTTGGTATACCCATCCTGTGGTATATTTTGTCCTCCTGCCTGTGAGTTCATTAATTCGTTTGTGCTTGTTTTTGCTGTCTTTATTATGGGAGTCCTCTATTTGTCTGCACTGTTCATTTAACCACACTTCCTTTGCTTCTCTGCATTTGCGTCTGTTTTCTTCATTTATCCTGCTATATATTTCTTGGTTATTTTTACTCCTCCTTCTCTTGTCCATTAGCCCTAAGATGTCATCAGTCATTCATTTATTCTTGGATGCTTCTTTTTTCGGTGGTATTATTTCGTTAACAGTTTGGTGGATAGAATCTCTTAACATTGCCTATTGTTCATCTATAATTTTTATCTTTCCTGTTGCATTATATCGATTTGTTATAATAACTCTGTATTGCTATCGCAGTTCTTGGTCATTTTTAGGGACTCTGCATTCGGTTTGATGTTTCTCACTTTTCTTTACCTTTATTCTAATTTGTTTTTTTTTTCACAGAGTGGGTCGTGGTCACTATTGCAGTCAGCTCTTGGCATGTTTTTGTTGTCAGTAATACATTTCGGAATCGTTTGTAGACTAATACGTAGTCAGTCTGGTTAAAAGTCTTTTTCTTACCACATTGTCAGTCTTCGGGGATTTTGTTTTAACCAGGTGTTTCCTATATCCAAGCTATGTATTTTTGCCCATTCAATTAATTTACTGCTACTGCCATTTCTCTCACTCAGTCCGTAATCGCCAACAATGTTTCAAGTTCTTCCTTTTTCAGCTTTGGCATTAAAATCTCCTATCATTATTGTAACTTCATGTGACTTTGTGTGTTTCAGGTCTGTTTTTATGTCATCATAAAATATCTGTCATCTTCTTCAGAACTATCAGCTGTTGGAGTGTGCACTTGTATAATATTTGTTTATTGATTATTTTCAGCTGGGCTAGCAGGACTCGGTCCGAGATGTTCAAATATCCCAAAACCGTTCTTGTTGATTGCTTATCAAATATTATACCTATCCCTCGTGCATGTTTCTCACCTCCTGAATATATTATTGTATATTTATCTGAGTTTATCTTCCCCGCACCTGTCCATCTAACTTCGCTCATTCCTAATATGTTGATCTTCATCCTTTCCGTTTCCCTTTTTACATTTTGTAATTTTCCAGCCTGGATTAGAGTTCTAACATTCCATGTTGCTATTTTTAAAGCGTTATTTTTGCCACCAGTAACTTGATGACGATCTGACCTCACCTATGGCTCGTGAGATGCCCTACTGGACGAGGCTGTTCCAGAGGAGCATCCATTAACGTCGTTCATGATGAATCTATTACTCTGTACAATCATTTCTATTCTTTGGAGCTACAACAGTGGTTTCCCGTTGCCTTCTGTCGGTTTGTGTACGGACTCTCCGCTAGCCTTTGGACTCCCTGTCCTACCCGTAAGGCAGCGGGAGCGAGAGGTTTTAAGCGGCCTCTTACCCGCCAGGTATCCCCTTCACTGAGCACGTGTGGCACCTTATAGAAGTAGTAGAGCCACCTACCACCAACCACGCTCTCTGAGACTTCCGCCAGTTGGTCCGCGCCTGCCTATTTGAGTAAAAACATATTCACAGGGATCCTCCATATCTGGATGACGTTCACTATCCGCCATTTGTGACGCTCTGGGTTGGGGATAGTCGTCCCAGCTATACTCAGATTCCTTATATTCTAGAAGCAATTAAAAGCTTTGTTAATATTTTTATTTCAAATTTATCCAGTCATTTTAATTCTTTTGTCTGGGTCAGGTGATTTAATATTCTTCATTTATGGTAAGATTATTTAACTTCTTCTGCTTGTATAGTTGGTATTTTATTGTTACCTACAGGGTTTAGGTCCGGTCTTTCATCATGGTAAAAGTCTTTGATTAATTAAATATATCAATTCTTCTATTATCTATATAATTGATATAGTTATATTTAAACAGAAATATAAAAAATAACCATATATAAAATAAAGGTAGAAGATATTTATGAGAAAACGTATCCAGGATTTCATTAATGCTTAATAAAATGCGGTTGTGATAGTTTTAGCATCAGATAATTATTAATCTTAGAAATAGTGAGTCAGCGTGTAGAACATTAAGTTCTTCTGAGAACGCTTAAAATAATTGTTGTATTCTGTTCTTATTGTGGGACAGTTACATTAAATTCATTTATTTATAAAAATATATATGACATTACATATGAGTTAAATTACTCAAACTAACCCACTTTCTTTTTTTTTGTTTAGATATACAAATTCAGAAAAAAGAGAGGTCAATTTTCCTTACTGGCTTGTGCGATGGAAAATGTACCAACATCAGAAGAAGATGTAAGAAGATGGGACAGACAACAGATAGAAAAACTACTTAGAGAAGAAACTGATGTAAATATCACAGGCTCTGAGAAACAAATTCCATTACACTACGCTGCTTCTAATGGTTACATAGACCTTGTTGAAAGTTTACTCAAAGCTAAAGCAGATGTTCATGCTAAAGATAAAGATGGCTTGACTCCTTTACATCTGGCTTGCTGCAATGGTCATAAAGAAGCTGTAGAAATTCTGTTAAATGCTGGAGGTTCTTTATCTGCAACAGATAAAAGAGGAAATACTCCATTACACTATGCTGCTTCTAATGGTTGCACAGACCTTGTTGAAAGTTTACTCAAAGCTAAAGCAGATGTTCATGCTAAAGATAAAGATGGCTTGACTCCTTTACATCTGGCTTGCTGCAATGGTCATAAAGAAGCTGTAGAAATTCTGTTAGATGCTGGAGGTTCTTTATCTGCAACAGATGAAAGAGGAAATACTCCATTACACTGGGCTGCTGGTAGAGGTAATAAAGAAATTGTTAAAATTTTGATGAAATATGAAGCAAACGTAAATGCTGGAGATAGTAAAGGGAGTACACCCATACAATGGGCCGCTAGTGAAGGCCATAAAGACGTTGTTGTAATTCTCCTGGCTGTTGAGGCCAATGTAAATTCAAGAGATGTCAAAGGAAACACACCATTACACTGGGCTGCTGGTAAGGGCTATGAACAAATTGTTAAAATTCTGCTGGATGCCGGGGCCAGTGTAAATGCAGAATGTGAGAAAAGAAAGACTCCATTACACTGGGCTGCTAGTATTGGCCATAAAGAAGTTGTTGAAGTTCTGCTGCAAGCTAGAGCCTCTCCATCGTTAGCTGACAATGAAGGAAAAACCGCGTTACACTGGGCTGCTCGTAAAGGTCATAAAGAAGTTGTTGAAGTTCTGCTGCAAGCTACAGGTTCTCCATCCTTAGCTGACAATGAAGGAAGCACCCCATTACACTGGGCTGCTAGTAAGGGCCATAAAGAAGTTGTTGAAGTTCTGCTGCAAGCTACAGCTTCTCCATCCTTACCTGACATTGAAGGAAGAACCCCATTACACTGGGCTGCTAGTAATGGCCATAAAGAAATTGTTCAAAATCTGTTGGATTCTGAGGCCACCGTAAATGCAAAGTGTGTGAAAGGAATCACCCCATTACACTGGGCTGCTAGTAAAGGCCATGAAGAAATTGTCAAAATTCTGCTGGATGCTAGGGCCACTGTTAATGCAGAATGTGAGAGAGGAATGACTCCATTATACTGGGCTGTTAGGAATGGCCATGAAGAAATTGTTAAAATTCTGCAGAATGCTCTAACTTCCCCATCCTTAACTGACAGTAGTGAAGGTAACACTTTACACTTCTGTGCTGCACCTGGCCATGAATGAGTTGTTAAAATTATGCCAGATGAAGTAACTGCAAATGCAAAATGTGAGAAAGGAAAGAGTCCACTACATTTTAGTTCTAGTAGGTTCATGAAAAAGTTGTTGAGGTTCAACTAAAAAATGGAGCCTGTTTTGCAAAAAATGACAGTGAAGGAAATATTCCAGTACAGTGAAGTGCTTGTTGAGTTTGTTAAAATCCTTACATATGCTGGGGTGGCCATAAATGCTTTTAATGAGAAAATACTCCATTAAACTGGAATGCGCTTAGCCGCCATCCTATCAAGAAGTTGACGATACATAGTCTTCTCAATTATGTGGTTGCTATACATGCAGTAGTTTTTGTTGGTGCTGCCATCGTTCTCACATTCCAGAATCCAACCCTTGTCACATGTTTGGGGCCGATGAATGAGCTCTTCGGAGTTGGCATCCCTGATAGGCATAAAATCCTTTGATGAGGTTGAAAGACTCGCCGAAGACAGGAAAAATTGGCGAACTACTTTGCGAGCCCTATGTGACGTCTAACGGCACGGGAAGGATATAAGATATAAGATAAGATATGCATGCAGTGGATGGGAAAGAAAACAATTCTTTTAACAAGAAAATCATGAGGTCCTACTGATATATAAGAGAAGACTGTTATTACTACTTTCACATGTAATTATGTATGGTTTAGTTTTACGGGGGGTGGGGGGAGGAAAGAGAAAAAACACACAAAGGACAGGATGTTTGAAAGTAAGATGAGAACATATAAATGAAAAACGTACACCATCCAGTATTTCGACGTCAGCCATTTTTCAGAAAATATATAAAAGAGCAACACAACGCATACAAAAAAAAAAAATAAAGTGAATGAAAAATTAGTTGTGTAGTATGTTAACAGTCACAGATGTACATTCGAGTTTTGAAATTCCACTCGATGCTGGTGCTTCCACATCTTTAGCGAACAATGCAGGAAATACGACTTCACACCACGGTAATAGAACAGTTGTTGAAGTTCTGCTGAATGCTGGAGCTTCCACATCATTAGCCAACAACGAAGGAATAACCCCATTACACTGGGCTGCTAGAGAGGGCTATAAAACAGATGCTGAAGTTCCATTGAATGCTGGAGCCGACACATATTTAGCTGACAATGAAGGAAATATCACGTTAAAATGGAGTGCTAGTAGAAGCTATGAAGACATTATTAAAATTCTGTTGCATGCTGGGGCCACTGTAAATGTAAAATGTATGAAAGGAAAGACTCCGTTACACTGGGCTGCTGGTAATGCCCATGAAGCAGGTGTTGAACTTCTACTGGATGCTGGTGCTTCCACATCATTATCTGACAATGGCGGAAACACCCCATTACACTGGGATGCTGGTAATGGCCATAAAGAAACTATTGAAATCCCACTCGATGCTGATGTTTCCATATCCTTAGCAGACAATGTAGGAAATATCACTTCACACCTGGGTGTTAGCAGAAACCATGAAGAAATTATATTAAAATTTTACTGGATGATGGAGCCATTGTAAATGCAAAATGTATGAAAGGAAAGACTCCATTACACTGGGCTGCTAGTAATGACCATAAAGCAGCTGTAGAAAGTCTACTAAATGCTGATGCTTCCATATCCTTAGCTGACAAATCAGGAAATACCCCTTTACATTGGGATGCAGATAGAGGGCATGAAGAAATTGTTAAAATTTGCTGGATGCTGGGGCAGCTGTAAATTTAAAATGTGTGAAAGGAAATACCCCATTACACTGGGCTGCTAGTAACGGCCATGAAACAGTTGTTGACGTTCTGTTGAATGCTGAAGCTTCCATATCCTTAGCTGACAATGGAGGAAATACTCCACTACGCTGGGCTGCTAGTAAAGGCCATGGAGAAATTCTTAAAATTCTGCTGGATAATAAAGGGAGCACTCCAATACATTTTGCTACTTTTAATGGCAATGAAGAAATTGTTAGAGTTCTACAGGGTGGTGGAGCTTCCCATCGTTAGCTTAACTGACGATGGAGAAAATACCCATTTACACTTTCGAGCTGCAAATGACCATCTACAGATAGTTTAATTTGTGTCACATGAAACACACGAGAACGCATGATGTGAGAAATGAAAGAACCCAACACATTGTAATTCCAGTAGCGTAATGAAAGTTTATTGAGGTTTAACTAAAACCTTCAACACCTTTTGTAGAAGATAATATTCATCACACTGAAGTACATGTTGAGAATGTTGAAATCTTTATACAAGCTGTGGTGGCCATAAATAGATTGGATTAGACAGAAAATACACCATTAAACTGGACTGAGAGTAGAGGCCATCTCATCAAGAAGTTGATTTTAGTCTTCTAAAATGTGGGGCTGCTACGAATGCAATGGATTTGAAAGCAAACATTCCTTTACACTACATTTTATTATTTTTTTATATTACATTTTATTCTTCTTTTCTGTTGACAGCAATGGAAGAAGAACACTCTTGCAACTGTAGAGGTCAGGGAACTAGCCCTGAAACATTTATGAGACTGAAAACAGTGGAATATAAAAACTGTGCAGTGAGAAACTGTGCAGTGATTTAAAAAAAATAACGACTGATGTCTTTTTCCAATTTGTAGCGAAAGTAAGCCGATACAAGACCTCATAATGTAAGCTGTTATTTTGTTTGTTATTTTATCCTGGGTAGAAAATATGGGGAACACGATCTTGTGTCACTGAGGACACGTCCAAGATAATCATGAACTAGGTCAATAGATTAGAAGCTGAAAAGAGAGTATCTATCGGGGACTCTTTTGTAAACGTTATGGAGACAGGTAGAAGGATCTTATCTCACAATTAAATAAACAAGAATAATTTACGTCTCTTATTCATCTGACTTAGATTCTGATATATCCAAGCATTAAAAATTATATATATATATATATATATATACATCATACTTAATTCCTACTAATATAGAAGAACAGACTGTTATTATTAATTTCAAATGTAATTATGTATGGTTCAGTTTTTCAAAGCGACAGAGGAAGTAGAAGAGAGGAAAAAAAACACAAAAGATAGAATGTTTGAAAGTAAGATGAGAATGTATAGATAAAAAACACAAACTATCCAGTATTTCGGAGTCAGACTTTTTCAGGGGTTACATAAAAGAACAATACAACAGATACATGAAAATAAAAGGACTCCAAAACGTTGTGGTATGCATATAGATATTGCTAAATCTCAATCACAGATGTAGCTTATAGTTGTAAAATCGCTTTAAACATCCGACACAGACGTGACTATAAAGAAGAATAGTAGATGCTCGACTTGATTGAAGACGTTAAGTTCTCGATTTATTTAACACAAATAAACGGATTTAAGCACAAGTAACGAGAGAAGAGCGTGCCTGAGATTATGCATGTATTCCTCTTACATTGATACTAACTTTCATACTTGTATGAATTGTGGTGATATATTTGCTATTTGTTTTCTGTTTTAATTATATCTGGTAATCTCATGGCCTAATATCCCGTCATAAATACGTGATTGCTGTTGTCAGATATTTTCATACGTTATTCTATTAATGAAAAGACGAAGAGGTTGTCCAGCATTAAATTTGAGGGTAAAAAAAAAATCATCTGAAAAATATGCAAGTGTCACCTACGGTTATACTAAATGACTATGTAATAGAATATCTTGAAATTAATGGATAAATGAAAAAGCCTCAGTAGTAAAAAACTGCAGGTTTAACACAATCATTAGCGTTATAGCGTTATTTTAAAGAAAAGTAAAGTAAGAAATTAGCTTTTTTTCCTCATTCAATTGTTGTCTTAGATGTGAAATTATTATTGTCCTGGTTATGAAATGATTATTCTTAGATGCGAATGTATTAGTCTTAGATGTGAAATTATTATTCGTAGATGTTAAGTTATTATTCTTAGATGTGAAATTACTATTCTTTGAAATTATTATTTTCAAATGTGAAATTATTATTGTCTTAGATGTGAAATTATTAAAAGTACTAATGTTTTTCGACACATATCATACATACACATACACATATATTTTCCTTAATTTGAAATTAAAAGAAAAAGAAAAAATTATCGACTGACTCGTTTGTATTTACATGTTTTTTAAATTCAAAATCCTAGAATAAAGTATTGAGACACTGAAGCGATTTAATCCAAAAAAATCCAAACAAGTGTTCATCATAAGCAGGATTGCTCAAAGTTGACTTTGGTCATCAAATGTTGCTCTGTAAAGACGCCCATCTTTTTTTTTTTATAGCATGCATATTCAAACTGAAATTTGCTGCTCATAAACTGTCATATAAGTTAAATTATTGCTTACTTAGAGAGAACATAACGCTACATATTTATATGATATTATATTCATACGCTGTTTACTGTTATATGTAGGGTATAAATAAAATTAATGTTCTAAAATAAATGAATGCACAATCGTTAGGTTTAGTGGCACAAAAACAACTTGGGTGTTATAGTATGTATAAAACCAGCTGAAGGTTACTGACATAAGTGGATATTCATTTACATTTATCATTATTGTAACATTCAATCCCAGGTTTAAAATACTTTACTCGTTCTTCCTGTCTACTTTAATATCTTTACAACAAATCATAAAAATTATAACTACATTCTGCTCTCGTTTCATTTATGAGATCTAACCCTGGAATTTATTATTTGAAAATTGTGTTGTCAAAACCTACTCACTAAGCTCTACCGAGAAAGTGATTGAGTTTTCTTTAGCCTGAATTCAAAATGTAATTCTCTACTAAGTATTTGATTAGAAATAAGGAAAATCTATAGACTATGTCTTTACAAGCCAAGACGTAAGAGAATTCATATTATTTGTGTTTTTATTAAACAATCTTATCTCTAGTAAGTTCAAGCAAAATGAATGCTTACTTTGGACAAAATCTCATTCAACTCCATTCCCCCCTCTCAATATTACCTCTTCCTACTTAATTTGCATAGTCTGACCCAGAAAAACAACTCGGAGCTAGGAATTCTATTCCTTTTCCTTGCGCTGTTCTGGCACGATTAATCACAGTTCATAGAAGGAAGAAGTTAGACCATCCTAACTACCCTGACAAAGCACAACGTATACTTTACCTCCACTCCCACCCCCCACTATGCCCCCCCCCTTTTTCTCACAAGAGACCCTGTTAACAAAGATGTCTCCATCACTCTCCTCTATAAAATAATCAGTATGTTAAAACATCAAGGAAAATCGTTTGAATGTAGTTGGTTGTGATGCTGACTAGCAGACTGACATTATTAGTTTGTCCATTCCTTTTTGTGTTGTGGACAGTAATACTGTGTCATCAGCATTTCTAATCTCTGGTATTTCATAACCTCCAATTGTTATGGCATTGTAATATTCTTTGTATACATATTCACTAACATTCTTCATTATATTTTCAGTATACAAGATAAATAAGTAAAGCGACAATATGCACCCCTGACTGACCCCTTGTTTTATGTCAAACCAAGTTGTTGTTTCACCATTTATTCTTACTGCTGCTTGTTGGTCTAGATACAGCAGTGATGTTAATTACATCAAATGTGTTGGAAATCCAATTTTTTCCATTATTTCCCAAAGTTTCTGGTGTTGTACACAATCAAATGCCTTTGAGTAGTCTATAAAGGATAAGACATCTGTCTTATCTTCTTGAATTCGTTCCACTTGATGCCGAGTATTTTCCTTAGGCGTTTGTTTTCAAAAGAGTGTAATTTCTTGTATATTTCTTTAGTTATTTTCCAGCTTTCACATGCATAAATGAGGGTGGATATTCCATTTGAATTGAATAGTCTTAACTTGGTTTTTGTGCTTATAACTTTTGAATGCCATATGTTCTCAAGTTTCTTGAAGATCGATGCTGCTTTTGAAATTCTAATTCTAACTTCCTCTCTAGTGTCAACATCCTGGTCTATGTAGCTGCCAAGGTATGCGAATTGATTGACTTCTTCAACATCTGCATCTTCTACGTGTACTTTTTCTTTTCGATTAATGGGAATTTTCATTATTTTTGTTTTGTCTTTGTTCATTTCAAGACCTATTTTACTAGCCAATGAAAACAGGCTATCTGTTTTTTTTTGCATGAAATTCACATTGTTGCTGATAAGAGTTATGTCATCAGCACAATCAAGATCTTCTAGTTGGATCCCATGTACCCAGTCAATACCTGTGTTACCTGTGCAGCATTTTTTCAGTATGAAGTGTATTGTAATTCCAAAAAACAACCTTGTTTCACCCCTGTTTCAATATGGAACCATTCGCTCATCCCTTCTTCTGTTTTGTCTGCACTAACATATACAATGTAGATGACCATAATGATATTGACAGTTGTAGATGGTATTCTGTATAGACTTAAAATTATCCACAATGAATCTCTGTATATCCTATCAAATGCTTTTTTAAAGTCTATGAAGTTCAGTATTAATGATTTATGCTTTTCAATATGTTCTTCAAGTATTATTCTTAGAGTAAAGATCTGATTGAGACAGCTTTTCCCTTTTCGAAATCCTGCTTGTTCTTCTCTCATTGCTGTATCCACTATATCTTTAAGTTTATTCAAAACGACCTTGCAAAATACTTTTGACACAACTGATATTGAGGTTACTCCTCTCCAGTTATTAGTCACTAAGGTTGCCCTTTCTGGTATTTTAAATAGATCTTTTCTTCTTTCCAAATCTTATTAAACATCCTCTGTAGTTGTCACATGTTGTCACTATTGATAGCTTTTATCAATTCTAGTGTTATTTCATCTTCACCTGCAGCTTTGTTGTTAGCCATTAAATTCACTGCTGTTTCAATTTCATGCAATGTAATTTCATCTAAGTTGACATTTAGTTGTTAGGCTGGTAAGTCGGTTTCAAGGTTTAACAATTCATTTGGGTGTGGTCGATTAAGTATTTCTTGGAAGTGTTCAGCCCATCTTTGCTTTTGGTCTTTACTTGATGTTAATTGGGTTCCAGTTTTGCTAAGGATTGGTCTTTCTTTAGCTATAATAGTACATGTTAGCCTCTTGTGTATGTTATTTAACGTTTTATAGCCTCTTTCGCCATATTGTCTATGTATTCTCTTTTATCCCTTCTAGCTGAACTTTTTACTTTTTTGTCTATTTCTTTGCATGTTGCTTTCGCCAGATCTTTTCTGATATCCATGCTTTTCTATATGTTTTTTTTTTTGGTCAGTCCAGCGCTTGCTTTTGCTGCTGTGATAATGGCTGTGCTGTAAGAATTATATAATTCATTTATACCTATCTTCTCTACTTCACTGGGTGTTGTGGAACGATTGGCAAGTTCCTGATTGAAATTACTGTTAGTATTCTTTTCTTGTAGGCTGTGCCTGTTTATCTTTCTGTATACTGATTTCTTGCGTTATCTTTTCAGTTTTAGTATTATTTCCCTATACAAAGAAGATTGTGATCACTGTTGACATCTGCAACCCTATATGTCCTTACATCTATCAGAGATGTTCATTATTGGTTTCTAATACAAAAATGATATATATGGTTTATAATTCTATCATCTGGAGATATCCAAGTTGTTTTATGTATCTCTTTGTGTGGAAATATTGTGGCTCCAATGACCATGCCCTCTGTTACGCATATTTCCAATAATCTTTCTCCGTTCTGATTTACTGTGTCAGTTCCTTCTTTCCCCATTACTTTTTCAACATCGGTGTTATCTTTCTCTACCTTAGCGTTGAAGTCCCTAAAGCAATTAGGATGTCGTGTTTAGGGATTTTGTAAATGATTTGTTGTAATATGGTTAATGAAATCGTATTTCACCTCATCATCTGCATCGTTTGTGGATGCATAACACTATATTATTGCCATTCTTCCGTGGTTTAGGTTGTATACGTCTGTTCACTGGTTCCCATTCTACAAGGCTCTTTTCTGCTACATTGCAAAAGCCGTATTAGAAAGTATGCTGTCATATAAAAAGCGGGAATGGAAGAACAGTTTACTCTGGAGGTAGAACAGCTTAAGGGCGCCGTGTAGCGTAAAACGCATTGTAAACAACAAACACATGACGTAAACAATTAGCAAGCACACTCTTGGATGGATGTTGAGGTATGGGAAGGAGCATTTATGAGGCTGTCCAGAATGCAGTGACGCCGGAGTCTGAATTGTGAACCTTGATATTTATGTTACAGGCTGAGTTGTTACTATCTCATCCAAGATGTTGCTTAGTAGATACCATCACTATCAGAACACTACCAACTGGGTCACATTATTCTTCATTTTTATACATTCTTCTGAAGTCTGGCACTAATGCAACAGATAAGCTGGGAAACATTCCATTATGTTAAATGTAAATGCAATGGTCATAAAGCAATTCTTTAAATTCTTCTACAAGCTGAGGCTGATATAAGCAGAGTAGACAAATCAGGAAATGTTCCAAAACATCGACGTGCTTGTAGTGGTAAAGGAGAAGTAGAAGATATGTCTCCTGTGGTGGCTTTTGGCAATTTGACTGAGTGTGGTGCAGAAAGGAATTCACGGACGAGTGAAATAAGCAACAGTGCGCTGGTGTAGAACTATTTCTCTCTTCCCTACTCCTGTTTACTTTGATTAGCCAGTCTCATTTCATCCACTACGCCTGCTTCATCTAAGACAGGGGACGCTCTCTTGGCCTCTAGGCCAACCTAAAGGAGATGCTCACTTGGGCTCTAGACCAACCTAAAGGAGATGCTCACTTGGACTCTAGACCAACCTAAAGGAGATGCTCTCTTGGCCTCTAGGCCAACCTAAAGGAGATGCTCACTTGGGCTCTAGACCAACCTAAAGGAGATGCTCACTTGGGCTCTAGACCAACCTAAAGGAGATGCTCTCTTGGCCTCTAGGCCAACCTAAAGGAGATGCTCTTTGCAATGCGCCCCCTGGACCACGGTATCACTGACCTGACTACCGGTAAATGCACTACAGGTATTACTGATGAGATAAACTTCTAAACTGATATTAAACTTAAGGAAAACACATATAAGCTATAGAAGAGGGCGGCCTGTATATCCTAGAAGAAGATTTGAAAGTACTTTGGAAGTAGATGAAATTATTATATCCATTACATGCTCTGAGTGTATATAGTAAACGCAAACTGTGCATGAGAAAGAGAGGAAGAGGAGAGAGAGAGAGAGTTAGAGAAGTAGAAAGAGTGGGGATACAGAGAAATCCAGATATGGAGGAGATATAAAAAGAGAGAGAATGAAAGACAACTGGGGGAGAGAGAATGGAAGGCAAGAATGAAGAGAGATAAGAGAAAGAATGAACGAAAGAATAATCTTTATGTTCGAAGAATGAAGAATTATGCACACAGGCCCGTCTTACACTATGGTCTTCATAACTCATCATTCATTCTTATCACACATTAGATTTAGTACAAGTATATCATTTTTTGTACTTTTTTAATAATTGAGACACAAGGAGGGAAGTTAAAAGGAGATTATCTATCGCTCTTCAAAGAATAAAACAATTAAAAGGTCGTGTTTAAGCGACTTTAAATGGAGTTCATAATGTACATACATGGTAACGCGATAAAAGTGTACTTGAAATAAACATATGAAAGTGGAATGAGAATGAGGTGTATGCTGGTGAAGTACAATTTTTGATGGAAGTGTATGTGACACTTAAAGACACACACACACATAGACACATACATACATACATACATACATACATACATACATACATACATACATGCATGCATGCATGCATACATACATACATATATACATACATACATATATTGGGGCCGGCTAGCGTAGTGGTTAGAGCACTCGTCTAGCAACCAAATGGTCGAGGGTTCGAATCCCCAGCTGAGCGGGATTTTTTTTCCGACCAATACGGCCCTGAGGTCGACCCAGCCTCGCAAAATGGGTACCAGAGAAAATCTGGGAAGTAAAGGCAGCGAGGAAAGGAACTGGTCACCCTACCTCATACGCTGATGACCCAGCATAATGAGGTCTCTAACGCTTCACCCCCTACGGCATTTGAAATGCTATGGGACTATCTTTTACATATATTGCATTACTGTTTCAAATATTTGGTCAGATGTTAAGTTTACGAGACCTTTGTACTTGTTAATAAAACTACAGTAACTATACATTACGTCAGGATGCGTATATACTCCATTAGATATTCATGGAATACAACGGTGTCATAACGATATACTTTTAGAACATTACATGACACATAGTAGCTTTCTCAACTCGCATTATCTACCTGTATTTGTGAGATATGAGCTTGCTTGTTTACATTCTACTATACATTCTACTATACAGACACGGTGCGCATGGTAACTGTGGTATGTAGGCATAATGTGCTGTTCTTTCCCCTTCTATTTCAATGCAAGTGGTGTCCTTTTCCCGATTAGGCTTGTGCTGTTCCGTTAGCAAGGGAAAGAACTTCTGTTTCTTTAATTGCAAATTTTTCTGGAGCAGTTGCCTTCCTTTTTTACATGTGTTCCATGGCGTCTATGATTTATTCTTGATGAATTGGTGCTCCTTTAAGTCAGTGACTAGTGGTCGTTCAGGTCTTTTTTTATTGATTTCTACGAAAACTGACATATACCAAACTAGCATCCATCTTTATAGACCTGTCAAAGTAACCAGGCGCACAAGAATGATATGAAGAACATCAGGCTATCAGTATATCATGGCATATTAACAAATTGCTGTTAAGAATAATAACAAAGGGGATGAGAAAAAGTCAAAGTAGAGATTACAAAGTAACGTAGAATACGCCATATATGCACTGAGAACATTAATAGAAAAAACATTGGGGTACAAAAGGATATATACTCATGGTTTACTGACAACCCAAGCATAGTCGACAAGATAGAACACGAGGAAGTGATGCAGATGTTGGAACTCATACACGCTAATTGCTAATATCTAAGAATAATAATAACAAATATATTCTTTGAAGCAAAAATCAGCCATCAAAGTAAATACTTTTCAGAGCATAAATAAAGGAGATGCGATTTCTTTTTTAAGTGAGAATGTTATGAGAGACGTTACCTACAAGCTGGGAGAAAAGTTGGAGGACATAACAGAAATAACATGAGATACGCTGACGACAAAGTCCTGATAGCAGGCAATGAAAAGGTTGGAGGACATAACAGAAATAACATGAGATACACTGACGACATAGGTCTGATAGCAGGCAGTGAAAAAGTTGGAGGACATAACAGAAATAACATGAGATACACTGACGACACAGTTCTGATAGCAGGCAATGAAAAAGTTGGAGGACATAACAGAAATAACATGAGATACACTGACGACACAGTTCTGATAGCAGGCAATGAAAAAGTTGGAAGACATAACAGAAATAACATGAGATACACTGACGACACAGACCTGATAGCAGGCAATGAAAAAGTTGGAGGACATAACAGAAATAACATGAGATACACTGACGACACAGTCCTGATAGCAGGTAATGAAAAAGGAGATGGTAGACAGTAAGTAATGGCAGAAAGAACTGTCACTGAATAGTAATAAAACAGAAACGACGGCCGTGTCAAGAAAGAAAACTGCCAGAAATCAATGTTTCTATTTTTTGTCTTTTTCCTTGTTCTTCTCATAATGATTCTCACAAGTAGCTTCGTTTTGTGACATGAGAGATTAATAATTCGGTGGTCATCACATTCCTTTGCACCTGGTTTCTTTGGTAGTGCTATAAACGTAGATTTAAGCAGCTCACTTGGCATATAACCACTATTGTAAATATCATTCAGTAACTTTGTTATTATATTTATTCTTCTATCTTCTAGTTCCTCTATTTCTTCTATTGTTATATAATCAGACCCAGTCACTTTTCCTTTCTTCATATGTTTGATGGCAACTATGATTTCATCTTCAAGTATTGGTGGTCCATCACAGTTTTCAATATATGGTGTTATTTCTGGTCTTTCTCCTCCATATAGCTCACCGATATACTCTGTCCAACCTGTCCACAATGTCTTCTTTTCCCATTAACATTTTACCTTCACTCATCCTGTGGTATATTTTGTCTTCCTGCCTGTGAGTTCACTAATTCGTTTGTGCATGTTTTTGCTGTCTTTATTATGAGAGTCCTCTATCTGTCTGCACTGTTCATTTAACCACACTTCCTTTGCTTCTCTGCATTTGCGTCTTATTTCTTTATTTATCTTGCCCTATTTTTCTTTGTTATTTTTACTCCTCTTCCTCTTGTCCATCAGTCCTAAGATATCTTCTGTCATCCATTTATTTTTAGGGGCTGCTTTCTTCGGTTATTTTATCTCCTTAACAGTTTGGTGGATAGAATCTCGTAACATTTCCCATTGTTCATCTATACTATTTATCTTTGCTATTGCATTGTATCTATTTGTTATAATAACTTTGTATTGTTCTCTCAGTTCTTGGTCATTTTTACGGAGTTCTGTATTATTTTGATGTTTCTCACTTTTCTGCGTGTTTTCTTTAGCTTTATTCTAATTTTTTTTTTTACACAGAGTGGGTCATGGTCACTATTGCAGTCAGCTCCTGGCATGGTTTTTGTTGTCAATAATGCATTCCGGACGTTTGTTGATTAATACGCAGTCTATCTGGTTAAAAGTCTTTTGTTTGGGCTGCACCAGGTTGCCAGTCTTCGGGGATGTTGTTTAAACCAGGTGTTTCCTACAACCATAAATATGGGCACTAACACCATATCCCTATGTGCCTCTAAGGCACGACAGGATTACCTTTACCTTTACCTTTCTACAACCATGGTATGTATTCTTGCCCATTCGATTAATTTACTACCTCTGTCATTCCTCTCCCCTCACTCCATAGTCACCAACGAGTCACCAGATTAACAGGCATAAAATCCCATGATGAGGTTGAAAGATTTGCAGAAGACAGGAAAAATTGGCGAACTACTCTGTGAGCCCTATGTGACGTTTAACGGCACGGGAAGGACTTAAGATATAAGATAAGATTAGTGAACCATATCACAACACAGAAAAGTGTGATGTCTTATATTCAATAATTCATATGCATGTCCCTTGCGGAACTTTGCCTCCCTAACAGCACTCATGTAGACCTTTCGGTTGTGAGTAAGATGGCCTGCAGGTGATGCATCCATTTGCAGATCACCAACGATGTCTTGCAGCTATCTTCGCCTTGGTCTTCCTCTATTTCTTTTACCCATTATGTACTCTTCCAAGACTGTCTTCTCTAGATTATCATGACGTTTAATGTGTCCAAAATATTTAAGTTTCCTCTCTTTAATCCTCTTTACTAGCCAGCCTTCTTCAATATTAAGTTCTTGTAGTATAGATATATTTGTTCTTTTCTTGTGTCCATGATACTTGAAGAACTCTTCTGTAGCATTTACATTCAAAGGCATGTATGCGTTTCTCAGGTGTTTTGTTAAATGTCCATGTCTCACAGGCATATGTTGCTATGGGGAAGATGCATGCCCTTAAAAATCTTATTTTTGTGGTTCTGTCCGCTCCTCTCCACGGATTCTTTAGTTGTTTTACTTTCTGAAGAGCGATAGATGTCCTCCTTGTAATTTCCCTCATTGTATCTCCACTACTATTTAGTAGTGATCCAAGACATTCAAAACTCTCCACTCCTTTCAGTTTTTCCTCATTGATACATATTTCAGCTGTCTTGTTTATTTTGTCAGTTATCATCAATTTCGTTTTCTTCGCATTAAAATAAAGGTTGTGTTCTTCGCTGTTCTTACGGACTGACATAATTAATTTTTCCATTCCTTTTTGTGTTGGGGACAGTAATACTGTATATATGTCTTGTATATTGGTACTAATTCCCAGATTTATTTAAATATCTGTTAAAAGTTTCGCCACTTCTCCAGGAAGTTATTCTACACGGAGATCACCAACATATTTCTTCTCTTCACTGAAGTCCGTCTTCTCGTGCTCTTAAGTAGTTTTTCTTAATATCTACTGGCATGGCTGTCCCTACACAAACTCTCCAGGTCTGTATTGTTCTTCTTGCGTTTATTTACCTGTACACAAAATTATGTGTTCATTGTTACGTTTTGAGTTAAAAGAAAATTATTGTAATCAGTCCCCCTTATTTTCTCTTTAAAGAGTGAGTGCCGTCTTTATTGTATATGTCAATGACATCTCTCATTTGCAAACACTGAGTGGTTAGATTTAAAGAGTTAATGTCGTATGATTTACCACGAAAAGATTCTGTTCTGGGGAGATATGTTTCTAAACTAAATTTTAAAAAAAAAAGCAAGAACACTCGGACGCGCACATTTCATTGTCTGCATTATTACAGTCAGGAACCACTGTGTGTGATATTTCATTGTTCAGATAATTCCAGTCTTAAACCACTGTGTGTAATATATTTTATTATCTTTATTATTACAGTCTAGAACTGTTGTGTGTAATACATTTCATTACCTGCATAATTACAATCTTGAATCACTGTGTGTACTATACAGTCTGGAACCATTCTATGTTATATATTTCATTGTATACATAATCACAGCCTGGAACCAGTGCGTGTAATATACTTCATTGTATACATAATTACAATCTGGAACCACTGTGTGTAATATATTTCATTATATACATAATTATAGTCTGGAATCACTCTTTATTATATATTTAATTGTCTTCACTTGTTGAAATTAGTTCCTATTATCTCGCCTAATGTTGTGACTCAATACATTTTTGTGTACCTGGCAGTTGGTACCCTAATTGCCAGCCCTCTGAAAATTACTGTATCCCATCACCTCTATCTAAAGAAAATCACTGTAACTCTAAGTGTATGAATGAGAAATTAACTAATGCAGACTATTCCCTCTAACATTCAAAATCCTTTGTACGTGATTTTGATGGCAATCGTATTCGCTGGAACTGGTGAGAAAATCTGTTATGTCAACGATGGCGCCGTATTTATCTATCTCCTTTTCTTCTAACGTGAGGATAACTGAGTTGTTTGGCAATGTTTTCAAAGCTTTTTTCAGACTGCGTCATACAGGAAAGAGTTGACGATAAAAACACTAGGACGTGCACATTTCATTGTCTGCAGTATCAAGAATCCATTATGTACGACTCAGCACTTAAGGACTCGAGAAGTACTTCTCCAGACTGCTCACTTTGAAGATGAGAATGCGTTGTTTCCTGTTACAAATTGTCTCGGCCTGTGCTGGATCTGATAAGAGAGTTTTAGTTTTGTTAAAAATATCGCTGTTTAATTATGTCTTTGTTTTATATCACAGTACAGCGAAAGCTATATGTTCTTTTTTCATCAGCGTTCCGTACCATTAAGACTCATTAGTTATTTAGTTGATCCTCCTGTACCATTAAGACTCATTAGTTATTTAGTTGATCCTCCTGTACCATTAAGACTCATTAGTTATTTAGTTGATCCTCCTGTACCATTAAGACTCATTAGTTATTTAGTTGATCCTCCTGTACCATTAAGACTCATTAGTTATTTACTTGATCCTCCTGTACCATTAAGACTCATTAGTTATTTACTTGATCCTCCTGGGCCAAAGGTGGCGCATGTGGCAGAGGACTAGGCTCTCCATGCCTGGCAATTAAATGCTACTTGCTTTAGATCTTCGGTGTTTCTGATTAGCATTGTTGAACATTCCTTGGTGATAACTCTACTTAGCCTGTCTTTGAGTCTTCCCCGCTTTCTTTTACCCCCTGGTGACCACGTAAATGCTTTGTGTGGGAGTAGTTTTTCGTCCATTCTTAGTACGTGGACGACGTAGTTCCAGCCTTCATAAAAACCACATTGCTCGTATGCTATCTCTGTTTTAACTTCTCATCCTTTTCATTATTACTCTTAACAGAAGTGTGTTAATATGACATTACAAATTGATAGTATGATGTTCTTCACATCCTTCTGACTACTTTGACAGACTATAAAAGTGGATGTCAACATACCGTTTGGTATATGTCCCAAAATAAATATCATTTAAAAATATATGAACGACCAATAGTCCCTATCTTTGACGGAGCACCAATTCATCAACAAGAAATCATAGACGCTATGAACCACATGTAATAGGGGAGGTAACTGCACCAGAGAACATTGCATTTGAAGAATTAAAATTATTTCCCTTGCTACCAACATTCCCACAATCCTAATCAGGAAATCACATGCGCTGGAATGGAAGAGGAAAGGACAGCACGTTATGTCTTCATACTACAGTTACCTTGCGCATGGTACTTACATGTGTCTTCTAATGTTCTGAAATTATACAACTATGACATTGTTTTAGTCTACATCACAGCATGTGCTGATATTATATATTTCATTGTATACATAATCACAGCCTGGAACCAGTGCGTGTAATATACTTCATTGTATACATAATTACAATCTGGAACCACTGTGTGTAATATATTTCATTGTATACATAATTATAGTCTGGAATCACTCTTTATTATATATTTAATTGTCTTCACCTGTTGAAATTAGTTCCTATTATCTCGCCTAATGTTGTGACTCAATACATTTTTGTGCACCTGGCAGTTGGTACCCTAATTGCCAGCCCTCTGAAAATTACTGTATCCCATCATCTCTATCTAAAGAAAATCACTGCAACTCTAAGTGTATGAATGAGAAATTAACTAGTGCAGACTATTCCCTCTAACATTCAAAATCCTTTGAACGTGATTTTGATGGTAATCGTATTCGCTGGAACTGGTGAGAAAATCTGTTACGTCAACGATGGCACCGTATTTATCTATCTCCTTTTCTTCTAACGTGAGGATAACTGAGGTGTATGGCAATGCTTTCAAAGCTTTTTTCAGACTGCGTCATACAGGAAAGAGTTGACGATAAAAACACTAGGACGTGCACATTTCATTGTCTGCAGTATCAAGAATCCATTATGTACGACTCAGCACTTAAGGACTCGAGAAGTACGTCTCCAGACTGCTCACTTTGAAGATGAGAATGCGTTGTTTCCTGTTACAGATTGTCTCGGCCTGTGCTGGATCTGATAAGACAGTTTTAGTTTTGTTAAAAATCTCGCTGTTTATTATGTCTTTGTTTTATATCACAGTACAGCGAAAGCTATATGTTCTTTTTTTCATCAGCGTTCCGTAGCATTAAGACTCATTAGTTAGTTAGTTGATCCTCCTGTACCATTAAGACTCATTAGTTAGTTAGTTGATCCTCCTGTACCATTAAGACTCATTAGTTAGTTAGTTGATCCTCCTGTACCATTAAGACTCATTAGTTATTTAGTTGATCCTCCTGTACCACTAAGACTCATTAGTTAGTTAGTTGATCCTCCTGTACCATTAAGACTCATTAGTTATTTAGTTGATCCTCCTGTACCATTAAGACTCATTAGTTAGTTAGTTGATCCTCCTGGGCCAAAGGTGGCGCATGTGGCGGAGGACAAGGCTCTCCATGTCTGGTGATTCCTTGCTACTTGCTTTAGATCTTCGGTGTTTCTGATTAGCATTGTTGAACATTCCTTAGTGATAACTCTACTTAGCCTGTCTTTGAGTCTTCCCTGCTTTCTTTTACCCCCTGGTGACCACGTAAATGCTTTGTGTGGGAGTAGTTTTTCGTCCATTCTTAGTACGTGGACGACGTAGTTCCAGCCTTCATAAAAACCACATTGCTCGTATGCTATCTCTGTTTTAACTTCTCATCCTTTTCATTATTACTCTTAACAGAAGTGTGTTAATATGACATTACAAATTGATAGTATGATGTTCTTCACATCCTTCTGACTACTTTGACAGACTATAAAAGTGGATGTCAACATACCGTTTGGTATATGTCCCAAAATAAATATCATTTAAAAATACATGAACGACCAATAGTCCCTATCTTTGACGGAGCACCAATTCATCAACAAGAAATCATAGACGCTATGAACCACGTGTAATAGGGGAGGTAACTGCACCAGAGAACATTGCATTTGAAGAATTAAAATTATTTCCCTTGCTAGCAACATTCCCACAATCCTAATCAGGAAATCACATGCACTGGAATGGAAGAGGAAAGGACAGCACGTTATGTCTCCATACTACAGTTACCTTGCGCATGGTACTTATATGTGTCTTCTAATGTTCTGAAATTATACAACTATGACATTGTTTTAGTCTACTTCACAGCATGTGCTGATATTATAAATCAGTTATAATTATATAAACGCTGTTTTAAATAATATACCAGTTTGGTCTCTTTGATTGCAACTGATAGTGGTTGTGTTTTTCTTGTTTAAAATAATCATCATCATCATCATCAGGTGCCGTGCCGACTGGCGTTGGCTATTATGCTTCTCCAGAGTACCCGATCCTTCATGCAGGCCATCAGTTCAGTTGGTGATCTCCTCTCACACCATCCCGTCAGACTGTCCAGTATCATTTCTCTTGGTCTTCCTCTTGATCTTCTTCCTTCTATTTTTCCTGTTGTTATAATATTTTCAATGCCCCCTCTTCTCATTGCATGTCCTATGAAAGTACATTGTCTCTCTCTTATCTTTCTGACAAGGTTTTTTGTCATAATATAAAGTATATGTTTATGTATTTGAAATAATACATAAACATATACTTTATATTATGACATTGATCAGAATTTCTCGCAACACTCATAAACAATTTGTATTTTCCTTGATGAAGCGTATCAGTTGCTAAAGATAATGAATGAATGAATGAATGAATGAATGAATGAATGAATAATCTTTATTTTTCAAGGGTAAAAAATTGGGCACGCAGGCTGGTCTTACATTCAGCCCTTCATCACTCCATCTTTCATTCTTCCCACACACTTGATTTAGTACAAAACTACAAATTAAATTAGTAACAACATATCAAAAGAGTGTAAGATTTAACTACTACATTCAAGGTAAAAGAGAAGAAGTAATTAACCTAATAAAATAGCACTCACGCACACATACACACGCAGACATATACATAAATAAAAATACATTGTAAATACAGATCTTCTAACATATGTTTTTTTTAAACAAACATTAAAATAATTTCTAACAATATCTAACAAGTTGCTTTTCTAACTATGTCACTGAAGTACTTGATGGTTTACGAGCCATGTGTTGAGAAAGTGCTGGCTATTTTATGGAGGCATATAATTACAAGCAAGTAAATAATGAAACAGGTTTGAGTTAAAGGATGAAGTATTTCCAATGGATTTTAAAGTGTAGGGGAGGGTGTTCCAGAGCTGGACTGCAGAGTGTGCAAGGGTTTTATTATAATATTATTATAAGATAATATTCTCAAGAACCAAGAAATCTCTAACAGCACTTCCATAAATGCGATTTTTACGTTAACATATTCAGTTGCATATAAATTTGTGACAAAGCCATTTAACGGGATGATACAAAATGTGAATACTTGTACTAAATCTAATATGTGGCAATAATAAAAAAAATGAGTTATGAAGGCCAGAGCGTTAGACAGGCCTGTGTGCCTAAATCTTCACCTTTCGAAAATAAAGATTATTCATTCGTTCATTCTATATCTTCCCTCTCTCCACACTCTGTTTCCACTCTCTCTCTCTCCTCCATTTCTCTCTGTCTCTCTCTCCCTCTCTCTTTTTCTATTCCCGTCCCCCTTCCCCCTCCCCACGTTTCTCTCGCGTTCTCTTTTCTCTTTCCTTACCTTCCTTTCTTTCTCATCTCTCGCTCTCTCTTTCTCACTATCCCATGCACAACATGTGTTTACTATATACCTTCAGTGCATGTAATGGATAGACCTATTTCATCTACTTCCAAAGTACTTTCCAATCTTCTTCTATGATATACAGACGGCCTTCTTCTATAGCCTGCATTTGCTTTTCCTTATTTTTAATATCAGTTTACAACTTTATCTCATCAGTAATACCTGTAGTCCATTTACCGGTAGTCAGGCCAGTGATACCGCGGTCCAGGGGGCGCATTGCTGAGGGACTGAAAGAGCATCTCCTTTAGGTGGGCCCATAGGCCGAGGGAGCTTTCCCTTATAGCAATATGGGAGGCAATTTTTATATATATATATTTTTTTTTTTGGGGGGGGGGGGAGGGACAAACAGCAACCTTGATTTGAGGCATCTTTGTATTTCCGGGGGCAAGTCTCAAGAAGTTTCCATAATTTTGTGGTCTCGTTAAAGCAGCATTATCTTCAGTTTAAAATAGTGTGGTAGAATGTTATACACTGTCTACCTATTTATGCCTGATAATTGTAATGCCTAATAATTGTAGGCCTGCTATTTTCACTAATACCACTGTGATTCAGAACTTGAGTCTTCATATTCACTAGATCTAAGACGCCATATTAATTATTACAGCGACAGACAGTCGAGACTTCACTCATTCCAAACAGTATATGCCTGTCTCTTTCATCGTTGTCGGCTTATTGCCTGCTTGAAGTCTGGTGGTGTCTGTTAGTGTTTGCTTACTATTCGCTGAAGACTAACTCTCCCAGTGACGGCTTTCATTCAGTGGCGAACACAAGTAGCAGCTTTACCCATCATAATGGTTTTATTGGTGCAACTGGTGATGTAATGGCGATGATGGAGAGATGAAACAGAGGCAGTGACAATCCAATAAACATGACATTACGTTACTGCAGCAAGACACCATTCATGATTCCCGGCATCTACTGACTTCGACGCCACGGGAATCATATCACAATCTAGATGTACTGTCCTATACTACGTTCTACTTACCGACAACTACTAAACCACACACTAAGTCCCTACACTAAGCTACATTCTACTCTAACAAACGCAAGACCCCATGCCCCTAACGAACACAAAATCTAAACTGACTGCTCACTCACGGTCTCTATTTCTAACTGATCACGTGACCAGTCTCTACTTGCCCGCGTTCCATGGGCAGCACCAAATACACGCTGTAGCTATAAAAGGGAATGATATTTCAACTATTGATCACAAAATGTACGGGACATAACTGTTAAAACCCTAATTTTAAATGCCAAACTAGCTTAGCTAAACTCTACCTTCAAAAATCACTGCACTCTCATATCGTGACTGCATGATTTGTGGGCTGAATGAGTTAGTATTCATCTGAGTGTGGTCCAGTGTGGTTGTGTAGTTAGTGTTCGTGTGAGTGTGGTCCAGTGTGGTTGTGTGTAGTTAGTGTTCGTCTGAGTGTGGTCCAGTGTGGTTGTGTGTAGTTAGTGTTCGTCTGAGTGTGGTCCAATGTGGTTGTGTGTAGTTAGTGTTCGTCTGAGTGTGGTCCAGTGTGGTTGTGTGTAGTTAGTGTTCGTCTGAGTGTGGTCCAGTGTTGTTGTGTGTAGTTAGTGTTCGTCTGAGTGTGCTCCAGTGTGGTTGTGTGTAGTTAGTGTTCGTCTGAGTGTGGTCCAGTGTTGTTGTGTGTAGTTAGTGTTCGTCTGAGTGTGGTCCAGTGTTGTTGTATGTAGTTAGTGTTCGTCTGAATGTGGTCCAGTGTTGTTGTATGTAGTTAGTGTTCGTCTGAATGTGCTCCAGTGTTGTTGTGTGTAGTTAGTGTTCGTTTGACTGTGGTGCAGTGTAGTTGTGTGTAATTAGTGTTCGTCTGAATGTGGTCCAGTGTGGTTGTGTGTAGTGTTCGTCTGAGTGTGGTCCAGTGTTGTTGTGTGTAGTTAGTGTTCGTCTGAATGTGGTCCAGTGTAGTTGTGTGTAGTTAGTATTCGTCTGATTGTAGTCCAGTGTAGTTGTGTTTAGTTGGTGTTCGTCTGACTGTGGTCCAGTGTGGTTGTATGTAGTTAGTTTTCGTCTGACTGTGGTCGAGTGTGTTTGTGTGTAGTTAGTGTTCGTCTGACTGTGGTCCAGTGTGGTTGTATGTAGTTAGTGTTCGTCTGACTGTGGTCCAGTGTGGTTGTATGTAGTTAGTGTTCGTCTGACTGTGGTCGAGTGTGTTTGTATGTAGTTAGTGTTCGTCTGACTGTGGTCGAGTGTGTTTGTATGTAGTTAGTGTTCGTCTGACTGTGGTCGAGTGTTGTTGTATGTAGTTAGTGTTCGTCTGACTGTGGTCGAGTGTGTTTGTGTGTAGTTAATGTTCGTCTGACTGTGGTCCAGTGTGATTGTATGTAGTTAGTGTTCGTCTGACTGTGGTCCAGTGTGTTTGTGTGTAGTTAATGTTCGTCTGACTGTGGTCCAGTGTGGTTGTATGTAGTTAGTGTTCGTCTGACTGTGGTCCAGTGTGGTTGTATGTAGTTAGTGTTCGTCTGACTGTGGTCGAGTGTTGTTGTGCGTAGTTAGTGTTCGTATGACTGTGGTCCAGTGTGTTTGTGTGTAGTTAGTGTTCGTATGACTGTGGTCCAGTGTGTTTGTGTGTAGTTAGTGTTCGTCTGACTGTGGTCGAGTGTGGTTGTGTGTGGTCGTGGTCGTCAATATGTAGTCTGGTTGGTATTTTCTGCAGAAATTGTCTTCTTGGTGTTTTTATAGCTGGTATGCTTCTTGTTTATATGTTGGATTGATGTATGGCTGAGTAGTCCGCCGGGATACCAACGTTGTGTTTTTTATGAGTAACTATTTTTCATTTTCATCCAGTCCATCAACGTCTTCCAGATATGTTTAGGCCACACTGTTGAGTTGTTGCAAGGTTCACTAAACCAGCTAAAGGTTGCTGTAGAGCTTGGGTTTCGTCTGAGAACCCAAGAAAGTGTTTGTCTGCTTCAGGTTAACTTTCAAATGGAAGACTGGACGGTGTTCACCATCATCATCATCATCATCATCATCATCGAATTACTTCCACGTGCATCCCTTGTCTCTGAGCACTGTCATAATTTCTCTATACGCTCACTGTACGTTGGACTACATTGAGATTAGTTTTGGCTGCAATTAATAGCTAGCAGTAAAGGAAGAGAATGTCCATCAACAGTCACTCGCATCAGACCTTGATGATTAGCCACCCAATGAGGAAGCCATTTTATGAACTACAACAGTCCAAATGCGAACTAATCAGCGTCGCTCACTGCACCAACTCCGTCAATAATGCACCAAGCGTAGCAGAACACAAGAAGGACCACTATAGGTGACCACTGGTAGAGGTGACATAACTAAAAACTATACATGGTGTCTATGAACATTTCACAACACACAGCTGTGTTCACAGTTTAACCACGTTCCAGCTCACTTCCAAAATCACTGCTACTATATGCTCCTTAGCGTGCCATGTCATTCGTCCAATAGTATGTGTGTCTAATAGTTTCCGTCAAGTGTTGGTTGTTTACGATGTATATTTGCCACACAGTTAGGATCTCCTGCTAAGACCCTTAATTTGTCCTAGATCATCCAGTCTCTATACTACTACATTATTCTTTAATTTGATGTTCTTTCACTTTCCTGCAGTCTTTCTAGTATGGTTTTAGCACTGTCACCCTTGCTCATTCTCAACCTGTCATTTATTTTCATAAGATTTTGCAAAATTTCCAACGTCTTACAACATATTCGTCTCGTCATGTAATTAATATTTAAACTTATAAAACTCATTATCTTAGTGTTTTGCTGGTCAGCAGACCGTCCTTCTATATTCAACCGATTGTTCATCTTGGTTTAACATGTTGACTATGTTATGGAGTAGAGTGGTGCAGCCATTTTTTTTTAAGGAGTTTGTTATGAGAAAAAAGGGCGAGGTGGTAGAGTTAAGGTAGATGTTGTACTTTGGACCCTGTCAGTTATGATGGTCAAACCTACAAGTTCTTCCTTCTAGTGATACACTGTGATTAATCGTGTGAGAATAGCACAAAGAAAAGGAATAGAATTTTGACAAAGTTCGAGTTGTTTTTGGTCATGCTATGCAAATTAAGAAGGGTGACGTATTTCGAGATAGGGATGGTGTTGAATGAGATTTTGTCCAAAGTAAGCATTAATTTCTCTACAACTTACTTAAGATAAGATGGATTAATTTTTAAAAATCTGAACTCTCTTAAGTTTTGGCTAGTGAAGACATATTCTATAGATGTTACATATTTCTAATTAAATACTTAGTAGACGGCGAAGTCACAATTTGAATTCAGACTAAAGAAAACGCAATCACTTTCTCGGGGAAGTACAGCCTTGTTAATATGTTTTGGGAACACAATTTTCAAATAATAATTTCAGAGGTTAGATCTCATAAATGAAAGGAGAGCAGAATGTACTTATATTTTTGTATGATTTGTTGTAAATATATTGAAGTAACATGAAGAACGAGCAGAGTATTTTAAACCTGGGACTGAATGTTACAATGATGATAATTGTAAATTGATATCCACTTATGTTAGTAAACTTCAGCTGGTTTATTACCACAGTATAACACTAATTAGTTTTGATTACACCAAACCAGATGCGTTTGCATATATTTATTTTCGAAAATGATTAAATGTATTACATATAACAGTAAATAGCGTATGAATATAATATCACAAATATGTGTAGAGTAATGCTATACTAATTAAGCAATAATTTAACTTATGTGACAGTTTATGAACAGTAAGTTGCAGTTTGAAATGCATGCTATAAAAATGTTGGGCGCCTTTACAGAGCTATATAAAAAAAATATATCACTAACATCGAAATAAAAAAAGAAAAAACATGTGAGCGATTTTTCTTCACTCATCTTAGGAGGAACATTGGAATATATCTTTTTGTTATTAAATTGCTTAAAGATATCAATAATTTCTTCCATGATATTGTATTTTAAAAGTGACTGAAAATACAAATAAGTCGGCAGATAAAAGATTTTGTTTTTCCTTAAATTTGAAATTAGGGAAGATATGTATGTGTATGTGAGTGTATGATTTGTGTTGAAAAAAATAGTTTTTAATAATTTCACATCTAAGAAAATAATGATTTCACATCTGAGAATAATAATTTCAAAGAATAATAATTTCGCATCTCCAAATATAATTTTACATATAAGAATATAATTTCATATCTTTGAATAACAATTCCACAAATAAAACAATAATAATTTCATCTCTAAGAGAATGATAATTTACATTCTAAGACAATAATAATTACGCATTAAAGACAGTAATAATTCCACATTTAAGACAATAATAATTCCACATCTAAGACAATAATAATTCCACATCTAAGACAATAATAATTCCACATCTAAGACAATAATAATTCCACATCTAAGACAATAATAATTCCACATTTAAGACAATAATAATTCCACATCTAAGACAATAATAATTCCACATCTAAGACAATAATAATTCCACATTTAAGACAACAATAATTCCAAATTTAAGACAACAATAATTCCAAATTTAAGACAATAATAATTCCACATATGATTAGGAACAAAGTGCAGCTAAGTGCAAAACTTTGTAGCAGACATTCCTCCAGGGTGCATTTGTCTGACAGCCTGTTATTGACCCTGAGTTTGTATGGTCTTGTTACTAAGGTAATTTTGAACCCATTGATACATTTTTCCATATATGCCCACGTTTTACATCTTTAACAGTAGGCCTTTTCGTCAGACCCTGTCATATGCCTGCTGGAAGTCTACAAAGACAGCTACAGAGTTTCTCTTGTGTAAAAAACTGTCTTTTACACTTTCAGTGAGGAGAAATAGCTGGTCTTTAGTTCTTGGTCCTTTGCGGAAGCCTGCCTGGAAATTATTGAGCGACCCAGAGGATCCCAACCACCAGTACAGCCTATTGTTAAGCATTCTTTCTGCTAGCTTTCAAATATTGGAAGTCAGTGAGATTGGTCTAAAGCTTTTTAGGTAATCTTCAGGCTTTCCTTTTTTTCAGGATAGGTCTAACTATGGCTGACTTCCAGGATTTTGTTAGTACTCCATTTTGCCAGGTCTTGTTTATGAAGTTGAGCAATGTGGACTTTCCTACAGGGCCCAGATGAAGGATCATTTCATTTGATATTTTGTCTGGTCCTGGTGCCTTTTTTAGCTGTAGTCTACCCATAGCACTCTGGAGTTCATGGATGGTAAAGTTTTCCTAATGGAGTGTTTGCAGAGATAGATTTCTCTTTACTTCTCAGAACTTTTCCCAGTGCCTTGCCAAGTACTTTCCTGTTGGAGGATTTGTTGGTGGCAGCAAAGAATTTGTTAAAAGTTCTGGCTTAGTCACTTGAGAGGACTTGACCAGAGATTCATATTGGCTTAAGGTTAGTTTTTTTTGTTTGTTTGACATGTTATCTAAGAGTTTCCAAGCCTTCTTTCCTTCAGTTCTGAGGTTGAGATTGCTGCATGTGCTTAACCACTTCTCTTTCTTTTCTTTTTTAGTTTCCAGTCTTACCTTTGCTGTTAGTTTATTGTACTCTATTCTGTTTTCTGGAGTAGGGTTTCTCTCTGCATTCTTCATGCCTCTCTTCTTTTTTTGACTAAGTCTTCCATAGGTTTTGTCCAGATGGAGCTATATTTCTTTCTGCATCCTCGAGGGATTGTTTTGTAGGCTACTCCAAGTATGGCTTGGACTATGTTGGTGTAGAGTGTGTCAATGTTTGTGCTGTCATTTAATTTTGATAGGTTTTCATCTGTTTGTGTTCTGAATGTTTCCCAATCTGCTTTTCTATAATTCCAGCGAGGGGGGGGGGTCTGTGTGGTCTCTGGTTTCGTGTGTGAGAACTTTGTAGTAAGATGGGGCGATGGTGGCTTCCTATGTCATCAAGCACTCTCAGAGTACAATCGTTGTGGATGTCTGATGAGACAATGGTGAGGTCAGGTCTGTATGTATATCCAGTGGCTCTGTGGAGAAGTATTGGTGGGGTGAGGAAGTCTTGCAATATTATCATGTTGCTGGTGTTGCATAGCTCTTCAATGTTGTTTCCCATAGAGTTTCGGTCTTTGAATCCTAGTGATGGTAGATGTGCATTAAAGTCTCCTGCAATGATAGTTTTCTGTATGTCTGTGCTGTGTAGATTTGACTTTTAGAATTTGGGGAACAATAAACATTATACAGAGTGTACCGCAGTCCACCATACCATACTGTTATCTCATGTATATCATTCTCATTTCACTTTCTGTTTTTAACTTCTCCTTGGATGTCATTTCTCAAGCGTGCGGCAATACCCCTGAAATTTATCACATTCACATTTGTACATGGTGTATCCAGGCAATGAGTGATCTTTTCCATACAGAGGGGTTTCTTGTATGATCGCAATATGGATGCTGACTTTTTTCAGCTGTCTGCTTAATTCTGGGCGTTTGACCTAAGTCCAGAAATGTTGATTGAAGAATGTTTAGTGTACCCCTCCCTCCCCCGTAGCTGATTTTTCACTCAGGGTAGCCTGGGGCGAACCACCTGACGCGGACCCTTTATGAGGTGACGTCCGGGCTCATAAGGTTTTCTTTTTGTTTCTAACATTGTCATATTGGGGTTTTTGTCCTAAGTCTTTCTTTCGTACCAAAGAGGCCTTTCCAGTGAGAAGCTGAGATCAGGCACCAAGTGCAACATCGGCCAGCCCGCTGGCTTTGAGACAGTTTCAGACAGACACTCCGAATTTGGGATGAGTGATCCGATGGTGCTTCAAAGATGCCTATTTCCCGCCACCTACAGTCTGCTGGCTGCTTTGTTTGCCTCATTCTGATAGCCATTGTTGTAAAGACCCATAGGCTTGTCACGTCCTGGACTTGTCCACTTCCATCAGACTGTCCCCATCCCCGCAGGTGATCTCTGTGTCTCCATCCATCCACCATTCCGAACAGCCCAGCGCTGCCCAGGGCCACGATCTCAGCTCCACCTATTGACGGGTGTGCAATGTCAAAAGCTGGAGGGCCTTCTATCCTAGGAGGGGGAGGGCCTTCTATCCTAGGAGGGGGGGGCCTTCTATCCTAGGAGGGGGAGGGCCTTCTATCCTAGGAGGGGGAGGGCCTTCTATCCTAGGAGGGGTATTTGTGTTTGTCATTTTTCCCACAGGCGAGTGGGTTTTCTTAGTGTACATAGAATTTTGTCCGAGTTATCTGACACTCCTAAAATAAACAAGAGGCTATTAGCAGATTTCTACGTTCTATGTTCCCTCTTTCATTAACAGAAAGTTCTGTTCCCTAAAAAGTCTGCCTTATAAGAGGTTGACATTATATTTTATAACAGTAACAAATAGTGTTGGTTGCTACAGGTTTCTGGGCTCCAGTAGTAGGTCAGAATTTTTTAAGCAGTCAGATCTAATGTCCCCTGTTTCACAAAGACTATATTAAGATAAGTGTGTTCTTAACACAGTTGTTCCAAGGGGGTTATATATATATATATATATATATATATATATATATAAAGACTTCAGTTGAGAAGCTAAGTTTGTATACGTATGATCAGAGAGTAGATCTATGTATAGTGGATTGAACTGGTGGCAGGAGAAAAAAAATATTCCAGGAATCCAGGAGTGGTTAAAAGTGGCATAGTACAATTGTAGCATCGGGCAAGAATTATATATTAAGTCAATTAACATTTAATAAAACCATTGGACAACAATTATATATTAATTAAATAACATTTAATAAAATAATAGGACAGCAACTATATATTAAGTCAATTAATATTTAATGAACAATGGCATAACACTTATATATTAACTCAATTATCATTTAATGAAACAATGGAGAACAATTATATTTTAAATCAATTAACATTTAATAAAACGATGGGGCGACAATTATATATTAACTCAGTTAATATTTACTATGTCTCACATACCACACACACTCAATTTTACATCGCAGCGAAGTCCATCATCGTGAAGCGCCACGTAGAGCTTTACTTGGCCTTACTTGAGGACATCGTGTCATCATAAAGTGGTATATCAGCTTCCTCACAAGTAGAAGTGACATCACATGACATATCAGTATCCTCACACAGGTAGAAGTGACATCATATGACACTTATATCAGCATCCTCACACCAGTAGATGTGGCATCATATGACATATCGGTATCCTCAGACAGGTGGAGGTGATATTACGTGATACTTATATCAGCATCTTAACATCAGTAATGAGTGACATCACGTGACACATATCTGTATTCTCACACCAGTAGTAGTGATATCACGTGACACATATCTGTATCCTCACACCAGAAGTAACAAAATGTGACACTGGTGTAGTTTTCAAAAGTCCCTTGTCAGTGATCATAACATTAAATAAAACACAAAATTTCAAACATACACGACAGAAAAACAAATAAATCATTTGCTAAACATTTGGTTTTGTGTCATCAAAACAATTTATTTGTTACAGTTTGTATGATAACCCGGTGATGGTTATATAACCATTTTACAATTACCAGTTTCGTAATTCCTAGCCTCAGGGTTAAAGTACAGTTCTCATTCTTGACACATACTTCCATTTCTTTATAATAAGTCTATCAAAACAGTCATATAGTTACCATAACGTTCTGTTCCCCTTTATTACATCTTTAATTTAGAAGTCACGATTAGAAACTTAAGTTCTCAAAGCCTTCTTCTCAATAGGCTCCATTACGCTAATAACTTACATTTAGTTTTATATAATTTAGATATTTAATCTGAATTCACGTTCAAAATTATCCGTCTACTAAGTGTTTCATTAGAAATATGGAAATATCTGTAATCTATGCCTTGTCAAGCCAAAACTAGGTTATTTTAATATAGAAATGTCTGTTTCATTTGATATTGTCAGATGTTATAGACAAAGCGAGACTGATTTACTTAACTTATGATGTCAGCAGCTGATATAGCTTCAGGATGTCATAGGAAAACAACACCCTGGTTTTATTACTAACAGATAACGCGTTTTCTTAATGTAAACAGAAAACAATCTTTAACGAAGAGCGAGAAAAGAAAAGAGTGGCCACACTTGACCGCAGATCGGATGGCATCAAAAGATAAATAGTTAACAATTCCACGTGCAATAATCTCAAGTGAGTCCAGATACATTCCATGCAGGATATAAATGCATAAAAACAATAATTAAGTATCCATTGGTAAGCACAATGTGTTAAAAGAAAACGGTTTTGTGTATACACATATATAATAATATGTAGTAGGCAACTGTTTCAAAACAGTAGCAGCCAGTACTGTTGTTTGATTGCGTTACATCTAGAAAAGAAAAGCGATATAGTCTTCACATACACAAAACTATCACAGATTAGATAATGTAGAGAAAATACTGACGCCAATTAACTAATTTTTTTTACGCAGTTTCACGTGGTTGCTTTTGTCATGTATTCATGCGCTCTATAAATGAACTGTGTGTTAGATTAGTACTGGGCGTTACTACATTTTTCTTTTCTAGAAATCGAAACTTTCGGGCAAACCTTTTAGCAAATGTTCATGGAACAGATTCCAGAAACCGATTCCACGTGTTATTCAAATAATTGCTGAGTGTGTCTAATATGCGTTGCCTCATGGTGAAAAAATATACTTCATATTTATACTTAAAGGGAAGCAAGTTTAAGCTGAACTCTTTCTACAAAAAGCAAATTATTGAATACTTCTTACGTTGTGTTATAGAACGCACTCTTTTACTCTGGGAGCTAGTAACTATATTTCTGTGTGGTGTTAGCTTAGTTGAGCATGCTTAAGCCTTCTGTGTTTATTATCGTGTACTTGTTTGTTGTTTTATTATTCTCTCATTCCTTAAACCTTCTGGTTTATTTATCCTGTTTGTTGTTTTATGGGAAAGATGCATGCCCTTAAAAATCTTATTTTATAGTTCTGTCTGTTCCTCTCCACACCTTATTTAGTTGTTTTATTCTTTGCAGAGCAATAATGTCTTCCTTTTAATTTCCCTCATTGTATCTCAATTATTAGTTAGTAATGATCCAAGATATTCAAAACTCTCCACTTCTTCCAATTTTTCATCATTGATTCAGCTGCCTTATTTGTTTTGTCAGTTGCTATCAATTTAGTTTTCACTGCACTAAGATAAATGTTTTGCTCGTCACTATTCTTACGGACTGGCATAATTAGTTTTTCATTCCTCTTTGTGTTGTTGATAGTAATACTGTGTCATCAGCATATCTAATCTCTGGTATTTCATAACCTCCATAAACTCCATATTTTATAACCTGCAGTATTATACTGAAAACAAAATATTCGTGTAACATCTGAAGTTGAACTGTGTTCAGTTTTCACCTGGCAATCAAGATAGTGACGAGCAGTGCTAGAGACTAGCCCAAGGCATGTTACGGAGAATTGAAAGACATTTCTTCCGCAGAGAGTGGGTCCAGCCTTTAGAGGGCTCTAAGTTAACCAGTGTGACGTGGATCTACTGCCCAGGTCACGCAGAAGTCAAAGGCAGTGAGAAAGCGAGCAGGCTAGTAGACACGTCTTCAGTTCAGGGTACCCTAAGAATGCACTGGACAAGGAGGAGATTGCAAGAGATACCTTGGACAGTCTGCATATGGAAGACAGCATCGGATTGACTGAGTAATTGACTGATTGACTGACAAATTTATTGATTGATTGACTGATGGATCCTTATATTTAACTTGGAATTCTCACATATATAACCTAACAAACTTGATTGCACAGAAAGTTTACCAATTAGCCAAAATTAAACACTTTATCGACAAAGACACAAGAAAGATATACTACATATCACACATACAAACACACTTAGATTACTGTTCCACAATCTGGGATGGATGCTCAGTCTCAAACACAAAAAGCTCCACTGACTTCACAAGCGAGCATTAAATCTTATTTGTGACAAACACCCAGTACAGACTGTAGATCAACACAAACAACTCAAAATTCTACCCCTCAAAAATAGAATCATTTTAAACAAAGTTAAGTTTGTTCAGAGAACTCTGTCGCACAGTGCTCCGCCTTACTTGTGGTCACTGTTTACGTATAACACTAAACATAGCCAGCGTTTAAAAAACTGTCTTCTTCCTAAACCCAGGATTGATCTGTACAAGAAAAGCCTTGCATACTCTGCAGTACAGCTCTGGAACACCCTTCCCTACCATTTAAAATCCATTGGTAATACTTCATCCTTTAACTCAAACCCGTTTCATTATTTACTTGCTTGTAATTATATGCCTCCAAAAAATAACCAGCACTCTCTCAACACATGACTCGCCAACCATCAAGTATTAAAATGACACAGCTAGAAAAGCAACTTGTTAGATATTGTTAGAAATTATTTTAATGCCTGTTAAAAAAAACATATGTTAGAAGATCTGTATTTACATTGTATTTTTGTTTATGTATATGTCTGCGTATGTATGTGTGAGTGAGTGCTATTTTATTAGGTTAATTACTTCTTCTCTTTTACTTTGAATGTAGTAGTTAAATCGTACGCTCTTTTGTTATGTGTTTTCCTAATTTAATTTGTATTTTTGTACTAAATCAAGTGTGTGGGAAGAATGAAAGATGGATTAATGAAGTGCAGAATGTAAGACGGGCCTGCGTGCCCAATTCTTTACCCTTGAAAAATAAAGATTATTCATTCATTCATTCATTCAATGAAGATTATTTCCAAAGGGCTGAGATATGGACACGACTCACATTCTGCCCTTTATCACGCAACTTTCTCTCTGTTTCAGAAGTTCAACAGTTATATGAATTCAACAATTGAATGACAACAACCACATCAGGAAGATAATCGAGTTGGGACAGAAGAAGGGAAGTTTATGTTTTTCAGGAACGAAGTGGTTTAGCGTGCAGCACCACAGGCAGTGAGTGATATGCAGCATCAGCCGTGTTGGAACGGAAGGCGGAACACATATGGGAATGCTAGGATTGCGGGGATGCCAGTCCCTGCTTTTACTACACATTACAGTCAGATTAGCATCAAACCTCGCTAGTCTTCACTTAAACATTCACAATACGTCACCACACGCGTTCTCTGGCGCAGCTTCATTCAGGTCACAGGTAGTTTTTATTTTCTTATTTTTTCACTTTTATTTGCTATATATGACTGATGTAATTGTATAATTTCTCTTATTTCTTTGCCTTGTATGTTTTTGTAAAGTGCCAACCAAAGCGTTAAAACTGTGTTCATTAATTAATAAAGCTACTCATACTTCGGTTTTAAAAAGTCATTTCATTTCTGAGATCACTGTGAGTACAAACTTGAAATAGGAATTCTTTTTTTTTTCAAAACTGATGGAAAGCATTGTTTCAACAGGTTTAGCTTTTGTCTGAATGTTTGAACAATGGACACAATAATTAAGCAGCGAGTGAACAAGTGGCATTATTTTTAATAAAGTAGTGACATTTTCAAGCCTCATTTACTCGGATTTCGTTCATAAACCTGCAGTGATGGTAGATGTGCATTAAAGTCTCCTGCAATGATAGTTTTCTGCATATCTGTGCTGTGTAGATTTGACTTTTAGAATTTGGGGAACAATAAACATTATACAGAGTGTACCGCAATCCATCATGCCATACTGTTATCTCATGTATATCATTCTCATTTCACTTTCTGTTTTTAACTTCTCCTTGGATGTCATTTCTCAAGCGTGCGGCAATACCCCTGAAATTTATCACATTCACATTTGTACATGGTGTATCCAGGCAATGAGTGATCTTTTCCATACAGAGGGGTTTCTTGTATGATCGCAATATGGATGCTGACTTTTTTCAGATGTTGCTTAATTCTGGGCGTTTGGCCTAAGTCCAGAAATGTTGATTGAAGAATGTTTAGTGTACCCTTCCCTCCCTCGTAGCTGATTTTTCACTCAGGGTAGCCGGGGGGGGGGGCGAACCACCTGACGCGGATCCTTTATAAGGTGACGTCCGGGCTCATAAGGTTTTCTTTTTGTTTCTAACATTTTCATATTGGGGTTTTTGTCCTAAGTCTTTCTTTCATACCAAAGAGGCCTTTCCAGTGAGAAGCTGAGATCAGGCACCAAGTGCAACATCGGCCAGCCCGCTGGCTTAGAGACAGTTTCAGACAGACACTCCGACTTTGGGACGAGGGATCTAATGGTGCTTCAAAGATGCCAACTCCACGCCACCTACAGTCTGCTGGCTGCTTTGTTTGCCTCATTCTGATAGCCGTTGTTGTAAAGACCCATAGGCTTGTCACGTCCTGGACTTGTCCACTTCCATCAGACTTTCCCCATCCCCGCAGGTGATCTCTGTGTCTCCATCCGTCCACCATTCCGAACAGCCCAGCGCTGCCCAAGGCCACGATCTCAGCTCCACCTATTGACGGGTCTGCAATGTCAAAAGCTGGAGGGCCTACTATCCTAGGAGGGGGAGGGCCTTCTATCCTAGGAGGGGGAGGGCCTTCTATCCTAGGAGGGGTATTTGTGTTTGTCATTTTTCCCACAGGCAAGTGGGTTTTCTTAGCGTACATAGAATTTTGTCCGAGTTATCTGACACTCCTATAATAAACAAGAGGCTATTATCAGATTTCTACGTTCTATGTTCCCTCTTTCATTAACAGAAAGTTCTGTTCCCTAAAAAGTCTGCCTTATAAGAGGTTGACATTATATTTTATAACAGTAACAAATAGTGTTGGTTGCTACAGGTTTCTGGGCTCCAGTAGTAGGTCAGAATTTTTTAAGCAGTCAGATCTAATGTCCCCTGTTTCACAAAGACTATATTAAGATAAGTGTGTTCTTAACACAGTTGTTCCAAGGGGGTTATATATATATATATATATATATATATATATATATATATATATATATATAAAGACTTCAGTTGAGAAGCTAAGTTTGTATAAGTATGATCAGAGAGTAGATCTATGTATAGTGGATTGAACTGGTGGCAGGAGAAAAAAAATATTCCAGGAATCCAGGAGTGGTTAAAAGTGGCATAGTACAATTGTAGCATCGGGCAAGAATTATATATTAAGTCAATTAACATTTAATAAAACCATTGGACAACAATTATATATTAATTAAATAACATTTAATAAAATAATAGGACAGCAATTATATATTAAGTCAATTAATATTTAATGAACAATGGCATAACACTTATATATTAACTCAATTATCATTTAATGAAACAATGGAGAACAATTATATATTAACTCAATTATCATTTAATGAAACAATGGAGAACAATTATATATTAAATCAATTAACATTTAATAAAACGATGGGGCGACAATTATATATTAACTCAGTTAATATTTGCTATGTCTCACATACCACACAAACTCACTTTTACATCGCAGCGAAGTCCATCATTGTGAAGGGCCACGTAGAGCTTTACTGTTTGGCCTCACCTGAGGACATCGTGTCATCATAAAGTAGTATATCAGCTTCCTCACAAGTAGAAGTGACATCACATGACATATCAGTATCCTCACACAGGTAGAAGTGACATCATATGACACTTATATCAGCATCCTCACACCAGTAGATGTGGCATCACATGACATATCGGTATCCTCAGACAGGTAGAGGTGATATTACGTGATACTTATATCAGCATCTTAACATCAGTAATGAGTGACATCACGTGACACATATCTGTATTCTCACACCAATAGTAGTGACATCACGTGACACATATCTGTATCCTCACACCAGAATTGACAAAATGTGACACTGGTGTAGTTTTTCAAAAGTCCCTTGTCAGTGATCATAACATTTAATAAAACACAAAATTTCAAACATACACGACAGAAAAACAAATAAATCATTTGCTAAACATGTGGTTTTGTGTCATCAAAACAATTTATTTCTTACAGTTTGTATGATAACCCGGTGATGGTTATATAACCACCATTTTACAATTACCAGATTCGTAATTCCTAGCCCCAGGTTCAAAGTACAGTTCTCATTCTTGACATATACTTCCATTTCTTTATAATAAGTCTATCAAAACAGTAATATAGTTACCATAACGTTCTGTTCCCCTTTATTACATCTTTAATATAGAAGTCACGATTAGAAACTTAAGTTCTCAAAGCCTTCTTCTCAATAGGCTCCATTACGCTAATAACTTACATTTAGTTTTATATAATTTAGATATTTAATCTGAATTCACATTCAAAATTATCCGTCTACTAAGTGTTTCATTAGAAATATGGAAATATATGTAATCTATGCCTTGTCAAGTCAAAATTTAGTTTATTTTAATATAGAAATGTCTGTTTCATTTGATATTGCCAGATGTTATAGACAAAGCGAGACTGATTTACTTCACTTATGATGTCAGCACCTGATATAGCTTCAGGATGTCATAGGAAAACAACACCCTGGTTTTATTACTAACAGATAACGCGTTTTCTTAATGTAAACAGAAAACAATCTTTAACGAAGAACGAGAAAAGAAAAGAGTGGCCACACTTGACCGCAGATCGGATGGCATCAAAAGATAAATAGTTAACAATTCCACGTGTAATAATCTCATGTGAGTCCAGATACATTCCATGCAGGATATAAATGCATAAAAACAATAATTAAGTATCCACTGGTAAGACAAAGTGTTAAAAGAAAACGGTTTTGTGTATACACATATATAATAATATGTAGTAGGCAACTGTTTCAAAACAGCAGCAGCCAGTACTGTTGTTTGATTGCGTTACATCTAGAAAAGAAAAGCGTTATAGTCTTCACATACACAAAACTATCACAGATTAGATCATGTAGAGAAGATACTGACGCCAATTAACTAATTTTTTTACGCAGTTTCACGTGGTTGCTTTTGTCGTGTATTCATGCGCTCTATAAATGAACTGTTTGTTAGATTAGTACTGGGCGTTACTACATTTTTCTTTTCTAGAAATCGAAACTTTTGGGCAAACCTTTTAGCAAATGTTCACGGAACAGATTCCAGAAACCGATTCCACGTGTTATTCAAATAATTGCTGAGTGTGTCTAATATGCGTTGCCTCATGGTGAAAAAATATACTTCATATTTATACTTAATCAAAGGGAAGCAAGTTTAAGCTGAACTCTTTCTACAAAAAGCAAATTATTGAATACTTCTGACGTTGTGTTATAGAACGCACTCTTTTACTCTGGGAGCTAGTAACTATATTTCTGTGTGGTGTTAGCTTAGTTGAGCATGCTTAAGCCTTCTGTTTTTATTATCGTGTACTTGTTTGTTGTTTTATTATTCTATCATTCCTTAAACCTTCTGGTTTATTTATCCTGTTTGTTGTTTTATGGGAAAGATGCATGCCCTTAAAAATCTTATTTTATAGTTCTGTCTGTTCCTCTCCACACCTTATTTAGTTGTTTTATTCTTTGCAGAGCAATAATGTCTTCCTTTTAATTTCCCTCATTGTATCTCAATTATTAGTTAGTAATGATCCAAGATATTCAAAACTCTCCACTTCTTCCAATTTTTCATCATTGATTCAGCTGCCTTATTTGTTTTGTCAGTTGCCATCAATTTAGTTTTCACTGCACTAAGATAAATGTTTTGCTCGTCACTATTCTTACGGACTGGCATAATTAGTTTACCATTCCTTTTTGTGTTGTTGATAGTAATACTGTGTCATCAGTATATCTAATCTCTGGTGTTTCATAACCTCCATAAACACCATATTTCATAACCTGCAGTATTATACTCAAAACAAAATATTCGTGTAACATTTGAAGTTGAACTGTGTCCACTTTTCACCTGGCAATCAAGATAGTGACGAGTAGTGCTAGAGACTAGATAATGCATCTTTCTCATTAAATATATAATCAAAGAACACTCCTTCATGGCTATATAATTAGAACATCTTATACTTGATAATCAGTGCTAGTACCAGCTGAAAGTAGTAAAAAGCTATTGTATAACCAGAACAATTCTATCGTTACATATTCTTTACAAGTTGACAGTATATTCAGCTGAAGTGTTGTAAGTGACAATTGAAAATTGAAAGCGTTACCAAGAAAAGTGATAGTGATAATAAGTGATAGAGACCACCAGAAAATTATAACAAGTTATATACAAATGAAAAAAAAACATACATTTCCCGTTTCCATGCCATTAAGGCATATTGGGGAATACGATGTTAGGTCCGTATTTTCCATGACCTTCGGCACATGAAAGTGACGTAGTCAGTATCACGCCTGGCCGCTTTACCTTCGCTGATTTCTCTGTTGCCCATTTTTAGAGACTGGGTCAACACCGGGCCCTTATTTTTGGGTGTGTACCAGAAAAAAATCCAACTGCAAGGGACTGAACCCGGTACCACCTGATTAGCCACTCGGCGAGCCAGGCCGGCATAATAATGAAACTTTATAACAAGTTATATAAACAAAACATAACTTTATTAAAATAAGAATGAGGTGCAGGCAGTATCAGGAGCAATTGCACGGCTTGTATGAAGTCATTGTAACAGTCTCCCAAGGTATGTTACGGAGAATTGAAAGACATTTCATCCGCAGAGAGTGGGTCCAGCCTTTAGAGGGCTCTAAGTTAACCAGTGTGACGTGGATCTACTGCACAGGTCACGCGGAAGTCAAGGGCAGTGAGAAAGCGAGCAGGCTAGTAGACACGTCTTCAGTTCAGGGTACCCTAAGAATGCACTGGACAAGGAGGAGATTGCAAGAGATACCTTGGACAGTCTGCATATGGAAGACAGCATCGGATTGACTGAGTAACTGACTGATTGACTGACTAATTTATTGATTGATTGACTGATGGATCCTTATATTTAACTTGGAATTCTCATATATATAACCTAACAAACTTGATTGCACAGAAAGTTTACCAATTAGCCAAAATTAAACACTTTATAGACAAAGACACAAGAAAGATATACTACATATCACACATACAAACACACTTAGATTACTGTTCCACAATCTGGGATGGATGCTCAGTCTCAAACACAAAAAGCTCCACTCACTTCACAAGCGAGCATTAAATCTTATTTGTGACAAACACCCAGTACAGACTGTAGATCAACACAAACAACTCAAAATTCTACCCCTCAAAAATAGAATCATTTTTAACAAAGTTAAGTTTGTTCAGAGAACTCTGTCGCACAGTGCTCCGCCTTACTTGTGGTTACTGTTTACGTATAATACTAAACATAGCCAGCGTTTAAAAAACTGTCTTCTTCCTAAACCCAGGATTGATCTGTACAAGAAAAGCCTTGCATACTCTGCAGTACAGCTCTGGAACACCCTTCCCTACCATTTAAAATCCATTGGTAATACTCCATCCTTTAACTCAAACCTGTTTCATTATTTACTTGCTTGTAATTATATGCCTCCAAAAAATAACCAGCACTCTCTCAACACATGACTCGCCAATCATCAAGTACTAAAATGACACAGCTAGAAAAGCAACTTGTTAGATATTGTTAGAAATTATTTTAATGCCTGTTAAAAAAACATATGTTAGAAGATCTGTATTTACCTTGTATTTTTGTTTATGTATATGTCTGCGTATGTATGTGTGCGTGAGTGCTATTTTATTAGGTTAATTACTTCTTCTCTTTTACTTTGAATGTAGTAGTTAAATCGTACGCTCTTTTGATATGTTTTTTCCTAATTTAATTTGTATATTTGTACTAAATCAAGTGTGTGGGAAGAATGAAAGATGGAGTGATGAAGGGCAGAATGTAAGACGGGCCTGCGTGCCCAATTCTTTACCCTTGAAAAATAAAGATTATTCATTCATTCATTCATTCAATGAAGATTATTTCCAAAGGGCTGAGATTTGGACACGACTCACATTCTGCCCTTTATCACGCAACTTTCTCTCTGTTTCAGAAATTCAACAGTTATATGAATTCAACAATTGAATGACAACAACCACATCAGGAAGATAATCGAGTTGGGAGAGAAGAAGAAGGGAAGTTTATGTTTTTCAGGAACGAAGTGGTTTAGCGTGCAGTACCACAGCCAGTGAGTGATATGCAGCATCAGCAGCCACACGCTTCTGTGGGTGTTGGAACGGAAGGCGGAACAAAATGGGAATGCTTGAATTGCGGGAATGCCAGTCCCTGCTTTTACTACACATTACAGTCAGATTAGCATCAAACCTCGCTAGTCTTCACTTAAACATTCACAATACGTCACCACACGCGTTCTCAGGCGCAGCTTCATTCAGGTCACAGGTCTTTTTATTTTCTTATTTTTTTCCTTTTATTTGCTATATATGACTGATGCAATTTTATAATTTCTCTTATTTCTTTGCCTTGTATGTTTTTGTAAAGTGCCAACAAAAACGTTAAAACTGTGTTCATTAATTAATAAAGCTACTCATACTTCAGTTTTAAAAAGTCATTTCATTTCTGAGATCATTGTGAGTACAAACTTGAAATAGGAATTCTTTTTTTTTTCAAAACTGATGGAAAGCATTGTTTCAACAGGTTTAGCTTTTGTCTGAATGTTTGAACAATGGACACAATAATTAAGCAGCGAGTGAACAAGTGGCATTATTTTTGATAAAGTACTGACATTTTCAAGCCTCATATACTCGGATTTCGTTCATAAACCTGCAGTGATGATATTGTTTTCTTTATAACGACGTTCTTTGAATTTGTCCAGCGCATGTTTAACAAGACGAAGCAGAAATGTCCATATTAGAGTTCAATAAAACACTACAGGAAACAGCAAAAGAGGTGCTGGGATATCGGAAAAGGAGAAAAGAGGAATGGATAAGCGAGACCACATGGGAAAAGATAGAGCAAAGAAAAGAAATCAAGAAAAAATTACTGAACACCAAATCACAACGGCTTAAAGAACGAGTTTTAAGTAATTATGCACAAAAAGACAAAGAAGTGAAGGAATCATGCCGTCAAGATAAACGTCAATATTATGACAATTTAGCAGAAACAGCAGAGAAAGCAGCATATACAAATGACATGAAAACCATGTATAAAATCACAAAGCAGATGACAGGTAACTTCAACACAAGATGTGAAAGTGCAGTAAGAACACAAAATGGACAACTGGTCAGTGGAGAAAGAGAAAAAATTGAAAGATGGAGGGAACACTTTAACACCCTACTAAACAGAACACAAGCAGCACAAACAATAGACATACCTGAAGCAAAAACGGAACTAAACATCAATACAGGACCAATAACAATAAATGAAGTAAAGGAGGCGATAAAGAAGCTAAAATCAGACAGGGCACCAGGTGAAGATGAAGTGACTGCGGAGATGTTGAAAGCAGAAGAAACAGAAACACCAAAACAACTTTGCCGGATATTACAACAAATTTGGGATTTAGAAAAAGTCCCAGAGGAGTGGAAAACTGGTCTTATAGTAAAATTACCAAAGAAGGGTGACCTCAGAGACTGCGGGAACTGGAGAGGCATTACCCTACTGCCTCTCACCAGTAAAGTATTTTGCAGAATAATCATCAACAGAATTGTACCAACACTTGAGGAAAAACTTCGGAAAGAGCAGGCAGGATTTAGGAAAGGAAGATCATGCATAGACCACATATTTGTACTTAGACAAATATTAGAACAGGCAAATGAGTGGCATAGCACAACATATGCATTATTCATAGATTTTGAGAAAGCCTTTGACAGTGTCAACAGAGATGCACTGTGGAAAATCCTAAGATGGCATGGCCTCCCCCATAAAATAGTTAATGTAATCAAAGCCCTATACGAGGGTTTTCAGTGCAAAGTTATCTGTGGAGAACATACCTCTAGCAGCTTTAGGGTACAAACAGGAGTGAAACAGGGATGTGTACTATCACCAACATTATTTATCTTGGCAGTAGACTGGTTAATGAAGGAGGCAACATCAGACAAACGCAGAGGATTACAATGGACCCTTGACACAGTGCTGGAGGACCTTGACTTTGCGGACGATATTTGTCTATTATCAAGCAGTCACAAAGATATGCAAGATAAAATAAACAAGCTAACTCAGAATGCAAACAACATAGGACTAAAGATCAACGTAGGAAAGACAAAGATAATGAAGCAAAATGTGAACAACAGAAATGTACTCAGAGTAGATAACAAGTTAGTGGAGGAAGTAAACGAATTTGTATACCTTGGCAGCAGAGTAGTAGAAAATGGAGACAGCACAGAGGACGTCAACAGCAGACTTACTAGAGCAAACCAGGCTTTTGCAATGCTGCAGAATATATGGAAATCCAAAAAACTAAGCATAAATATGAAAATCAGGATATTTAAGAGTAATGTTCTAAGTGTACTACTCTATGGAAGCGAATGCTGGAAAATCACCAGAACCATAGAAAACAAGTTGAATTCTTTCCAGACTAAATGTTTACGAAGAATTAGAAAAATATTTTGGCCAAACACTATAAGAAATAACATCTTATTAGCAGAAATGCAGATGAAACCACTGACAACAATTATTGAGGAAAGACGCTGGCGATGGTTGGGACATGTGCTCCGAATGACTGACAACTCACTACCAAAAATAGCACTAAGATGGACACCACAGGGGAGCAGAAGTAAGGGTAGACCAAAAGAGACATGGAGAAGAACAACAGAAAGGATGTTGAGCAATAGAGGGCTCACCTGGGCAAGAGCAGAAAAAAAGGCGAAGAACAGGCATTTGTGGAAAACCCTTGCGGAAGCCCCATGTGCCCTGGGCACTTAAGGTTCAGAGAGAGAGAGATGTTTATCTAAGTGTGATTTCTTCAAATAAAGAGAGAGAGTGATAGCAATCACTTCCGCTTCCGAAGCTGTGCGTGCAACAGTACTCTTCTTTAACACAACAGTTAATCTTGTCTAACACAGCAGTTAATCTTGTTCTCTAACACACCAGTTAATTTTGTTCTCTAAAACAACAGTTAATCTTGTTCTCTAACATACAGCAGTTAATCTTGTTCTCTAAAACACAGCAATTAGTCTTGTTTTCTAACACACAACAGTTAGTATTTTTCTCTAAAACACAGCAGTTAGTATTTTTCTCTAAAACACAGCAGTTAGTATTTTTCTCTAAAACACAACAGTTAGTCTTGTTTTCTGTCACACACCAGTCAGTCTTGTTCTCTAAATCACAACAGTTACTCCTTTTTTCTATCACACACCATTTAGTCTTGTTGTCTAAAACAGAACAGTTATCCTTGTTTTTTGTCACATAACATTTAGAGTTTTCTCTAAAACACAGTAGTTAGTCTTGTTTTCTATCAAACAACATTAAATCTTTTTTCTCTACAACACAATAGTTAATCTTGTTTTCTATCACATATTTAGTCTTTTTCTCTAAAGCACTCCAGCTAGTTTTGTTTTGTATCACACAACAATTATTCTTACTCTCTAAAACAGAACAGTTAGTCTTGTTTTCTATAACACATCATTTAGTCTTGTTCTCTAAAACACACCAGTTAGACTTGTTTTCTATCACAAAACATTGAGTATTGTTCTCTAGTACAGAGGTCTTAAAACCATTTTCACTGACTATAGAATGACATGTCAAATAAATCTGAATTGTCCTAGATATCATAATGTCTGTAGTAATCACTATTACTTTCAATGTGATAGTTCTGCGAAGATTCTTTGTTTAGCTTGTGATAAAACTCAAGGAGGAGTTTCCTTGTTAAATTTGATGAACTGGAAACAGAAAGTTAATATTTAAGACCAAGGTCCTGTAGTAATCTTCTGAACTTGCGTCTTCTATCACAGAGATTAGCTGCACATCTACAGTAATCATCAGCAGAATATCCTTGTCTAACAACTGTTTTCTGAACATACTATCTTTTTGTGTTTTCAGTCTATCCCGTGTTGCTGTATTGGTTAGGCGAAAGATAGCTTGTGTAGACGTGTAATGGTCGTTTGTTGGTCTGGACTGTTTATGGTTGTGTATTAGACCTGACAGATTTGAATAACTCTTCACATTCATACATGTTTCTCGTTTTTAAATGTTACATTACTTTAGAGGTGACCTTGATAAATGTGAGTGATAAGTTGCATAAATTGGAATTTCCCTATGCTTGTCTGTATACCTCCACATATGACTGCTATTACATAATTTACATCTCAACACGGGACCGTAAAGATGTTTGAACTATTACTTCCACATATAACTGCTCACATATAACTGCTCACATATAACTGCTCACATATAACTGCACACATGTAACTGCTATTAGAACTGTGGGCCCCTTTTTACATGCATAGCTCAGTATAAGATTGCTAATACATCTTTTAGACATTATTTAAACTGACAGGTTCATATAGAGCTGCTATCAAATCTTTGAGCCACTATTTACACACACAGCTCCACGCATGAATGCTATCCCATCTTTAAGCCAGTATGTACATAAATATTCACAGGAAAGCTCACTGAATAGGTAAATTATGTAAACCCAGAAACATTCATTCAAGGAGGAAAATAATTGATTTAAAATAAGACACGTTTATGACAGTATAGAAAATAAGTATATCAATGTTAACGAATAAAATCAGCACATTTAATGGCTACACGTTACACTGAGATATATGATCAATGTGGTTAAAATGATACAAAGTCAGCCTTGAATGAAACAGAAAGGAAAACTGTTTACTACAAAAGAAGAGGGCAGGTCGTACATGGCAGTCTCCTAGTAAAAACTGCGGAGTGACGGCTTGGTAAAAGGTCAAGGTAAATGTTTCCACGACTTTAGGCATATTGGGGAATAAAGTGTTAGGCTCGTATTTTCCATGACCTTCGGCACATGAAAGTGTGATGTGGACAGTATCACGCCTGGCCGCTTTACTTTCCCAGATTTCTTTGATGCCCGTTTTTAGAGGATGCGTGAACCCCGGTACACTTTTGGTGTGTACCAGAAAAGAACAATCCCACTGCTGGGACTGAACCCGTTCACCCTGATAAGTAAACCAAGCGACTAACCATTATTTAAATCTCTCGACCTCCATATAAAACCACTAGCTATTAGAAGCCACTCTATACACTTTTGTCCCTTATAAACCGGTTCCACTTGTATCCTGAATTTGTATTTCTATGTCTAAGCTGTTCCAAATATGTGCTACCAGGTAAAGTAAACCCTCAATGTAACCCGCCCTGGTATAGCGGAATTTACATTTAACGAACCGGACAAATAATAATAGAATACATTATTTAATAATAACAATCCTTCGTGAGCATGTCGTATCTTTGGTTGTTTTGTATAGCAGGGAGAAGACTGTCTTTGTTTTGATATCTGTCTGTCTCTAGATATTGTGTGGTCAGGTTGTACTGGATGTGTTTCTGTGATTTCTGAATTGTGTCTTTATTTATTAAATAGTCGTGCAAACCTGTCAGTTCAAAAAGGTATCAAATGATGGAGAAGTTAAAAGATAAAGTGCGAACTTAATTGAGGCACAGATATCAGAGTTAAATATAATATGATATTATAATATGATTTTCATTTCTTTATTGTAATTTTATAGTGTTTTATTGTACAGCGCCGTAGACTGTATTAAAGGCTTCTTTTTACACTAAAGAAAATTACAATGATTTAAAATGTCCCTATTTCCCCTTTAGGATTTACTGCACTTTTGGCATGATATTCTCCCCTCCCGTTAAATCAAGGCTTTACTGTATACGCTGTGGTAAGAAGAGAAAAAATCATTCCTAATTCGGCCTTTGCCCAGTTCTAATGTACTTCCTCTTTTTCTCTCTACCAGTGTTTACAGCATACACTAGTCAGGAAAGGACTGGAACAAGAAAGTGAGAGAACTTAAACAGTAGGTATATTTGTAGTTACAGGAACAAACAAGGAAATATAGAATTATTACTCGTGCATAATGTTCACCTCTCTTGTCCAAATTATTGCCATATTTTGCCAGAACTCTATGTAAGCGGGATGGAGAATGGATTAATAGACTTCCAGCCTTCACTTTCAGATCATCCAGCTGCACTGTGTTCTCATACATTCGTCTCCTTATGCAAGATTCAAATGTTCTAAAAATGTGAAATCCTACAAGTACATTACAATACAGTAAAAACAAATGGGACTGACTATTCGCACAGACAGTGTACCGATAATCTCTGTCTGGGGTTTACGCTATTGGTATCATGTCCACTGCGCATGTCTTTTCTTCCGTCAGTGAATAGAAGATGTACCATAAGAGACGTGTTAAATGGGCGTGTCTTATGACACATAAACACGAAAGAAAGAGAAAAATAGACCTGCCCTGGAAATGAGAATAAACAAGGAAATAATCACAGCTGCCGTGGTTAATGCTATAACATATGAAGTGAATAAAATACCAGTTACGTGCAGCATATCGCAGTCGAATGCTGATGATGAGAACTTGAAAACACACCATTCAAGTACGTCTAGAAAATCTGAACACAGCAGAATGTACTTAGTCAAGGTTTGTAGATTTTATGAGTGACAGGACAGAGATATTAAAAATAAATGATCAGTGGACTAAGGACATGAAAGAATATGATACACACAAAAGCCTTGTTTCGGGATAAATACACATCAGTAAAAGTACTCAGCATTCCTTGATTTAAAATAAAAACACTTTATACGAATTTATAGTAATTCATAAAAGTAACCAAGGCTCTCCTGATTAGTGTATGGGACAATATTAAAGAAATGAGTTTTGGACATGTCAGATCTATGAAGTCTAACAGGGGAAAATGGGAAGGCTCCACTATTAGGAAAAAAGCTGACATTCTGGCAGTGCTACGTCTCTGATGGCAGAAACAGCCTAGTAGTAACTAGACTGGACAAACTAATACTTCCTATGTAAAGAACCATAGACTTCATAATGAAAAAAACTGTTGCACAAGCCAAGCGGGCATTGATAGGGTACATGGACCCAACTAGAAGATCTTGACTTTGCAGATGGCATAACCCTTATCAGTGACAATATGAATTATATGCAAGAAAAAATAGATAATCTTCACTGCCTAGAACGTATGACTTGAAATTAACAAGAAAATGACAAAAATAATGAAATTTCCCATTAATCAAGAAGGAAAAATATACGTAGGAGGAATATCTGTTGAAGAAGTAAACCTATTAGCATACCGCAGCAGCTACATTGAAAAGGATGGTGACACCAGAAATGAAGTTAGAATTAGAACTGAAAAAGCAGCACTGACCTTCAAGACTCTTCAGAATATATATTGCAATCAAAAGTTATAAGCACAAAAACCAAGTTAAGATTATTCAATTCAAATGTAGTATCCACCATCATTGATGCATGAGAAAACTGAAAAAAAAACAAAAGAAACAGACAACAAGTTAGACTGTTTTGAAAACAAATGCCTAATCAAATGCTCGGTATAAAGTTTAACTAATTTAGAACAACTCTGAGATAAGACAGATGAGCAAACAACAACCTGTCTTATGGGTGATCAGGAAAAGTAGATGGACAAATGTCGGTCACGTGATGAGAAGAAACAATCAGAAAATCACAAAACAAGCTTTCAGGTGCAATAAAACAGGCCGGAGAAAAAGAGGTCGACCACTTGAAACTATATAGAGGACATTGTTAAGAGAGGCCAGTTTAGTGGTTATAAAATCGCTTGATGAGGTTGAAAAGCTCGCCGAAACAGGAGAACTTGGTGAACTACCATGCCAGCCCTATGTGACGTATAAGGGGACGGGAAGGGTGCAGTATGTCAGATGTGAGGAACACGTGAGTAAACTGGGGATAAATATATGTAAAAATAAACATATAAATATTCATGAAGTCACTATAGTAAAGCTGTCATAACAAAAGTAAGAACAGATTATTGATAAGGAGCAAACAGATGTGCCGATTCAATTTACATATTAAGAAAACAAGAAATGGAAAAGAAGATAGAATATGCTGTTAATTCACAGGAGTGCTAAATGAGAAACAGAAGTGGAAAAAAAAACAGAAAAAGATTAAGCACTCAGCAGTAAGAAGCTGTATCCTGTGTAAGGAGGGGAAAAAGTAAACAAGCAGTGACCCGGTTTTGATTGGAAATCCCACTGGCCAGAGACGGCCACGTGTGAATGGAAAATCCCCAGGCGTCCGGTCCGGCGATGACGAGGTATATAAGAAAAGGGAGAAGCATAAAGGGGAATAAGTTGAGCTCGCGAAGGTAGCGACCAGTCGTGGAGGAAGGTGTTCAGTTTCCGAGAGACGGAGGCTGGCGTGTGTATTTTAGTTTGTGCGCCTTTGTAAGCAGTATTGAACTCATATTATTCAAGGAAATTTTATTTGTTTAATATATTTTTTTAGTAACGCCCGTTAGAAATATATGGACATCATGTGCATCGGATTTGGGATTTGTGATGCTTTATGGATCAGAGTTTTGTAAAATACAAGAATCGTGATTTTTATAAAAAGGATTGTTTTCGTATTCCTGTTATTTTATATGTAAGGTGTGAACGTATGGTAAGGTCATCCTTCCACCACTCAGCACAACGACGGCCAGACAAATATAAAAGATTGAAATAATAATTCACATCAATCTAGAGCCAATTAAACTATTACTACACGTGGTGACCGTGACCCCACGAATCGTCTTGCATATATGATAATATATGTTAATATGACAGCTGACCTCGTTTAAGCCATTAGGATTACACTGGAACATAAGAGGTCACCGTTTGCACAAACATCACTGACAAGAGGTCAGCCAGGGTTCGATGTTTCAACTATCATACATTGGAAATTCCACCACGGAAAGGTCAAAGTTCAGCGCCCACGTGCGTGTTACGTCACATCGGGACAGAGGCTCCGACAAGTCTGTGCTTTGAAGAAAATTCCCGAGGAAAATCCTGCTGGAATCTCCAGTTAGAGTGGAGCAGTCCTAGCCGGAAGAAATCTGTGTTAGTCTCGGAACGGGCAGGCTGGACAGTAAGTCAGTATGGAGAATCACGCATAGTGATGCAGTGCGAAGAAGCACACAGTGTATTAAAAAAAAACATTTTGGAAAATATTTCTACAAATAGTCAACCGATAATCTTCGTCTAAAAGCCAAGAACCATGGAGTCTGCAACAAATAGCAACCCCAAACCAGAAGCTGACCCAGTCACCATAATGACCGAAGCCTTGAGACAATTAAAGCTAACCTTCGCCACTCAAGGTTTACCATGCCACATTGATACCTACGATGGCGATCCACAGAGATTCCAACAATGGACAGAACAGACAGAAAAATATGCGCTTGTACATAACCTACAGGATTCGCAAAAGAAAAACATATTCCTTATCACAGCCAAGGGGAGTGTTTCAGACTTTGTCTCCAGGCGAATTCAAGAGAACTCAGACGAAACATATGCGGATTTTAAGAAAGAACTAGCTAAGTGTTTCAGCAAAGGCATCGATCCTCACGCAGCCTTGAGACAAATAAGCAATTTAAAGCAACACAAAGAAGAGCCAATCCAAAACATGGCAGAAACAATGATTAAACTGGCAAAACAAGCCTTCCACAACGACAAGATACATCAACCGGCCACACAGCATTTGCTGGCAAATTTTTTTATAGACGCTGTGTATGACAAAGCAATCAAAACTAAGTTAATCAAGAAAGACCCCCAGACACTAAACTCGGCAATCAATACAGCTATCGAAATAGAGCAGTTCACAAAAAGACTAACATCCCGCATGGCCAACGGGGAGACCCCATGCCCGACAACTGAACCAACGACTTCTTCTTTACGCACCGACAGTGCTACACAAAGACAAGCTGCCTCGGAAAGCGCAAGTCAAAGCACGGCCACCGTGGCCCAGGTCTCTTACCAGGACACGCAGACAAACATAAGATATAAACCATGTTTCAACTGCGGCATTCATGGGCACATAGCTCGCCAATGCAGATATGAATCTACACCCGTATCAGACAGAAGTTCATGGAGGAGCACGCAGACCAACCATGATTATACACCACCCAGATTCACCAGACCACCTGAGGACCCATACAGAACACCACGAGAATCTGCACCAAGATACAGAGTCTATAATCAACAGAGAAAACTCGGAAAACTTCAACGGAGTTACGGTAAACGGTCCACCCCACCTCTACAAGTAGCAACGGGCCGTATCACAGCACTGGAAAACGGCACAAACGCAACGTCTACCATTCCCATGCAGATAAAGAATACCATCATCCACACACTCATCGACACTGGCAGCGAAGTCAGTCTGATCAGACAAAACGTATGGGAAACTATTCGCTCAAACACGGTATTACTGCCCAGCGAAGGCAAACTCTGGACTGTCGACAATTACGAATTAAGGGCAAAAGGAATCACGTGGATAAAAATATGCATAGGAGGACAAACTCATAAACAAAAGTTTATGGTTGTAGACAGAATGTGCAGACCCGCCATACTAGGCAGAGACTTTCTATCTCACACAAAAGCAACGGTGGATTTCGGAAGCATGCAACTATCGATTGGAAATACCAAAGTACCTATGAAAAACGAATACGAGATTTGCTCAACGATCAGAGCTACTTGTGATGTCGCAATTAAACCCCAAACAATAATCATCGTACCAGCAAAATTGCAGAGACTTTACCTGCATTTAAAGACACGGAGTTAATGATCACTATTCACCAGAACAGTGTATTACTTCACGAACCTTGTGCTGAAACTATAGACAGTATCGTTAACCCTGATAAACAAGGAAAATGCCTCGTGACTATAGCCAACAACTCCAACAGGCATTTTAGAATAAAAAAAGGACAAATCATAGCAAAAGCAGAGTTCGGCCTCGACATAAATAATATAACTAAACAACAAACTCAGAACAACGCAAATACCACCAGATCTACTGATAGAATCCAACAACTGCTTGCAGAAATGCAGGTACATCCAGAACACGAGGCCGCTATCAAAACGATAATATACAAGAATCAAGACATTTTCGCAAATAACGACTTAGAATTGGGCAGAACTAATACCGTCCAGCTGCACATAGACACTGGAGCCAACCCACCAGCACACACAAAACCATACCCTACGCCACTCAAACACAGAGGCATTATAGAGAAAGCAATCAAGGATATGCTAGAGGCAAAGATCATAGAACGAGCACCACTATCCAAGTGGAACTCACCGATAGTTATAGTAAGAAAAAAGGACGGAACACATCGCTTTTGCTGCGATTTTAGAGGACTAAACAAAATCACGACTCCCATCACATACCAGATGCCCAACGTGGAAGAAATTATGTCAGTACTCAACGGCGCAAAATACTTTACCACACTAGACGCTAAATCAGGATATTGGAGTATACCCCTAACAGATGACTCTAAAGTGAAGACCAGTTTCACATCCAGTTTTGGAAAGTTCATGTTTACCAGAACTCCGTTTGGCGTCGCAAACGCTGCAGCAGCATTCATGGCATTAATGGATGAAGTACTGTACGGATTATCAGACCACGCCATAGCGTACATAGATGACATACTGATTTTTACTAAGACATCGATTCAAGACCACATCAAACACATACAATCTGTGTTTGACAGGCTAAGACAACATGACGTCAAGTTGAAAATGGCCAAGTGCAACTTCGCACAGAACAAAATCAATTATTTAGGCTTTACCATCAGTAGCCAAGGCATCACACCAGATAAAGAGAAAGTAAAGGCAATGGCAGAGATAGCCACACCAAGGACAATAAAACAAATACGAAGTTTTATAGGAACAATATCGTACTACAGAAGGTTTATAGACAATTTTTCCCACAAGGCAGAGCCCTTAATCGCGCTCACAAGAAAATATAGCCGATTCTCCTGGTCGCCAGAATGTCAAAGGGCATTCGACACACTAAAAAACGACCTCATGCGACAGACTATGCTCGCATTCCCAGATTTAAATAAACCGATGATACTTTACACAGACGCATCAGCAACAACAGTAAGCGCCGTGTTGCTACAAGACAACAGCACAAGACAGAGAGAGGAAAATCTAAAACCAATCTACTTTCTATCCCATAGACTAAGTGAGTCACAAAGCAAATGGCACATCAACGAGAAGGAGGCATACGCCATAGTGTACGCGTTACAGAAACTCCACAAATATGTGTTACACTGCCAGTTAAGCATCCGAACAGACAGTATCGGACTTATAAACCTAATGAACGCCAAGCACAAGAACTTCAAAATACAACGATGGAGTCATTTCATCCAAGCCTACACTACAGACATTCGTCATATCGCAGGAGCACGGAACCTCGCCGACCAGTTTTCTCGGCCAGGAACAGAACAGTATAAGGACAACAATCACCAGACAGCAGAAACTGTCAACAAGCAGGATAACATGCTTGAAATAAACACCATCAACTCTTCATCCTTTCTGCCAACCGATTTCCCCATATACGATCCCTTCCCACAACCACAACCAATATCCGAAGTCCTACCAGCCCCCACCGAACAGTTACCCACCCCTCCCATCATGGCAGATGAGCAAGACCTGGACGAGGAGATAAGACAATTAAAAGCAGATATGAAGCACAACCGATTACCAAGAAAAACCAGTGAAAAGTTCAGAATAGTGAATAACGTGCTATACAAAGTAAAAGAAGACGACGACGACTACAGGTTGAGAACCGTCACGCCCCAACATCTACAACAACAGGTGTTATCACAATACCACGATAATAACGGGCATATGGGGACGGAAAAAACGTTGAAAGCCATACAAATAGGATACTATTGGAAGAACATGAGAGAGGACGTAAACCAGCACATAGAGCAGTGCCAAACCTGCAAAACAAGAAACTTGTTACCTATAAAAAATCCGCTAGAAATATCCGATACCCCACCGGCATGCATGCTGAAATTAAGTATCGACTGTTCAGGACCTTATCCAATCACCACATCAGGCAACAAGTACATCGTGCATGTAACAGACGAATATTCCGCATGGACGGAGTGTTTTCCAACGCCAAACATCCAAAGTAAAACAGTAGCTGACTTGGTAATCGACAATATCGTCCCAAGACATGGAGTACCAATTACCATAGTCACAGACAACGGTCCCGAGTTTCGCGGAGAACAATTCCAGACTATGGTGAAACGCTATAACATTCACCATATCTTCACAACACCATACCATCCTCAAGCCAACGGGACAAACGAGAGACAGCATCGCACACTAAATGATATTGTTGCCAAGCTGGTAAACACGGAGGTCAGTAAATGGGACGAGTACTTGACCCAGGCGGTGGCAGCGATGAATATGAACATTTCTAAACGAACAGGATACTCCCCATTTTTCCTCATGTACGGGAGACACCCCATTCTACCCCTGGACGCCATCCTGAGACTACGAACACACTGCTACAGTGAAAATGATTCTATAGAACACACGCTAATGAGACAACATAAGGCTTTTATACAAGTGATAAACCACATAAACAGAACCAAAGACGCACGAAAGCAAAGGTACGATGAACAAAGCACAACTGAGGACATTTTATAGGTGATCCAGTATACTTATTAAACCACCACATGACATCCAAACACGACAGCAAATGGAAAACGGGATTCTTTGTTCTAAAAAAGTTATCTCCAGTATCATTTATAATAAAGAACCAACTGACAGGGAAAATACAACGAGTCCACGCAAACCATTTGAGAAAGGCCAAACAAGATTGGAATATCCCTACAGACGACAGAAACAATCAGCGCAGACAGGCTACACTCAGTATAGCACCCAACAACGATGACGACACCGACGATGAGATAGTAGTAGACTCTTCGGAATCAGAGACCGAACCTGACAGTACGCAGGTAGAAATAACGGAGGAAGAAGTCGCATCCACCCCACAGGTAGCAGTAGACAGCGAAGACAGTACCACTCGAACAAGTACATCCTTACTAGTACATGAAAACCAACCACCCGCCGAATCAGAAGACGGAGCTACAGAGCAGAGCGTCGAACAACGAGTAGCACCCTTGCCCACATTACACGACCAAGTACAGTATATGAGAAATACTGCAAGGCACACAAAAGTACAAAAATAGGCCAGACCAACACACCAACAGGCTAACCGGAGGAAGACGACACGCAACTACAGCAACATGGGTACTGGTCCCAAAAAGAAGGACATAAAGACTTTGAGTTCAGGATATGTAACTATTCTACAATGCATATATAAAATTTATTGTATTCCATACAAAAAATTTTGTAAACAAAACCAGAGGGAGTATGTAAGGAGGGGAAAAAGTAAACAAGCAGTGACCCGGTTTTGATTGGAAATCCCACTGGCCAGAGACGGCCACGTGTGAATGGAAAATCCCCAGGCGTCCGGTCCGGCGATGACGAGGTATATAAGAAAAGGGAGAAGCATAAAGGGGGATAAGTTGAGCTCGCGAAGGTAGCGACCAGTCGTGGAGGAAGGTGTTCAGTTTCCGAGAGACGGAGGCTGGCGTGTGTATTTTAGTTTGTGCGCCTTTGTAAGCAGTATTGAACTCATATTATTCAAGGAAATTTTATTTGTTTAATATATTTTTTTAGTAACGCCCGTTAGAATATATGGACATCATGTGCATCGGATTTGGGATTTGTGATGCTTATGGATCAGAGTTTTGTAAAATACAAGAATCGTGATTTTATAAAAAGGATTGTTTTCGTATTCCTGTTATTTTATATGTAAGGTGTGAACGTATGGTAAGGTCATCCTTCCACCACTCAGCACAACGACGGCCAGACAAATATAAAAGATTGAAATAATAATTCACATCAATCTAGAGCCAATTAAACTATTACTACACCTGGAGTACCCGTGGTAGAATACTGTGAATGTTTTAAATGAAGACTTGAGATATGTGATCAGTTGGTATAAAAGAGGGGGGGGGGGCGGGTGTGGGATTTATTATGTATTTTACATGGGGTAATAATAATCTGTAATTTATAAGACGCTATACATGTATTTTTTATTGTTGGCATTTTATCTGTTTTGGTAAATGAAAGATTACATTTTACATATTAACACATTCCCACCTACACCAATGAAAGAAAACAAACACAATCAATATTGCTTCTTCAAATAATCATTCAACTTATATTGACATAAATCATCTGTTTACATGGTTGGCAAAATCAAACAAATGAATCACCAATTTATGTTGTTATTCATCAGCTATATCGTAAACAACATAATACTTAAAATTATTTCCTTAAATATTCAGATTCCTAAATTATTTTGTTCGACAGTGGAACTTCTAAAGAATCAATTTTAACCCCTTATACATAATCAAGAGCAGAAAAAAAGGCGAAGGACAGGCATTTGTGGAAAACCCTTGCGGAAGCCCCATGTGCCCTGGGCACTTAAGGTTCAGAGAGAGATACATAATCATACAAAATCTGTAATCATCATCATTAATTGATTGAGTATCTGATGTATTATAAGGAACTAACTGGCAATAATTATTGCACTAATATATATATTTATACATTTCAGCAGTACATATTTATCTGCACACGTGAGACATCATTGCACAATACCAAAATTCTCTAAATCTTACATAGACAAATATGTTACACTAGAATACATATACCCTTCAGTTATCTAATCATACCAAAGTGGGTCGGGATGGATCGGAGGAAATGACATCACAGCCTTGCACGCCTCCAGATAACAGAAATATAAACAAAAATATTAACATAACACTTACATGTTTATCCACAGAAGAAATACAATCTCATACGCGCTCGAAACGACAACACGACCTCCCCCGATCTGCTCAGCTTACAAATCCCGACCTATTAAAATTCTTTCATGTTATCTTTATATACTGTGTCCGCGAACTGGACTCTCTCAGAATTGCGCACTCCTAAGCTGCCCAGATGCTGACCCATTTTTTTCTTCTCTTAGGTTTGCCAACCAAACCCAGGTAACTATACCTTTGTCTATTCCCTACACGGGCAGAAAGGAGGGGGGGGGGGATATAATGGTAATCTAGTCGAGAATAGGGTGGGTGGAATAAATAAATATGGTTGGGGTAGAGAGTTTATAATATAGTGTAGTGAGGGGGTTCTGGAATATAAGTTACAGATGTGGAAATAGTATAACTTAAAGAAGGAATATGATCTGCGAGAAAGGGAATGTTAAGTGTAGGTGAATTTCGATTTCAAACTGCGTTATGCCAGCGTCCCATTTTTTCTAAATAGAGCGGTTCTCACTTACCAGCCGGCTTCTGTCGTCAGAATGACATTGTTTAATGTCTGTTACTAGAAAATCTGAATTATCTCTGTGGCTGGGGTTGTTTAAATGATTACGGACTGACTTCGAAACAAGTTGTGAGATGTTACAAAGAAGTTTGTAAATGCCGTCATCCAATCTGAGACAAAAATTTCTACAGTATAAGTTATCCTACATCTTTTGCACAGAGTGGTGTATATTATTATATTATTATTTCGTTATTTTATCTACGTCAAAGAGCCGAAAAGTACTGGGTATATGGAAAAGAAGTACATAATATCTTCACTGACTTCATTTGAGATACTTAATAATTTTGATTAGAATATGTATGGAGGATGCACAAAATATAGTAATATAATAAGGAAGAATGTCAGAACTCTTCAATATAAGAACTGGTTTAAAACAAGGTGGTGTAATATAATATAATATATAAAAGACCTGGGCACTTAACAAAACTGCTGAGAAACACATAAATGCCTTTGAATGTAAATGCTACAGAAGAGTTCTCCGAATATCGTGGACACAAAAAAGAACAAACATATCTATACTACAAGAACGTAATATTGAAGAAGCTGGCAAGTAAAGAGTATTAAAGATAGACTACTTCAATATTTTGGACACATTAAACGTCATGATAATCTAGAGAAAACTGTCTTGAATAAATAAATAAAGGGAAAAATAAAGAAAGGAAGACCAAGGCGAGGATGGCTGCAAATGGATGCATCAGCAGCAGGCCTTCTTGCTCACAACCGAGAGGCCTACAGGAGTGATGTATGGGAGGCAAAGTTCCGCAGGGGACATGCAAATGAATGAATGAATGGTATAATATCTCCATTACTATTCAACGTAGTACTAGAGAAGGTATTTAGAAGAGTGAAAGACGAAAGCAGTACAGAAGAACATGCTAAAATACTAGGATACTGTGAAAGGTCATGCGGGGTTCCCACAAGTGTACGGCGTGGGGGAGAAGCGTCACTAGTCACGTGATCCGGAAGTATAGGACCTATAAATACAGAGGAATGCGTGCTGGAAAGACTGAAAATAGCCAGCGGGCAAGAGGCGGGGCGAGATCGATCTCCTCTGTGTTAGAAATGGAGATATGTAGCCCCAGTCGCCTTTAATATTGTGTGGTATATAATTATATATATATATATATATATATATATATATATATTGGAGATTCATGATGATTAATATTCTCTTGAACATTGAACCCCCGGGTTATGCCATCATGCCGTTATTTTCATGTGAAATTCATGAAGCTGTGGAGGACAGTTAGTGCCTTAGCAAATGTGAATTTCGTGTATGAAGGAGGAGAGTTACATGCGGGGCAGCCGCTGGATGAATAAGTGCATTGACACAAGTGGAAATATGTATTCTGTGCATTTAGCACAAGTGAAAATATGTTATTCAGCGCATTGGCACAATATTGAGATACATGTATAATTGCTTAGTAGAGCCAGAGAAGCCCAGGTCAATCAGGTCCACTGATTTGGTTGTTACTTAGTTATAGATAGTTTATTGTGTTTATGCCATGCCTTGATTGTCATGAAGATGTATGTTGATGTCCTATATATGTAATGATATATGTAGAGAGTGTTAATAAATTGATGTAAATTTATTGCTGACTTGGCAATATGTATTTCATGTTGATGTAATGTGTTGGATGTATATAATGTGATGCATAACTGGCATACAGTATCCTTTGAGGGGAGAATCTGGTTTGGTGGTCATAGGTTTTGCGAGATCTTGGCCACGCAGTACGGTAGTACATGCCAAGGGAATGCCTGAAAAAGCTGGATTGATCTATTTCTTACAAAATATATCGATAAAATGTAGGTTTAGCGCCAACTAAGTGTACAATACTCTGATGACATCGACCTAGTTGGGGGGGGGGATATATTTCAACAAGTATTCAATAACTGAATACATCAGAGAGGTGTGGCACTAAAAGTGGGCTTGAGCATTAACCAAGATAAGACGGAGTATATGAAGATATCAAGACTAGGGGCAGAATGATTCGGATTATACAAATGTTGGAGATATGATTATTAGGAAAACAGAAACATACAAATATCCAGCCACAACCTCCAAAAGAAGGAACATAGTATGCGAGGAAACTAGACTATAGATAGGGAATAAAATATACTTTGCCTTCCGGCACCAGTTAAAATCCAAAATCATATCCCTCAAAACAAAAATAAAAATCTACAAAACTATAATAATGCCAGCCGTCATGTATGGATCAGAAACGTGGAATACAACAAAAGAAGATTAAAACAAAAATTGCAGGTCTTTGAGAACAAGGTCCCTAGAAGAATCTTTGGGCCCATAAAGGATGTCAACAGTGGAGAATGGAGAGCTAGAAAGAACACTGAACTAAACAGCTTATTTAAATCCCAACATAGTATAAATGTCTTGAAACTGAACAGATGACGCTGGTATGGTCATGCAAAAAGAATGGATGATAACAGACAGATGAAAATGATGTATACACACGAGATGAAGGAAACCAGACCAAGGGATGGACGAACACAGAGATATAAAGACAGCATAGGAGAGGATATAAAAGAATTTGGTGTCACTAACTGAAGAAAGAAGCTTATGTTTAGAGAGTAATGAGGGCGAACGTTATCTGCATCAACGAGTCTTAATAGTTCAGTAAACTTAAGATGAGGACGGAGATCTGACCATGTGGATGAAAAGAAAGCAGTAGTTTAACTCTGTCAGATGAAGTCACAGATTTTGTTCCGACCGCCTCTTTACTTTCTATGTAAAAAAAATGTCAAGCTAAAAGTCTAGATTTTCTTTCTGGCATTATTGTTACTCATTAAACGCCTAAAAAATGAATCCAACCATGCGAAAAATGGCACCAAGAACACATACCATTATACAGAGCTAGAATATATACAATGCTACGATCTTATCTTGATCAAAATATTTTTAAAAAACTGTATATTTAAAGTTCTGAATTGTGACTTTATTTATTAATTAATCGTGCAATCTTCTCAATTCAAATTGCATCAAATGATGGAGATGGTAAATAAAAAGGGTGAACTGAAATGCGATTCTGCAATGCATTACTGACAACAAAAACCATGCCAGGAGCCGACTGCAATAGTGACCATGACCCACTCTGTGGAAATTTTAGAATAAAGCTAAAGAAAGCATGCAGCAAAGTGAGAAACATCAAACTGAATACAGAACTCCTTAAAAATGACCAAGAACTGCGATAACAATACACAGTTATTATAACAAATAGATACAAAGCAATAGCAAAGATAAATAGTATAGATGAACATTGGGCAATTTTAAGACATTCTATACACCAAATTGTTAAGGAGATAATACCACAAAAAAAGAATCCCCTAAAAATGAATGGATGACAGACGACATCTTAGGACTGATGGGCAAGAAGAGGAGGAGTAAAAATAACCAAGAAAAATATAGCAAGATAAATAAAGAATAAGACCCAAATGCAGAGAAGCAAAGGAAGTGTGGTTAAATGAACAGTGCAGACAGATAGAGGACTTTCATAATAAAGACGTCAAAAAGATGCACAAAAGAATTAGTGAACTCACAGGCAGGAAAACCAAATATACCACAGGATGCCTGAACTCAAAAGAAGGTAAAATGTTCATGGGAAAAGAAGACATTGTGGACAGGTGGACAGATTACATTGGTGAGCTATATGGAGGAGAAAGACAAAAATTAACACCAGATACTGAAAACTGCGGTGGACTACCAATACTTGAAGAAGAAATCATAGATGCCATCAAAAACATGAAGAAAGGAAAAACGACTGGCATTATAGTATAACAATAGAAGAAATAGAGGCATTAGAGGAGAAAGGAATAAAAAATACTAATCAAGTTACAGAATGACATTTACAACAGTGGTTATATGTCCAGTGACCTGCTTAAATTCACGTTTATAGCAGTACCAAAGAAACCAGGTGCAAGGGAATGTGATGACCACCGGACTATCAGCCTCTCGTGTCACATAACGAAGCTACTTCGGAGAATAATTATGAGAAGAACAAGGAAAAAGATACAAATGGAAATAGCAGATGAACTGTTTGGATTTGTTGAAGGAAAAGGAACACACAATGTCATTTATGCTTTACGAACACTAACAGAAAGAGCTTTAGAAGTACAGAAAGATCTCTGCTTATGCTTAATTGATTACACCAAGGCATTTGACAAGGTGAAACATAATGAAATTATTAAAATACTTGAAGACATCAATATAGAGGGCAAAGACCTTGGGGATTGTAAAACATCTATACTGGCACAAGAAGCAGCAATTCGAGTTGAAAATAGAACTGGAAAATATGAAACTATAAAACAAGGGATGCGACAAGGATGTGTACTATCTCCAGACCTTTTTTTCTCTGTACAGCGAGAATATTCTAAGAACGATCATCACAGAATCAGGCATAAAAGTTGGAGCATACAATATTAACAACCTTCGATATGCTGACGACACAGTACTGATAGATGAGAACCATCAAGACCTGCAAAATCTCTTGGATAAAGTCGTCAAAGAAAGTGAACAGAAAGAACTTGCTTTGAACATCAAAAAGACAGAGACTACGGTTATATCTAAGAAACAGAATCCACCAACATGCAGTATAAAATTAAACAGAACTATTCTAAAACCGGTGCAAGAAATTAAAATACCTTGGAGCAGTAATAACTTCAGATGGGAAATGCAGATCAGAAATTAGAATTAGAATAGGTTAAGCAAAGACTGCATTTCAGAGAATGAGAGACATAGTATTCAACACATCCTTATCAATGAATGTCTGAAAACGAGTCCTAAAATGCTATATTGAACCTATCTTGTTATGTGGAAGTGAATCATGGACAATAGGCAGGTCTGCATAAAAATCATTGGAAGCAGCAGAAATGTGGTTTATTAGAAGAATGTTGCGAATCCCCTGGACAGCAAAAATAATTAATGAAGAATGTTTGAGAAGAGCTGGAGAGACAAAAAAATCTTGTCAAAAAGATAAGAGAGAGACAATGTACTTTCATAGGACACGCAATGAGAAGAGGGGGCATTGAAAATATTATAACAACAGGAACAATAGAAGGAAGAGGATCAAGAGGAAGATCAAGAGAAATGATACTGGACAGTCTGACGAGATGGTGTGAGAGGAGATCACCAACTGAGCTGATGGCCTGCATGAAGGATCGGGTACTCTGGAGAAGTATAATAACCAACGCCAGTCGGCACGGAACCTGATGATGATGATGATGATAATAGTGATGATGATGATGATGATGATGACGATGATGATGATGATGATGGATAGATTTATATTATAACATTATATTTTCTTTTCAAAATTTTATATTGTATAGTAGTGTATATTCTATGAAAGCCTTCTTTTTACATTAATTTTTTTCAAATGGTTAAAAATGTTCCCCTACCCTCCACCTTTAGTATTTCAGGCAGTTTTGACATTAAGAGAAGCGCTTTCTCTTCCCCTGTCTCCACAATAAAAGTAAAATATAAATCAGTCGGTTAAATCGATGGTTTAGTGTATACGCTATCGATTAGTATTATGAGAAGAACGGTGTAAATCGATCCCTAATTCGGTTCCTGCACACTTCTAGTTTTGATCCCGTGTCTCTCTCTGCCAGTGTTTACAGCACACACTAGCCAAGAACAGACTGGAACAAGAAATTGCGAGAACTGACACAGTAAGTATATTTGTAGGTAGAACAACTATGGAGAAGCATAAATAACCAACGCCACTTGACACACCACATGATGATGATGATGATGACGACGATGATGATGATGATGATGATGATGTGAACAACAAACAATAAAATATAAAGTTATTACATAATGTTCACTTGTCTAAATTAGTGTCTTATTCTAGCAGATCCTTAAGTTAGCAGGGCGGAGAATGGATTTCTAGACTTCTTGTGATTTGTTTCAGATCACCCATTGTTTACTGTGTTCTCATAAATTCAATGTATTTATGTTAGATTCAAATGTTATAACCACCTGAAACCATACAAGTACATTATAATGCAGTAAAAACGAATGAGACTGCCTACTCGCACAGTGTACCCACATTCTCAGCCTGGGGTTTACACTGTTTCTATGGGATAGTCTACCGCCAGTCTCACGGGGTTTTCGCTGTTCCTATGGGATAGTGTACCGTCAATTTCACTGGGATTTATGCTTTTCCTATGGTATAGTGTACCGTCAATTTCCCTGGGATTTATGCTTTTCCTATGGTATAGTGTACCGTCAATTTCCCTGGGATTTATGCTTTTCCTATGGTATAGTGTACCGTCAATTTCCCTGGGATTTATGCTTTTCCTATGGTATAGTGTACCGTCAATTTAAACTGGGATTTATGCTGTTCCTATGGGATAGTGTACCGTCAATTTCACTGGGATTTATGCTGTTCCTATGGGATAGTGTACCGTCAATTTCACTGGGGTTACGCTGTTCCTATGGGATAGTGTACTGTCAATTTCACTGGGGTTTACGCTGTTCCTATGGGATAATATTCCCCCCAGTTCACTGGGGTTTTCGCTGTTCCTATGGAATAGTGTACCGCCAGTCTCACTGGGGTTTTCGCTGTTTCTATAGGATAGTATATTGTCAATCGCACTGGGGTTTAAGCTGTTCCTATAGGATAGTATACCGTCAATCGCACTGGGGTTTAAGTTGTTCCTATGGGATAGTATACCGTCAATCGCACTGAGGTTTAAGCTGTTCCTATGGGATAGTATACCGTCAATCGCACTGAGGTTTAAGCTGTTCCTATGGGATAGTATACCGTCAATCGCACTGAGGTTTAAGCTGTTCCTATGGGATAGTTTACCGATAGTTTCAATAAAAGGTTTAAGCTATTCCTATGCGATAAAGTATCGACGGTTTCGCCTGGGATTTACGCTATTCGTATGGGAACTATTATCCACTATCAAAGCCTACTGAAAAAAGTGGAAAACAAAACCGTAAGAAGTGAATGGCCAGATACGACTGATAAACAGTACATCAAAGACGTAAATAGATCTACTGTCCCGATGATTCCGCAGTCGACGGAAACGACAAGGCTGACAAACAACAGTAAAAACTAAACCGGAGAGCCACATCAAAATGGACAATCGAGACTTATACAAATCCGTTCGACAACATCTCAAGGAATATAGTGACAAAGTAATGTCCCCCAAAGCATCTACCAAGAACAACTCATTGAGTTATATATAACCAAGGATAAAACAGAAATGTACCTGCTTAACAAAAGTTGTTTTGATTTATACAGAACTGTTTGTGTGTACTGTGTTGCGTACCGGAACAAACACTGCACCGGTTAAAGTGGAATATCTACAGGCTGAGAACCACTGTGATGTAATTATCTAGTGTCTACACAGAGAGTTCAGACTTAGTTGTGAAGTTTACATAGCGTTCAAGCTAAACACTGAATGAACGCATCAGCTCAGACACGCTGACACTAGAACAATCATAACAGGCGGGCGGTACGAGTAGACTCTGGCAAGACCGTGGACAACCAGGGAAGTCAACAGACGCGTTGGCGTAGTGACAATTATTACATACATTTTATCATGAAGAAGATGAGGATGACTTAATGGAGATGAAAAACCTACCAAATGGCATAAAAGATCAACATAATAAGAGAACTTCCCGGCAAGACCTTGTTAGTCATTGGGAAGTTAAACCTAACATAAATAACAAACAAAAAACTATATACTTACAATTACAGAAATTCCACCAGAAAAAACTATGCACAAACACAATGCACAAATTATGGCAAGATGAAAAGCTCTGACTTAGTCTTAACAAAGTAGAATAACTGAGAACACACTACATCGTTAACTATAACTGTATAACTGTCCTGAAAAGGACACATAGACGACAGACGTCTACTGCATTCTAACTGCAATAACCAAACTGCCTCTACTGCAAAAACTATCACAAGGCAGAACAATCTTCTACAACATGATTCAGATCAATGCATAACTCTGTGAAAATCTGTCTGTCTGTCTGTCTGTCTGTCTGTCTGTCTGTCTGTCTGTCTGTCTGGCTCTGTGTGTGTGTGTGTGTGTGTGCGCGCGCGCGCTCGCTCGCGCGCGTGCCTGTGCCCTAATTTCCTCGCTCTTTTATATAACAGACATTTTACTATACTCTGTTATCGAAAGCTCTATCCGTGAGTAGAGATTTCTGAATTTCACGTGCTAGACACTGTTTACTTAACCTTGAACATCTTGAAAAATCTTAGTTTTTAACAAATGATCTCTGTGCCCAAATTCACAGCTGTTGTGACTGTTTCTAACACACTACTCTGAGACAACAGTCACTTTTCTTCGAGAAAAATGTGTACCTTCCCGTCAAACATGATCTAACAAAATTCTATTATGACAATTATTCCTTTTTTCCCCCTTTCAAGTCATTGAAATATCACGCTCCCCAGGGGGCAAAATTCGTAAGGTAAAACGATATAGCAGAATTATGTCCCTTAGATTAAGCAATCTAGCTTTTTATTACTACACTTACAGATTTCTGTAGGAAGGAAAGGAATGCGCAACGCCCAAAACATCTGTATTCATACCACTGCCAAAAAGGGTAACATGAAATTATGCACACACTACAGAACTGTTCCGATGATTAGTCATGCCAGTAAAAATCTGTTAAAAATCATAATAGGCAGAATTCACAAGAAAATAGAAGAAGAAATCAATATGGTACAAGGTGTTTTTAGGCAAGGAAGAGGATCAAGAGATCATATATTGAATATAATATTAATAATTGAGAAATGTAGAGAATTTAATGTGCATATATACATATACATATATATATATATTTAACTTTTATAGACTATCCCTGGATCACTACTAACTAATAATGGAGATACAATGAGGGAAATTAAAAGGAGGACATCTATCAATTTTCAACCAACGAAAGAATCTATGGAGGGAACAAACATAAGATTTTTAAAGGCATGCATCTTTCCCACTGCAACATGTGCCTGTGAGACCTGGACACTTAACAAATCACCCGAGAGTAACATATAAATGTTTTTGAATGTAAATGCTACCCAATAGTTCTTAAAATATCATGGACACAAAAAAAAACCAAATATATCCATACTACAAGAATATAATAGTGAAAAAGGCTGGCTAGTAAAGAGGATTAAAGAGAGAAAACTTAAATATTTTGGACACATTAAACGTCATGATAATCTAGAGAAGACCGTCTTGGAAGGGTATATAATGGGAAAAAGAAAGAGAGAAAGACCAAGGCGAAGATGGTTGCAAGACATAACTGATGATCTGCACATGGATGCATCAGCAGCAGGCCATCTTGCTCACAACCGAGAGGCCTACAGGAATGCTGTTAGTGAGGTAAAGTTCGTGTTCTTTCTCCTCCAATAATATTTCACACGGTTGATTTCTGATTTCACATTCTATTGTTTCATACATTCCTCTGCAATATTCCTTCCATCTTTCTAGAATTTCCTCTGTCTCTGTCAAGATATTCCCCATCTCATCACAAAAATACATTTCGATTAGGTGTGACATTTCTCGTCAATTCCTTCATTTCTTTAAACATTTCACGGTTTCTTTCACACTTCTGATGTTCTTCTATTCTTTCACAATAATCTTGTATGTATTGTTTTTGTCTTTTTTTATGTTTCTTCGCACTCCTTTTGTTAAAGATTTATATTCCTCTTTATTGTTGTTTGTCACTTCCCATTATGTCTTCATTTCTCTACGTTGTTTTATCAGTTCTAGTGTGCCTGCTGTAATCCATCCATTCTTGTGTGTTTTCTTTACTGGAACAATGTCTTTAGCTGTTGTTATTAAGATATCTCTGGCCTGCATAGCCAATTCATCTGGTGTCATCTCTTCCTGTACAGCCATCAGAGTTTCGAAACGGTTCTTCATTTCTATAACGTATTGTTCTGGTATTTTTGTAAGATAAACGCGGAGTGGTCTTGATCCCGTAACTGTCTTTTTTATCTTTATCTTCATGTCTGCTGTTAATAACTCATGGTCTGTGTCAGAATAAGCACATGGTAAAGTTTTTGCTGATGTTATATTTGACCTCCACCTTCTTTGCACTAAAATGTAATCTGTTTGATTCTTGGTTTTCCGATCAGGTGATGTCCATGTGTAAAGTCTTCTTGGATGTTGTTTAAAAAGTGTGTTAGCGATCATTAGCTCATTTTTCATGCAAGGCGCCATTAGATTGTTACCTGCCTCATTTCTATGTCCTATGCTAAATTTTCCTACAACATGTCCTTCATCTTCTGCTCTTTCTGTACCAAACTTTGCATTAAAATCCTCCATTATTAATACAATATCATTTTTCCGTACCTGGTCTATCTTTGTTTGCAGTGTGTTATAAAAGTATTCTACTTCCTCTTCTTCTGTTGCTGATGTAGGTGCATATGTCTGGATGATTGTTACATATCTAAGAATGCCTTTAAGTCTGATTATTAGGATTCTATCACTTACTGGATTGTAACCTAGTAATGCTTTTAATGTTGATTTGTCCAAGTAAAAAGCCATTTCATTCTTTCCTCCTACGTCTCCACCAGAGTATATAAAGATATTCTCATTCTCGCTCATGAAGTGTCCTGATCCTTTCCATCGATGTTCGCAGATTCCCAAAATATGTATCCCCGTTCTTTTCATCTTGTCACCTATTATTTGATACTTTCCCTCATACATGCTTCTTACATTCCATGTTCCTACTCTTATTTTTCTTTTTAGTTTGATGCATGAGTTTTACTTGGTAACACCGTCAGGATTTTGTCCGTCATTACAATTACTGTCTCACACTCTTCCCCAGTGTTAAAATTAGATCTATCTGGCCTAGGGGCCTCACCACCAGATCCTTTTCCTGTTTAATTTTCCATGTTGCTGTTTGGGTTTCTTGGTATATTTCCAGAAGATAGTTTACCATTATTTCCTTCCAGGCAGTGACTAGCCAGTGATCGTAGCCATTGTCCCTACATTGAAATCATCTGCCTACAATCATAGAATGGTGACCGTAACCAACATTATCTGTCGGCTGCTCTCCCATTCCATCCACGACCTGTTCCCATGGCTTCAGGTCACCCTGATCGGGGGGCTATACGGGTACTCCACCTTGCCCAAGGGTGTCCCGTAGACTGAGGGAGGTAAGGAGGCGTCTTACTTCTCCTTTGCTAGGAGAAGTTAATCTAACCTATATATATACATATATATATATACATATACACATATATATATGAGGTTTATTTGACAACTAAATTAGGGATGACCGACAACTCACCATCAAAGATAGCACTAAGATGGACACCACAGGGTACAGAAGAAAGAGTAGACCAACGGAGACATGGAGAAGAACAACAGAGAGGATGTTGAGCAACAGAGTGCTCATTTTGTCAAGAGCAAGAAAAAAGTAAAGGCCAGATGTTTTTAAAAGCCTTGCACAAGTCACATATTCCTTGGGTAGTTAAGGTTGAGAAAGAGTAAGAGATATATTAAAAGTTAGTTCTCATTTGAAAAACATCATTTTATCCATCATGTAAAAGTAGGTAAATACGATATATATATATATATCCTTCCAGCGCCGTTAAACATCACATAGGGCTCGCAAAGTAGTTTGCTAATTTTTCCTGTATTCGGCGAGTCTTTCAGCCTCAACAAAGGATTTTATGCCTATTAATTTGGCCTCTGTGAACAGTGTCCTCTTCAGGGTTTCACGCGGTCTGCCTATTTTTCTGTGGCCTGTTGTGTTCATTTTATAGCTTGTTTTGGGATTATCTGACTGTTTCTTCTCATCACGTGACCAACATACAAAATATACATATATATCTTGAAATTCGTACAACAGTGTTAGTTTCTTTCTTGTAGATAAAACATGCTTTCATTGGATCAATCTCTTTGCGTATAATTCCCTTCGAAGCTTCAATTTTTTCTTTTTTTTGTGATGGTAGAATCACCTGATAAATTTTATTTTTTTAATCATTTTATTTTTAAACTGGACACATGATAGTTTTACAGTCAGTTTTCATGACGCACTGTTTACGAATTATGTCCGCAACATAAATACATAATGAGGATAATGTTGTTTTGATGTGTTGTTATTATTGTTTACTATCGGTTTTTATTGTTTTAATCCTTTCTAGACTTTTGTCAAAGATTTATTAGGAAAGCTTCTTGCATCAGGCACACAGGTCATCCAGTAAAAGCAAGAGACATAACTCATTGAGTCAATACACATCGAATCTCTTATATCTTATATCCTTCCCGTGCCGTTAAACGTCACATAGGGCTCGCAAGGTAGTTTGCCAATTTTTCCTGTCTTCGGCGAGCTTTTCAACTTCATCAAGGGATTTTATGCCTATTAATTTGCCCTCTTTTAACAATGTCCTCTTTAGAGTTTCACGTGGTCTGCCTCTTTTTCCTTGGCCTGTTGTGTTCCACTTGAAAGCTTGTTTTGGGATTCTCTGACTGTTTCGTCTCCTCACGTGACCAACATATATCCATCTCCTTTTCCTGATCACCCATGAAACTGGTTGTTGTTCAGTCATCTGTCTTATCTCTGCATTGTTCTTGAATTCGTTTCACTTGATGCCGAGTATATTCCTTAGGCATTTGTTTCCAAACGAGTCTAATTACTTGTCTATTTCTTTAGTTGTTTTCCAACTTTCGCATGCATAAATGAGGGTGGATATTACATTTGAATTGAATAGTTTTAACTTGGTGTTTGTCCTTATAACTTTTGAATGTTATATGTTCTCAAGATTCTTGAAGATCGATGAAGATTTTGTATTCTAATTCTAACTTCCTTCTGGTGTCACCATCCTGGTCTATGTAGCTGCCAATGTATACACATTAATTGACTTCTCCAATATCTGTCCCTTTCACGTGTATTTTTTCCATTTTGATTATTGAGAATTTTGATTATTTTTTTGTTTTGCCCTTTTTAATTTCAAGTCCTATTTTGCCAGCCAGTGAAGACAGGATATATGTTTTTTCTTGCATGAAATTCACATTATTACTGATACGAGTTATGTCATCAGCAAAATTAAGATCTTCTAGTTGGGTCCCATGTACCCAGGTAATACCTGTTTTACATGTGCATTATTTTTTTCATTGTGAAGTATATTGTAATTCCAAAAGGCAAAAGAATACGGTAATTCCCAAAGGCAAAGAAGACATAATACATCATTGTTTCACGCATGTTTCAATCTGGAACCATTTGCTCACCACGTCTTCTGTTTTGACTGCACAAACATATCCATTATAGAAGTCCTTAATGATGTTGACAATTTTAGATGATATTCCATATAGATTTAAAATTCTCCACAATGATATCTGTGTATGCTATCAAATGCCTTTTTAAAGTCTATGAAGTTCAGTATTAATGGTTTCTGCTTTTCTATATGTTCTTCAAGTATTATTCTCATAGTGAAGATCTGGTCGAGACAGCTTCTCCCTTTTCGAAATCGTGCGTGTTCTACTCTCATATCCACTATATCTTTGAGTCTATTCAAATGACCTTGCAAAATAATTTTGACACAACTGATGTTCAGGTTACTCCTCTCCAATTGTTACAGTCACTAAGATTGCCTTTTTGTTGTATTTTAACAATGATTATTTTTTTCCAATTAGAAGGGACCTTTTCTTCTTTCCAAATCTTGTTAAACATTCTCTGTAGTTGTCTCGTGTTGTCACTGTTAATAGCTTTTAACATTTCAGGTGTTATTTCATCTTCACCTGCAGCTTTTTTGTTAGCCATTAAATTCACTGCTGTTTTATTTCATGCAATGTAATTTCATCTAGGTTGACATTTAGTTGTGGGGCTGGTAAGTCAGCTTCAAGGTTTATCACTTCTTTTGGGTGTGGTTGATTAAGTATTTCTTGGAAGTGTTCAGCCCATCTTTACTTTTGGTCTTTACGTGATGTTAATAGGGTTCCAGTTGTGCTTAGGATTTGTCTTTCTTTAGATGTACCTGTTAGCCTCTTTTGTATGATGTATATAGTTTTTCTATCTCCTGTTTTTGCTGCTTTCTATGCTTCTTTCGCCATATTGTCTATGTATTCTCTTTTATCCCTTCTAGCTGCACTTTTGTACTTTCTTGTCTATTTCTTTGTATGTTGCTTTCGAGATAATTTTTCAAGATCTGTTTTTACATTCAACATTTCTAATTTGACTGCTCGTCTTTCATGTATGTACTTCCATGTGTTTTCTGATAGCCATGCTTTTCTATCTGAATTTTTCAGTCCAGCGCTTGCTTTTGCTGTTGTAATTATGGATGTGCTGTAAGAATTCCATAATTCATCTATACCTATCTCCTCTACTTCACTGGGTGCTGTGGAATCATTGGCAAGTTCCTGATTGAAATTACTGTTAGTATTCTCTTCTTGTAGGCTGTGGCTGTTTATCTTTCTGTGTACTGATTTCTTGTGTTGACTTTTCAGTTTTAGTTTTATTTTCCCTAAAAAAAAATTCCAACGCTGGACTGTATGGGCAGCCACCTCTTACCCGGCGGTGATACACGGGTATCTCAAAACACGTCGAGGTTTTCCGGTGAAAAATTCAATCTCTAAATTAAACTAGTGCAACGAAAACCCCGGTGCCACGTAATCCCGCTTCTGAGACCCATCAAGTATACAGGCTCAAGCCCTGCGATACTCTGAACCTTTCTGATCCTTTCGGGGATCTCGTGTGGTACTTCGGGGACCACACTGTGGACCACGGGACCTATCGAGGACCATAGGCGTAAACTCCTTATGATCACAGGGCGGTCTTGGTGGTAGAATCGAACGAAGAAGAAGAAGAAGAGTATCGTAGGGTTTCAGCCAGTTTTATTGCTGGGTCTCAGAAGCGGGAATGCGTGACGTCATGATTTTCGTTGCACCTGTTTAATCTAGGGTTGGACTTTCTTACCAGAAAACCTCAACGTATTTTGGATATCAGTATATCTCCGCTGGATGAGAGGTGGTTGCCCATCCAGCCTAAGAGGGACTTTCTCACCTTAAAACCTCGACGTGTTTTGGGATGCATATGTATCCCCGCCGGGTGAGAGATGGTTGCCCATCCAGTCCAGCGTCGAATTTCTCACCGGAAAACCTCAGAGTGATTAGGATACGCATACATCCCCTCCGGGTGAGAGGTGGTTGCCTATCTAGACTGCACTGGTCCAGTGTCTCCGACTTCAGCATTTTGTGGGCGTGGCCGCTACTCTTCCTAGTTGTGACCAGTACGGAGCTTCTGTCCAAGAAGATGAATCCTTGCCACTAGTAAGTTTCAGCCCTGGGTTGAGCCGGTTTGGGTGTATTATCCCAGTATGGGCGTGTTTATGAAGTGACTGACCTCTAGAGCGTAGGTGCCGTGACATGCGTAGACATCAAGTTTCACCCCTGGTGTAATCCGGTTTAGCCATATTTCACCAGTGTGGGTGTATATCGGACATGGCCGGCCTCTAGAGCAGAGGTGCCGTGGTATGAGTAGCTCTCATCGCGAGATCACTGGACAAACCGGCTAGGCTTCACTTTATCCTTCCCATCACCTTTCCACATCGGCGCCGCACGGCAACCCTGATTTCTTTTTCGCATTTTCTTCATTTGCCGGGAGGAGTTTCTCTCCACTCGCGGCATCCGAAGAGTGTCTTAACCTCTGGGTTAAGCCGGTTCAGGCATTTCGCCCGATATGAGTGCAATTAGGACGTGGCCGACGTCCAGACTAGAGGTGCCGTGATTTGACTACTGTTTACTTCGCTTAATCCTTTCTTTCACTCTTCCTACAGTGGTGTCACTCGGCAACCCCATTCGCACCTTTCTTCAGTGGCCGAAAGGAACCCCACTCCACGCACAGCAGCTGAAGAATCTCGCTAGCAGCGGTAGATGAGCTACCAAACATGATTCTCATCTACCCGAAGCGTCTGGTTTTCAGGTGCCAGATATTTGCCTTCACCCCTCCTCCTATCAGTTTAAACAGTTCTGCCACTAGAAGGCCAGGAGCTGGCTATTTGAGACGCACGCCTCTGGTGTGGAGAGCGTATCCTCCACCTCACCTCTGGCAATAACAGTCCTTAGAACCTCCAATTTATTTGAAGTTGATCAAGTATTTATTTCGTGATTCTACACGTCATTGTTTGTAAAATAATGTCTTTATTCACAGCAGAGCATGATTACGTTTTGGGAAACATTCTGAGAAGTCTTCTTTTAATTCTCAATAGTTGACACTGGTGCCCCTCAAGGTTTTCTTCTAGGCCCGTTGTTCTTTGCTATCTATATCAATGATGTTCCAATTCATCTTAAACACTCTCTTGTGACCTGTTTTGCCGATGATTGCAAAGTCTGGACTACGACTGTATTAACTTAGAATCATCTCTTCAGACGGAGTAAAAGAATCTAATTAAATGGAACAATAACAATGGCATGATTATAAATACTGATAAAACAAAATCAATGCTCATAACAACAAAGAAGAAACTACTGAACACATAAAAAAAAACACTTCGGCTCTGATCGGAATCATCACAGAGAGAAAATGTTAACGAGTACAAAACACTAGGTCTTATTATTGACCAACTTCTGACCTGGAGCTCTCTTGTGCAAGGCCTAACAAAACTCATCGCCCAAAAAAATATACCAATTAACCATAATTAAAGACGTCATCGATCAAGACACAAAGAAGACATATTACATGTCAAATTTACAATAAATCAGTTAAAATAGGTCAGGGTGAGACAAACATTGTTGTTAGAACGTAAATAAATAAATAAATGTATATACCTATAATATATTATCGTATATTCCGTTTATATTGCGTTAATATTCGTAAAGTGTAGATGTTTTAATGCCATGATAAATGATAATGTTCTTATCCAGTAAGAAATAATTTTCTGTGGATGTTTATAAACATGTTATTTTATCTCTTGACTTTAAATCACGAATTCTCGGGGCTTCGAGGTCGAAGTAACCACATACTGCAATAAAGAAAAAAAACCTGAGTAACTTCTGGCTTTGAGGGTAAGTGTCCCGCCATGAAGGGACTACTTCGTCTCTCTATCTAACTCTACAGGCTTGATTGAAAATGCATGTTTCAAAGATTCTGTTTGTGAAACTGAAGTGATAATGTGACCGGCTGAGGTTTCCCCGCATATATCGATGGAACTGATACCCCAGTACACATTCTAAGATTCTGTTCTGTCTGGAATAGAGCGAAAGTTGTATTAATAGAGCAGAACTTCAGAAGCTCCTCAATGTTCTCTGAAAATAACGTTCGCTAGTTCCCGCCCCTTCCATCTTCCTGTCATTAAACAGAGAACTAACAAAACGTTCTCCACACCGTCTATCATTAAACAGAGAACTAACAAAACTTTCTCCATACCGTCTATTACTAAACAGAGAACTAACAAAACTTTCTCCATACCGTCTATCACTAAACAGAGAACTAACAAAACGTTCTCCGTACCGTCTATCACTAAACAGAGAACTAACACAACTTTCTCCATACCGTCTATCACTAAACAGAGAACTAACAAAACATTCTCCATACCGTCTATCACTAAACAGAGAACTAACAAAACATTCTACTTATCATCTGTCACTAAACAGAGAATGTCAGGGAGAGACACATGATGCTTAAAAATGCAAGAAGGTACCTCTTTCCACTAGACGGAACTACAGACTCAAGTATCAACAATACCAGTACAGGGAAAGGCAAAGGAGACCTATCCTTCTGGGTCATATCTCTTTTTAATGGAATTTATGACAGAAGTTCTGAAGTTAACCAACATCACGCACACACGTACACACACACACACACACACCTTACCGGGCGTTTTCAGACCCTTTATGTGTGACAGAAGCCGTGATTTATCTTCACCACACATAACATCGGCCTGTTTAACTATGTGTATATATATATATATATATATGTGTGTGTGTGTGTGTGTGTTCTATATATACATATGTGTTATATATATATATATAACACACATATGTATATATAGAACACACACATATATTAAACAGGCCGATGTTATGTGTGGTGAAGATAAATCACGGCTTCTGTCACACATAAAGGGTCTGAAAACGCCCGGTAAGGTAATAAGCTACTCATAGCTGACCAAGACCCTGTCTCCGGGGTAATCCCAGTAACAAGTATAGCCTGGCTAACTGGGCATTGATCGCCATAGTGCCTATGGTGTTGGAGTCTGCTAAAGAAGCACTGCATACATCTTGCGTTTTAACTGTACTCCAGAACTGAAAAAGTAGCCGCCATAACCCGCTCCCACGCTGATACGATGTTGTGCCTCAACATCTCTACAGCATCGGCTGCAAAGAACAGAAGCTCACAGTTACAGGGAGTTCGTACAAGCACAAGTACAAGTCACACATAAAACATCTGTTGGATTTATCGTTTGTGGCTAATTTATGCTCACTGATTATTACAGCTCCAGCCTCCTCTGTCTATAATTAGTTTTAATGAAAGAAATATAATCGTTTTCCTAGTCTAAAGTTTTCCCTACAGACATTTATGTCAACATATAAATGCAGCAGCTGTATAATAATAATTAAAGTCTAATGGAAACATAACTACAAAACTTGAATTTAAAAATGTCTATTCCTCGTGAAAATAAATTACATATAAAGATTTGTGTGACAACAGATGTTATCAAGGTCCTGACATGTGAGCTCCACGTACAGTGTTTACCTTGACCCAGTGAAGTGCCATATTTGATCAAATTAGCTCCATGATTTCATAATGATTGTCGTTTTCGTTTTGATTTTTAAATATTTTCCGATAGTACTATTTCTTCATTTTATTTCTCTCTTTCTCACATTCTGTGTACAAAAGAGTAGCAGATACAAAAACAAACAATAAAGAATATGTTCATACATTGTTGTACACAAGATACTTCGTATATAGATGTGCTCTACTTATACATTGTTGTACACAAGATACTTCGTATATAGATGTGCTCTACTTATACATTGTTGTACACAAGATACTTCGTATATAGACGTGCTCTACTTATACATTGTTGTACACAAGATACTTCCTATATAGACGTGCTCTACTTATACATTGTTGTACACAAGATACTTCGTATATAGACGTGCTCTACTTATACATTGTTGTACACAAGAAACTTCGTATATAGACGTGCTCTACTTATACATTGTTGTACACAAAACTTCGTATATAGACGTGCTCTACTTATACATTGTTGTACACAAGAAACTTCGTATATAGACGTGCTCTACTTATACATTGTTGTACACAAGAAACTTCGTATATAGACGTGCTCTACTTATACATTGTTGTACACAAGAAACTTCGTATATAGACGTGCTCTACTTATACATTGTTGTACACAAGATACTTCGTATATAGACGTGCTCTACTTATACATTGTTGTACACAAGAAACTTCGTATATAGATGTGCTCTACTTATACATTGTTGTACACAAGATAACTTCGTATATAGACGTGCTCTACTTATACATTGTTGTACACAAGATACTTCGTATATAGACGTGCTCTACTTATACATTGTTGTACACAAGATACTTCGTATATAGACGTGCTCTACTTATACATTGTTGTACACAAGAACTTCGTATATAGACGTGCTCTACTTATACATTGTTGTACACAAGATACTTCGTATATAGACGTGCTCTACTTATACATGTATCGTGCCTCTGTCTATTATTCTGTGACTGCTGGTTACAGACACGGCAATGCTTATAAAGATTGTATTACTTTCATGAAACGTCTGCTATAGAAATACTAACAAAGACAGCGCACAATGAACAGTGTGAAGAGTACGTCCAATGTGAATAACATAAACTCACACTATATTAATGGAAAAAAGTGATGACAGGTGAGGCTGAGAAGGAATTGAAAACGTTATACAAAGTTTCTGGCTAATCCACTTTCCGGCAAGAACTAGTTTGCCAAATGGAAAGGAAGAAAACCGAATTCTCACACTACATAAAAACAACAAGCATACAAAAAGAGAATGTAGTACAACATAAGCGTCCACACTTACTGCACCAAAAAGGATCACATAAAATCTGTAGGCCAAAGGTATATACAAAGATCTCAAAAGGAACTAATTACACATTTTTTATTTCAGCAAAGTTATGACAGGGAAAGACATGCTTGAGATTATGACACTAACAACTACCTAACACTTTACTGAAATCATAAATGAGAAATAATCTCATAATGTCTCCTAAAAGGAGCATCCTATGCACAAGTCACATGACAAAAATCACTAACACAGTGCACTATAGGCTAGAAAAATCACATTCTCCACTAATCATACTTAACAACGATCCTACCACATTCACAACCGAGACATAATACAAACTCATTCTAACCACACAATCAGAATTCATCCTATCTATCCATCTATCTATATCAAACCTCGTCCTCTAACTTCTTAAATATGTACTAACTATTCCCCTAAATCCTCACAAAGTTTCTATCTCGAGAATCACTCAGCCCGTGATTCTACCTGTTTACGACCTTCAGACAAAACCTCCCTGGACATTCCGAAAATAACTTTTCTGTTACTAACATGTCAAGGATACGTTCACAAAAATCTCGTGGAATTTAGCGTCTCAAACCTGACCATTCAACTGAACTCGTGTACAACAAAAACACCAAGGGCTTTAAATCAAATGGTCAGAATATTAAAATATCCCGGATTATATCCCTTTTATAAGAATCCAAACATTGTAACAGTAAATTCTCCAGTATTCTGTTGTACGTAATCTATAACTTAGTTCATGTCAGTGTCAGAATATTATCTTCGTTGACAGTCTTCTAATATTCCATAACTGAATTATACAGTTTATTTTTCATGTAATCACAAGGAAGAAACAGTTTCGATTATGACTTCAAAGATCAATTGTTCTCCTTACTAATTTACGGAGCGAATTCGTTGGCTAATTGGGAAAGATTAAGAGATTCTTCAAAAACTTGTTTTAGTAAAAAGTATTTTTGAGTTATCACGTCTTTGTAAGACGCACACAGATGATTGATTTCTTCCAGGATTTAGTTATTTACTACTTTCCTTGAGATTTACAAAAGGTGCATGATATGATCATGTACCTTCTTGGCTTCTCATTTATTTTATCCCCTCAGTGTTATCTCATGTCTCAGAGAGTTCTTTCTATAAGACACTCGGGTTCATTTGTTTTCTCTTCTCTTGTGGCTGTATTGAGTTTTCCTCCACCTGTCCATGCCAAGTTGACTTTTTATTCTGCATCATTATTTTGGTGTTTAAATCAAACAAGATGAATGGTTGAGATGTGGTTGTTAAAGGTTTGGTTCTTTGAACACGTGTTCTTTATCTGCGTTGTCTCCTTATCTTTCCTATGTGTCTTATATGTAGGAAGAATATATCATGAGAAATGTCAAAGATAGTTCTCAAAGTGAGATATTTGGAGAACATAACATATCACAGCTTAGCTAGGCAGGTGGCATAATCCCTTATTCAAAAGGCACTGATAATAAAGAAAACATAATTCTGAGAGTCAAAATACGCAGAAAAATCTTTCTCTTTCCCTCCCTCCCTCTCACCTTCTGTCTCTCTCTCTCTCTCTCTCTCTCTCTAAAAAGATAAGGATGGATTAAACATATATAAAACAGATATACTGGGAATGGACGAATTTAGTAAAGATGAATAGGACAAAAAGGGCATTTAGAAATAAAGTATAAATGAACCAGGTTTATACAGTGAGGACAAATGCACCACATAATGTATGTACCGATACAGCTGTAAAATAACATTTCTGATCGGAAGAACGGCTAGAAATATAAGGATATCAGTTATACAAAACATATGCAGGAAACTCTCTACCGTAGAGAGCGGAACAACAACACAACTCCTTCAGATCATCAGAGGAAGTACCCTCCCCCCTCAGACAAGTGTTTCGGCCCTTTAAACTCCTGACACTCTAAGGGGGGTGGGTCCCTCTGGGTCATGACTCCCAGAGGTCTTGTGAGTTGTTGCTTTTTTTCGGTCCCGGGATCGAACCCATGATCTTCCTGTTGCCACGCGTCTTTAGCGATTTAGCTATGGAGGACTGGTATTGGTTGTGGCAAATGAAATTACATATGCTCCCAATGCTTGTTTCGCATACTCCACAGCCAGCATGAGGCATTTTCTGCTGTTTCTTATGTATACATAAGAATCATGAATCTAGAATAAAAGCAAGTGTGCTCTAGCTTACACGATTATCATCGTCATAGTCATCATCATAATCCTCATCATCATCGTCGTCATTGTCGTCGTCATCATCATCATCATCATCACGACGGACGTGATTTGTTTGAGGAGACATCTAAGTTCAGTCTGATGCAAATATAACATTATATTGAATATCACCTCTTTCACTACAAAGCAGCATTGACATGGTTGGTACTTGTTGCATGACAATGTCAGTCTATGGGACCTAAATAGACTCTTTCAAAACAAACGCCTAAGGCATAAAGTGGAACAATGCAGAGATAGGGCAGATGACTGAACAACAACCTGTCTCATGTGTGATAAGAATAAGATCACATTGACATATATCAGTCACGTGATGAGAAGAAACAATCAGAGAATCCCAAAACAAGATATCACATGGAGCACAAAAGGCAGAAGAAAAAATGGCCTACCACATGAAACTCTAAAGAGGACATGTTAAAGAAATCTCATGATAAGGTAGAAAAACTCGCCCAGAACAGAAAAACCTGGCGAACAACCATGTGAGAACTACGTGACGTTTAAAGGCACGAGAAGGATGTCGGATTGTGAATCTAAACTCAGGGTCATATTTGAAGTCTAAATCAATTATAAAATAGAACATTACTAACTCAATCCATATTTTTAAAAAAATTATAGATGAATTTTCCTCCAGTTTCTTCCGACACAACTTTCTCATCTAAACCTATACTGGCAGACCATGGAAACTAGTTCATAAGTGAAAGAGCATTATTTTTTTTAAATATTTGCAACAAACGTATTCCTTACAACTGTAATACTCGTTCAAATTATCACTGGGTTCAAAAACATCCACTGATTGGCAGACGTATGGTGTTTCAAACCATTTAAAAACCACTTTGATGTTAATGGCACTTATTCTTTAACAACAATTGGTACGGTAGTTCAATGTACTACAGTAGAGTGTAAACATTACAAGATGCATTTGACTGTAATGAGAATATCAAAAAGAAAGAGACTACGAGCCATGCTATATTTCTACATCGTGTAACACACTTTAGATATGAGCTCTGAGCCATGCTCTGTACAATCACAAGTTCATTGTTATAAGTAGCCATGCCTGTGACGGTTGTGTTTGTTTAAATAATAGATGTGTGGTGATATAAGGGATCAAAACCATGCATCACTTTAGAGATGGGCATGGTTAAACTGAAATAAATATAAAATTCGATTTATTCAAGATATATTTACATATACTTAAATTCATCGAAATAACATCCTTGATTATTAGTACACTGTTGTCAGCAGTTGCTCTGCCACTCGTAGTAGCTTGGCTTGAAGTCTTGAACAGGGACCTCCTTCTAAACACTCGTCACTGCAGATTGAACGACATTAACAGTCACAAAATGGTGGCCTTTCACTCTTTATTTGAGGCCGGGGAAACATGAAGAAGTCAGCCGGAGCCAGGTCCGGGCTGTAGGGAGGTTGGCATAGCGTTGCCACGGCTTGTTTCGCCAGAAACTCTCTCAGCGCATTGTCGTGGTTTAGAACCCTGGCGTTGGCGATCTCCGGGCGGACGCGTGCGACTCTGTTCTTCAGCCTCTTAAGCACTTTCACGTAAAATTTCCTCATTTACCATTTGTCCGGATGGTACTAACGCCTTATGGACAACACCTTTAGAGTAAAAAAAAGACAATGAGCAGCGACTTTATCTTCGATTTGCTCATTTGTTCATCCTCGACGTCCTCTCTCCCTTCACTGAACGTCTTGTTCCCGCGAAACACTTGTGCTTTCGGTAAAGAATCTTTCTAGAAGGCTTTCTGTTTCATAACAAATGTCATCGTCGCGGATTTTTCAAGTTAACACAAAAAATTATTGCGTAACGCTGCTCGACCCTTCCCTTCATTGTAACCTTAACGCGACGCTTAAACAGTTTTCCATTACTCAAGGGAAGAGATCGGAACTCTGTAAAAGCTCAAAACGAAATTATGAGATTTCGACCTCTTACTTAACATCCCTCACTAACCTTCAGGCCCGGAGAATCAACTTCCTGTCCCCTGATTGGCTGAATAAAATACAAGGTCCGACAATTAAGCAATATGACTGATTTTATTATGACTAATATAAAAATGCCGTCTATGAAGCAAAGCATGGCATCCAGCCTTCATTTATGATATGGCAACATTTCATCGCTGCCCGATAAGCAGACGACAAACAAGCAGCCATTTTGTTGACCTAGTCAGAGATAATCAGCATGGAGCAAGAAGTTAACATTAAATTCTGTTTAAAACTCGTAAAAAAGTGCCACTGAGACAGTTGAATTGATTTGACAAGTTTAAGGGGATAATTGTTTATCTTGTGTACAGATACTCAGGTGGTATTCACGATTCAAAAGTGGTATGGAAACGATTACAAATCCAACTAGACATGGGCGCCCCACTTCTGTTCGATGAGGAAATCATTGCAAAAGTCAGAGAACGGATGCAAGAAGATCGTTGTTTGACTGTGAGGATGATGGCAGATGAATTTGGTGTTAACCGAGCGACCTTTCGTAAAATTTTAGTGGAAGATTTGGACAAGAAGAAAGTTGTTTGCCGGTTTCTACCACATTCGTTGTCTGATGAGCTAAAACATCAGCGTGCTGAGTACGCAAAAGACATCATCAAAAAGTGTTGTAGAAATAAACTTTTCTTAAATTTGATTGTTGCAGAGGATGAAACATGAATTTTCCGCTATGATCCTACAAATAAATGCCAAAGTGCTCAGTGGAAGTCGTCATCATCACCAAAAGGCAACATACAATTCGTCTTCAAAAGTCGAAAGTGAAGAAAATGCTGGTTTGCTTCTACAACAGCAAATGAGTTATTCACAAATAATTTATTCCAGAGGGACAGACTGTCATTGTCAAATTGTATTTTAGTATTTTGAATAGATCTGTACTTATGCGTCTTTGATTACACCAAGGCATTGGACAAGGTGAGACATAATGAAGTTATTAAAATGCTTGAAGACATCAATATAGACGGCAAAGACCTGAGCGTTGTAAAGCATCTATGCTGGCAGCAAGAAGCAGCAATTCGAGTTGAAAATAGAACTGGAAAATATCAACCTATAAACAAGGGGTGCGACAAAGATGTGTACAATCTCCAGAACCTTTTTCTCTGTACAGGAGAATATTCTAAGACTGCAGGTTTTCCCCTGTCATTCCTTCAACTTCAGTGTTAGTCTCAGTCTTACAGGCAAAGTGAAGTAGAGTTGCATCTGCCAATGTTGACACCCTAGTTTAAACCGTCTGTCGGAGTCATATACTTCCCGAAGAGATCTATGCGTCTCAGTCTTAACTCTTCATTCTGATAAGAATATCCATAGTTTTCTGACGCTTATTTTCCCCCTCCCCTTTTTTCTTCTCACATTTGCTGTTATTTCTGATATTTCAATACACGCTACAATAAAACTAACATAGTAAACTTGAATTCATTGAATAATTGTTGCTCACATCGTACAAAAGGTGGATGAAAAATTCACAGACTTTATATTATAAAAGAAAGATACTTTATCATTATTTACGTTTGTTGTGCCATTTTATATTATTTTATGTGTCACTTTATATGCTTACCCTATAACTTACAAAGTGTTATAGTATACACTCGCTATATTTTTCAGAGCACGTTGTAATGGTTTTGGTTCTCCTACAGTCTCTCTAGCTCGTCTTGTATTCACTGCACACCAACTTACTCCCCGTCCGGTGTACTATAGGGTCAAATCTTTAACTTCACGTATGCAAGGTATGGTGGTGGGTTAACAGCATTAACTCTTTACTCACTGTTCCTGCTGGTAGCTCAGAAACAAATAGCTTCTGGAATCAGCACTCAAATATCTAGTTTCACAGTTCACAAGGCCGAATATTTCCATTTGTAATTCCAAAAGTGATCAAATTATTATGTTTCTACTAACCAAGTTAAAGGTACTCAATTCACATGTAATATCCACCCTCATTTATGCATACGAAAGCTGGAAAACAAAAGAAACAGAAAACGCCTAAGGAATTATTCAGTATAAGGTAGATCGAATTCAAGAACGCTGCACAGATAATGAATGAGTGAATGATCTTTACTTTAAAAGGGTGAAGAATTGGACTCATACACCCGTTTTACATTCTGTCCTTTACCACTCCGTCTATCATGCTTCCGGCACTAAGGTATACAACATTCCAGGAATTATATATATATATATATATTTATGCAGGAAACTCTCTACCGTAGAGAGCGGAAAAACAACACAACTCCTTCAGATCATTACCCCCCCTCAGACAAATGTTTCGGCCCTTTAAACTCCTGACACTGTAAAGGGATGGGCCCCCTCTGGCTCATGACTCCCAGAGGTCTTGTGAGTTGTTGCTTTTTTTTTTTCCCGGTCCCGGGATTGAACCCATGATCATCCAGTTGCAACTGCAATTTTTTTAAGTGCGTCGTTAGCAATTTAGCTACGGAGGACTGGTATTGTTTGTGGCAAATGAACTTACTTATGTTCCCAATGCTTGTTTCGCATACTCCACAGCCAGCATTAGGCCTTTTCTGCTGTTTCTGAAAGGCTTCTCAATGCCTTTGCTCTTGCTTGTCCCTTTATGCACAGTAGCTTACATAGGTCATATGCTGATGTTGCTACGAATCCTCTTGCTCCCACTTCTACAGCTATCACTTTTGCCCTGATTCCTGCCCCCTGCCTCTGTTGTTTGACCAGATCATTGTACTTCTCCAATTTGAATAAATGCTGTTCCTCTATTCTAGATATAGAATATATGTATATATATATATGTATATATACATATATATGTATATATACATATATATGTATATATATAAATGGAAGATGAAACTATGTGATATATAAGTATACGAATTACATGAAACAATATGCAAGATGAAAATATTAGACTATCAAATATAGGATATCGAACTATTGTATGTGTATGCATACACATACATACATATAATACATTTTCATTTGAGTTTCTTCTGACAATCCATTCTCGCATATTTACTAAGATAAGGCAGAATCTGCCAGATAAGGCAACATCCTGTCTCATGGGTGATCAGAAAAAGAAGATGGACATATGTCGGTCAAGTGATGAAAAGAAACAGAGTTGTCAAGCAGAACACAAAAGGTCGAAGAAAAGGAGGTCTACCACGTGAAACTCTAAAGAGGCCAAGGTAGGATCTCTGATGAGGATGAAAAGCTCACCGAAAACAGGAAAATTTGGCGACCTACCATGTGAGCCCTATGTGATGTTTAATGCACGGGAAGGATGAGAGATGACAGATTATCTTTCTATATAAAATCCGCACTGAACAACGAGGTCACTTCAGAAGTGCGCAGATTCTGTAAATTTAGTCACTTCCATCTTTAGCTGAAATTTACCACATAATACGAGGGTGATTGATAAGTTCGCCGCCTACGGTACAAAGGATTATTTGTGGACAACTTTTTTTTATTTATTTCATTAATGAGTGGCAACCATTGCCACCGCCGGCTTGTGAACTGGAGCATTGTCTTGCTGAAAGATGGCTCCTCTTGTCAATTTCCCTCCACGCGTTTCAGTCAGTTTGACCCGCAGTTGCTTCAGAAGGTTAGCGTATTAGGCCCCGATGACCATTCTGCCCTTTTGAAGATAGTCTACCAATAGCATACCTTCTGAATCCCAAACGATGCAAGCCATCACTTTGCCTGCGGACAGAACCACCCTTTCCTTCTTGGGGGTGAGGATCCATGATGTTACCACTGTTTTGACTGTTCTTTAGTTTCTGGTTGAAAATGATGAACCGAAGTCTCATCCATAGTCACAAATTGGTGAAGAAACTTTTCAGGATCTGCAAAAAAATGAGAAAGACTGTCTCTTGACATTTTGAGACGCTGTCGTTTGTGATTAGCTCCAAGAAGTTTTGGAACCCATCGAGAAGAGATCTCTGTAATTTGAAGATTATTGCGAATAATGGCATGAACATGTTCCTAGGATATGTCCAAATCAGTAACACTATACCACTCAGTTAGTCATCGATCATCCATTATCATGTCATGGATTCTAGACTAACAAACAGCAGTAAGAATAAATGGTGAAACAACAACTTTTTTTGACGTAAAACAAGGGGTCCGTCACTGGTCTATAAGTCATTTTATTTATTTAACTTGTATACTGAAAATATGATGAGAAATGTTAGAGAAGATGTAGATAAAGAATATTACGATGTAATAACACTTGGAGCTTATGAAATCCTAGATATTAGATATGCTGATGACACAGTATTATTTCCACAACACAGAAATGAATGAAAAATCTAATTATGTCAGTCCTTAAGAATAGTGAAGAGCAAACCTTTCACTCTAATGCAGAGAAAACTAAATCATGATGGATGACTCCGTGCAGCTCAAACAGTTGAGTTTATGAGTCAACAAAATACACAGGGGAAGGACGGCACTCAGAGAATTAACCTGACTCTACGCTTGGCCGATGGTTTACTTAGTTCTCCCATGAAAAGGAAGACAAACAATACAGGCAACATGATCATAAGAACAGTGGAGTCTTCGCATGGTCTTTGACAACCCCATCAAAATCTGAACAAATAATAAAAAAGCATTTTTCTAGTTAAATATCTCATCTATCGTCTCCCCCACACTACTCAGTCCTTTGACTTTCTCTAGTTCCTTTTTCGTCTCTCTGTTCTACGTCAAAGTGTTTTTACTTCCTTGTTCCATAACCATCTCTCTATTTTCACGGTTTACTAATATTTTCTTTTGGTTAGAGGTTATTGATCATCTTTATTTCAGGATACTGTCACATATACCCCCCCCCCCAAAAAAAAAGCTCCCTACTCATGATTTTAAAATAATTTTAAAATCTGACCTACAGGATATAGGTAAAGGTAATTCTGTCTTGTCTTAGAGGCATACAGGGATATGGTGTTAGCGCCCATTAATTTTTTGTCATCGGTGCATATGTAGTAATTTTCCTGGTTTGTTCCATCAATATCTTGCAATAATATATTCTAGTTTATTCTTATAATAATTATAACCCTCTTTAACAATAAACTATATATATATATATATATATATATTACAAATGTTCCTATTGCATTACGTCATATGTATGTTCTTTCATTCACAGATGGTTGTGATATATATACAAATTTATAATAAAATCTCAAAATATAGCTATCTAAACTATAGCTATCACTATCTAAACCTCTTGAAAAGCATATACAAAAGTTAACACTGCTCCACATGCAAGAAAACAATCTACTAATAGACAGTCAGTCAGGTTTTAGACCAAATTACTCCTGCCACACAGCATTAACTAAAATGACAGAAAGCTGGCTTGCTAATATAAATGATGACAAATAGTGTGGTGCTGTCTGTGTTGATTTCAAGAAAGCCTTCGATATGATTGATCATGAAATTCTCGTCTGTGGTTGATACTGGTATTCCTCAAGGCTCCATTCTTGGTCCTCTTCTCTTTGCTACCTATATTAATGACCTACCACTACATTTAAAGCACTCTTCATGTGATTTTTTCGCTGATGACTGTACTGTTTACAATAGTGACTATGACATCAATAAACTACAGACAACGCTCCAAAATGATATAAACAGTTTGATTAAATGGAGTAATAAAAATAGTATGTTGATAAACACCAACAAAACAAAATCCATGCTCATCACTACAAGACAGAAACTGCAGAATGCAACAAAAACTTCACTACAGCTTTGTGCAGGGACTAAGGCAATAGAAAATGTTCATGAACATAAAACCCTAGGACTCATCATTGATCAGCATTTAACTTGGAATTCTCACGTACATAACCTAACAAACTTTATTGCACAAAAAGTTTACCAATTAGCCAAAATTAAACACTTTATCGACAAAGACACAAGAAAGATATATTACATATCACACATACAAGCACACTTAGATTACTGTTCCACAATCTGGGATGGATGCTCAGTCTCAAACACAAAAAGGCTCCACTCACTTCACAAGGGAGCATTAAATCCTATTTGTGACAAACACCCAGTACAGACTGTAGTTCAACACAAACAACTCAAAATTCTACCCCTCATAAATAGAATCATTTTTAACAAAGTTAAGTTTGTTCAGAGAATTCTGTCACACAATGCTCCGCCTTACTTGTGGCCACTGTTTACGTATAACACTAAACATAGCCAGCGTTTAAAAAACTGTCTTCTTCCTAAACCCAGGATTGATCTGTACAAGAAAAGCCTTGCATACTCTGCAGTATAGCTCTGGAACACCCTCCCCTACACTTTAAAATCCATTGGTAATACTTCATCCTTTAACTCAAACCTGTTTCATTATTTACTTGCTTGTAATTATATGCCTCCATAAAATAATCAGCACTCTCTCCACACGTGACTTGCCAACCATCAAGTACTAAAATGACATAGTTAGAAAAGCAATTTGTTAGATATTGTTAGAAATTATTTTAATGTTGGTTAACAAAAACATATGTTAGAAGATCTGTATTTACAGTGTATCTTTGTTTATGTATATGTCTGCGTATGTATGTGTGCGTGAGTGCTATTTTATTAGGTTAATTACTTCTTCTCTTTTACTTTGAATGTAGTATTTAAACCTTACACTCTTTTGATATGTTTTTTTTCCTAATTTAATTTGTATATTTGTACTAAATCAAGTGTGTGGGAAGAATGAAAGATGGAGTGATGAAGGGCAGAATGTAAGACGGGCCTGCGTGCCCAATTCTTTACCCTTGAAAAATAAAGATTATTCATTCATTCATTCATTGATTCCCTTACCAATGTCCTCTTTAGAGTTTCACGTGGTCGACCTATTTTTCTGTGACCTTTTGTGTTCCACTTGAAATTTGTTTTGGGATTATCTGAATGTTTCTTCTCATCACGTGACCAACATATGCCATCTGCTTTTTCTGATAAAATATGAGACAGTGTATGCTATGAGACACGTTGTGTTTTTTTTCTCATCTTGTCTGTCTTATCTCTGCATTATTCTTCAATTCATTCTACTTTATACAGTGTATTTTCCTTAGGAATATTTTTTCAAAAGACTTTAATTTGTTGTTTATTTCTTGTTTTCCAGCTTTCGTATGCATAAATGAGAGTGGAAAGTACTTTTTGATTGAATAATCTTAAAATAGTTTTTGTGCTTGTAACTTTTGGATGTCATATGTTCTAAGATTCTTGAAGGTCATTGTTGCTTTTGCAATTATAACTTTCTTTCTGATGTCACCATCCTGGTCTATGTAGCTGGCGAGGAATGCAAAATGGTTTACTTTTTCAACAGCTGTTCCTTCTACATGTATATTTCCCTCGCAATTAATGAGAAATGTCTTTTTGTCCCTTGTTAATTTCAAATCCTAGTTTACTAGGCATTGAATACAGGGTATCTGTTTGTTTGTTTTTCTTTTTATCGATTTCAATTTGTCACTGATAAGAGTCATGTCATCTGCAAACTCAAGGTCTTCTAGTTGGGTCCCATGTACACAGTTAACGCCCGTTTTACCTATGCAGCATCTTTTCATTATGAAGTCTATGATAATTACGAAAAGCAAGGGAGAGAGTACATTCTTGTTTCACTCCTCTTTCAGTCTGGAACCATTCGCTCATTCCTTCTTCTGCGTTGACTGCGCAAACATATCCGTTGTAGCGATCCTTATTGATGTTCATAGTTTTAGATGGATTTCATATATTTTTAAAATTCTCCATAATGAACTTCTGTTTTATGCCATTAAATGCCTTTTTAAAGTATTTCGTGGCATCTATTAATAAGTGAAGTAAAGAAGGCAATAAAGAAGCTAAAATTAGACAGGGCACCAGGTGAAGATGAAGTGACTGCTGAGATGTTGAAAGCAGAAGAAACAGAACCACCAAAACAACTCTGCCGAATACAATAACAAATCTGCTATCTAGAAAAAGCCCCAGAGGAGTGGAAACTTTCCTTATGTTAAAACTACCAAAGAAGGGTGACCTCAGAGATTCCGGGAAAAGAAGAGTTATTAACTCCTGCCACTCACCAGTAAAGTATTTTGCAGAATAATCATCAACAGAATTGAACCAGCACTTGTGGGAAAACTTCGGAAAGAAAAAGCATGATTTAGGAAAGGAAGATCACGCATAGACCTCATATTTGTACTTAGACAAATATTAGAGCAGGCAAATGACTGGCATTGCACACCACATGCACTGTTTATAGATTCTGAAAAAGCCTTTGACAGTGTCAACAGTGATGCAGTTGAAAATTCTAAGATGGCATGGCCTCCCCCATAAGATAGTGAATATGTTTACCTTGCGAATATAATTTTGTTTTTGTTTTTTGTAGTCACGAAGTGCGTTCCGTTAGTTGTATTATCCAGGATGTCAAAGAGCACTTCGATCTGACTGTAAGCAAGAAGACTATTCCAACATGTGTGAAGTTATTTAGTTTATTTTTTGCGATTCGGTGGATTTTCTTTTTGTTTCGTATTCATTACTAGTTTGTGTTTCTATCTGTATGTACAGGTATATCTGTGTTTGTGTGCTTTTGTGTAAAATAAAAAAATAAAATCTTGTGTGTTCTATATTCTTACAATCTATCACTTTAGAGGGACATAACTCTGTCACCTTAACCAGCAAAGAAGAAAACAAAACATCAGCTGGACTGTCCTCGCATGTAATAATGACCATGTTTCTAGTTAAATGTTACGTTGCCATATAACAAGATATTCTAGTCTGTGGTAGAGAAGGTCTTACGACAGCAACATTTCTATCAAAGAGTGATTGATTTAATGCTGCTTAGTGTGGAAGCCTTCAAATAAAATATTGATACTTCTGTTACATTACCACTCATTATCGTAACGCTTATCCGTTTAGATATTGACATTACTCCCAAACTATCGGACATCACTAGTCTGTCGTCTGGTACACTTTCAACATAAAGTATTTAAGAGAATCAAGTAAGGTTGAGAATTATGTTCGCACGGATAATATAATATGTTTCATATATTAAAATAGGTTAGAAAAGAAAAACTCACTCGGTGAGAATACATTATAATATGAGGTCACAGCGCACGTGCAAAATGCAAACAAGTGCCTTATTATGTGGTCAGTTTTAGCTACACACGGAATTTACCACATTAACAGAATGTGCACACTTCTGAAGTCACCTCGCTGTTAAGTACGGATTTTGATATAGAAGGATATGGTATAGTCTAATTAGTTGTGAAGCGGTCAGTGTTTCAGTTATTCTCAATATGAAAAACCAGAGTCTCAATTTACAAGACTAAAAGATTATTTCCTATTGCACAATTAGGTGCAATGACTTTGAGACATGTCATGCAGAATGATTAGTAAAACTGACATTTCTGATTTAACAGTTTGCAATCCACATCCTATAACATCAAAACAAGAACCAAACTCAGGCTTTTCAGTACAGAAACTACGACTGTCCTGCTATATGGTTTGGAGACATTGAATATGACCAAGACAATACAACACAATATAAAAACATTGGTGGACTGCTGCTTGAGGAGGATTTTAAACATTTAATGGCAGAACAAGATCAGGAACGAGGAGGTCTGGGAAAGGGCAGGACAAGAACCTATGAACCTACAGATCATGTCAAGGAAGTAGAGGTGGATTGGCCATACTCTGAGGAAACTCGATACCAACATAGCAAGACATGCACTGACATGGAATCCTCAAGGATATATAAAATGAGGAAGGCCTAGACTTACTTGGAGAATAGAAAGTATTACAGTGCTGAGAGACAAGGGATGCACTTGGAAGGAAGCAGGGAATAAATCCAAGAACAGGGATGACTGGATAGCATTTATCCGTGACCTATGCTCTCAAGGGAATGGAAAGCGATGAAGATGATGATGAATGCACATTCTAGCCTAGTCAAAATAAACAAACATTTCAGTGGCAAATATTTCCATATTCTCAGTGGTTCTAGTATATATATATATATATATATATATATATATATAAACTGACTCTGTGGACTAGTTGTCAGTCTTCGAGTTGCACAATAGTCGCTTTCCTTGATATTTTTTGTGGTTGTGTATGTTTTATAAAAATATGCCATACAAACTATCAGAGCGAACATGTGCATTCGTGTAGTTTTCACTGAAGGAGAACGGGCTGGAAATTGTTCTCTTTGGACTAAAGATGTAGTTTTGGTGGAACTTAATAACGTCTTTTTTGTCGGAAGAAAATAGAAAATTCGGTACAGTCATTATCTTTATGTGTCACATATCACAAGACAATGACACAGTGACAAGAGAAATGTTAAGATGTTCTCTTCAATGATTGTAGATACAGAGACATTAGTTCATCTCTTGAGCAGAGGTTCTTGGTTTTTACTTCAGGATCAAGCTGATCGACGAAGGTCTGCACTGCAAGCGAAAACAAAATCAAAACCAAAATCATCAATATTAAAAGGACGTTTAGAAACTGTTACAAAATTGACTTTAATAAAATTAACTATGTGTGTGTGTGTTTTGGTTGTGCATGCATATATGTGTGTATGTGTTTAAATAGAAGAGTCAATACAAAGTAAATACAAAATAATAAAACAGTAATGAAGCCAGTTATTTAACTTTTCAGGATAGTAATATCCTCACTGAACATTGAATGAGTACTGTTCTTACTAGCATCTTAAGTGTAACATGTGTGTCTGACCCGCTGTATACTGTCTCTAGAATCTAGGATGTTTTATCTTGTCTTGAATAACATAATGAAGCATCAGCTACAACCTTCTCTACCAGACGTTGTATTTTCCGTTAGTTTAATACTTGCCTCATAAGTGCTGGTCATTTAAATGTGATCACCCATACGATATGGCACCCAAATATTCACATACTAATGCTGACTACTGCTAGACTACTATAATCACACTTGCTTGCCGTACACTACTATAATCACACCTGCCTGCCGTACACTACTATAATCACACCTGCCTGCCGTACACTACTATAATCACACCTGCCTGCCGTACACTACTATAATCACACCTGCCTGCCGTACACTACTATAATCACACCTGCCTGCCGTACACTACTATAATCACACCTGCCTGCGGTACACTACTATAATCACACCTGCCTGCGGTACACTACTATAATCACACCTGCCTGCCGTACACTACTATAATCACACCTGCCTGCCGTACACTACTATAATCACACCTGCCTGCCGTGCACTACTATAATCACACCTGCCTGCCGTACACTACTATAATCACACCTGCCTGCCGTGCACTACTATAATCACACCTGCCTGCCGTACACTACTATAATCACACCTGCCTGCCGTGCACTACTATAATCACACATGTCTGCCGTACACTACTATAATCACACCTGCCTGCCGTGCACTACTATAATCACACATGTCTGCCGTACACTACTATAATCACACCTGCCTGCGGTATCCCTGTTCACACAAACCTGTTTTTCAGAAAGTTACTTTTGGCGTAGCTAGATTACTTATTAAGTCTTAAAAATATTAGGTTTGTGATAATCAGAGAGAAGTATACAAAGTGATGTCATGTTCTAGTGACATTTGTTTTAATCACCATATGTTTTACTTCTTCTCCTTCTCATCATCATCATATATTTAAGAACCTCTCATTACAATACAAATGTGACTATTTTCAGCTATGTTTATTTTTCGAGTCATACATTATTTCTAAATTCTCGCATATTTTTAAGATATATATTATGTCTATAAAATCTTATTTTCGTCAGGACATACATTATGTCTATAAAATATTATTTTTGTCAAGATATAATCTGCTTTAGTGTATACAGAATCTCTAACTGACTGAGGAAAAAGGAAAAAAAATCATTGGAAACATTTTTTTTTCTTTTAACTTGATTTTGCGTGATGGTTGGAACTGTGAACGAATTTTGCAACATAACACACAAAACGTTTTTGTATTTATTACGCATATAATTGTTCTGCAAGAAAAATGAATATCACCTCTTGTACAGTATTCAGTTAAGGAACGATGTTTCAGTCTCTGTTCAGATCTTGCAATACAATATGTTCAATAAGCAGCATTAACTAGGTTCAACAAGTTATAATAACTGTACTTTGCTTTAATTTCCTTTTGCACAGAAGATATGATATACGCTACTGTATAACACAGGAGATAAATATCTCTGCCAGAATTTCCACTGCTTCGATAATTCTTTTATAATTTTAGAACATGCGATGTTATCTAATTCTATAGTCACAGTGCAAGATACGGCATTGTAATAACTACATGACCATTTTCGAAAATATGATTTTACAGTAGCTATATCAACACTTGTAAATGTTAGATAATATGTCAGGAAATAATGTTATTTATAACCACGCCAGCATATTCAAATGTCCAATCTCCAGATATAGGAGCTCTCTGTAAAATAAAAGATATACACAAAGCCATGGCGGAATATAAGACTTTTTAACTGAATAAACGAGATTTGTCTAACCAGATTAGGATAAACGAATTGTATGTAGAAATCACGATATTTACGTAACCATTTTAGAAAAAAAGTATAATAAACTTACGATTTTTCACAGATGAATGGATGTGCTCTATAACAGTGGATGTCGTCCCACTTGTAATCTCTTTTATCCCACAAGGACATGCAATCTGAATCTTTAACTGAGTAATATTTAGACATCAGTAACATTTTATCAACTCGTCTCTTATATGTTGTGAGTGTAAAATATTATAAATTATAAAGGATATCCATGCTACTTTCTCACCATAACACAACCGTCGGATCGAGAGATAATTAAATCATATTTACCCCAACGTTGTGCTTACCAATGCCAAGTATAAACATATAACATTAAATAAAATATCTACATAGGAAGCAAGATACCTAACACAAGAACCAAACCTGACTAGGAGGTGCAAGACAAGAAATGGCGACATAAGACAGCTGGTAGGAACTACGCCGTGCCTACAATATATAGAGATCCAAAGAGTTAAGTTGTTTGGCCACTTAGTGAGAATGTCACATACACAACCAGCGGCGAGGGTCTTCAAACAAAGGACTGCAGGACACAGATAGGAATAACCCGGGAAAAATGATGGATGAAACACGAATTACGGGATGAACATCACTGAGGCCACTCATATGACATAAAAGGGCAAAATGCCACTACCCTGGACAGCTCATGGTACAAGAGTAAGAATAAAGTAAGTAAAGTAAGTGTCAAGGACACTGGAAATACTTGTTATAATAGTTACTGGGCGTGAAATGAGAACGGGCCGAGTACTCAAAATCATAGCAGAAAAAAATAGGGAGTAATGGGCACTGATGATGGACAAGTGACAACATAACAGACATCTCACTGTATGGCATAATCACAAGTGGCAACATAACAGACATCTCACTGTATGGCATAATCACAAGTGACAACATAACAGACATCTCACTGTATGGCATAATCACAAGTGGCAACATAACAAACATCTCACTGTATGGCATAATCACAAGTGGCAACATAACAGACATCTCACTGTATGGCATAATCACAAGTGGCAACATAACAAACATCTCACTGTATGGCATAATCACAAGTGGCAACATAATAGACATCTCACTGTATGGCATAATCACAAGTGACCATTTGAACTGATGGGAAACACCAAGACAGAGATATGTGGAGGGACATAATCAACTATCATTGTTTCTTTTCTTTTAAGTTAAAGATTATGTTATGGTAAGGGCTACTTTTATAAGTCCTTACAGTACGGCGTAATTGTTACTTTTAAGGATGACATAATAGAGATTTATGTTATGTTCTGCACATAATTTTTTTTAACCTGTCTTTGTACTTCTTGATGTTGTGTCTAAGCGGCATTTTGTCTTACATGAGTGAGTGGTTTGATTTTTTGTCATTTTATTGCAATTTTCACTGACATTTTTCTGTTTTATCTCAGTTTTTTTTTCGGAAGCCATCCAAGTAAATTTATTCTTATAATAAATTGTTATCAGTGTCAACCATGATTTAAAAAAACATTAATAAAGTGTCAACTTTGCTTCGTTGAATGTTCTCTGATTAACAGTTGTTATCAGTGAGTTCAATAGATAATCACAGTCTCATTTTATTTATTTTCTTTGTAATGTGGTACGATGCCATATAAATGTAGTGTCATCTCAGAAATGTGTGGAATTCTTCATATAATGAAATTATTATTATTATTATTATTATTATATGTACGATTAAGATAGTGTAACTAAGATAGTATTATTATTAATCTTAGAGAGAGTGTATATTTAAAAAAAAAATTAAAGATAGAGACACAAAGACCTCAGAATATAGAGAAAGTTGAGAAGGCATTAAAAAGGAGATGCCAGGGAATTTGTCGGTAATATTACGACATTATTAAGTTTAATACATCCACAGTATTTAAGTTTTCTTTGTTTAATCTTTCTTACTAACCAGCCTTCTTCAGTATTAAGTTCCTGTAGTATGGATATATTTTTTCTTTTTGTAGCCATGATATTTAAAGGACTCTTCTGTAGTATTTACATTCAAAGTAATGTATGTGTTTCTCAGCTGTTTTGTTAAGTGTCCAGGTCTCACAGGCGTAGGTTGCGATGGGAAAGATGCATGCCCTTAAAAATCGTATTTTTATTGTTCAGTCTGTTTCTCGCCACAGATTATTTAGTTGTTTTATTTTCTTTTAGGAGTGATAGATGTCCTCCTTTTAATATCCCCTTTTAATTTGTAGTGAGGGTAAAAAAACAGAAGACACCCATATTAGAAGAAAAAGAGGTACTATTGAGACGAGTGAGTGTCTGTACGCCAGGTATATCAGTGCCGCAGGAAGTGCCACTCGGGTGACAAATATGGCAGATGCAGTTCTCTCTGCAATGTTCCACACTGCAAATACGCCTGACACTAACACTGACATTGAAGGAATGATAGGGAAAGCCGGCAGTTAACATTATATAAGGTGAACTGACCCCCCCTCCCACCCCCAAAAAACCTTGAGCGTGGTGGGACGATTCAAGTAACTGATGAGAGAAAGGAAGTTACAGGGAACATCGAAAATAACTAAAGAGGGGGAGGGGTACCGAAGGAACTATGGATGTCAAATCGGAAGCAGGTAGAGATCAGTCTAAAAATGTTTTGTAATAACTGCTCTAAATTAATCCTAATAGTTACATTTATATATTACTTACTATGAGTTATTCTGTTGATGGGTTCACCCTCTCCCCAATTTGTATAGTTCGTGATGCTTTCTCCTGTGCTGGCCCAGATGTAATTGTCTTCAACATCTATGTCATTTCCACCGATAAAGACACTTGGATCTAATAAGAAAGTTATAATAAATTATAATAAATTAATATATGTAACAATATTTAATAATTTAAATAATAATAACATATATTTGCCCCTTAATTTCTGAAATATTAGACTACTTCGTCATGAGATAAGAAGAACAGATACAGAATTCCCTTCTTGATCAAATCTTCTCATATAACTATGAAGAGAGAATTTAATTTCCTATGTAGCACGTAATTAGTCTCCGATAAAATTATACTTTTTGTGTTTAATTAGTACAATGTGTTTCCCTTGATTGTGAAGTTAGCCTTACCATTTGTCTCATCTTTATTTTAGGTTTATTGATGAATCAACAGAGTAAATTCTTTATTCTCATTCTTTGTTTCTGTATGTTTAGACATGTTGCACAGTCTGTAATGCATTGATGAATAAACTAATCAAGAAGCTATGAAAAAATATTAAAACGTATACCTGCATTACTTTTAATTACTTTAAATATGAGTATTTTCAGAAATCAATTTCTTAAATGCTGAAATTCTTCTTCAACGATATTCTGCAATTATTCTGGATTTTGTTGTATCTCATTTCTTTACTTGGTTACTTGATGATACGTTTTGCTAATTTTTTTTAAAATCATCAAAGAGTGAAATTAAATGTTTCTAAATCTTTGAGAAACCCCTTCTTAAAATCTATTGAACAAAGCAGATTCATCCCACCAGAAGTGATTATCAAATATGATTCGTGTATTTACACACACACAAAAACAAATAAAATGGTAAATTCTCCAAGACTTACCTTCATGCTCTTCTGCCAATGATCTGACAAAACAATCTTCTTGTGGCGTTTCTATCTCTACAAGTTTTCCTCCCAGACTTTTGCATTTTGCCTACCATACCATAAGAAATTTCATTTTGAAGAAGAATGCAGTTTTGTGCGTTTCTAAATTTATTAAAATATGTAATAACATTTGCTAAAACAAAACATAATAATAATGCTATTAATAATAATATCTTCTTATATCTTATATCCTTCCCGTGCCGTTAAACGTCACATAGGGCTCACAAAGTAGTTCGCCAATTGTTCCTGTCTTCGGCGAGTCTTTCAACCTCATCAAAGGATTTTATGCCTGTTAATTTGGCTGTTTTTGTTGGTGCTGCCATCGTTCTCACATTCCAGAATTCAATCCTTGTCATGTGTTTGGGGCCGACGAATGAGCTCTTCGGAGTTGGCATCCCTGATGCTCGATTGGTTTCTCTGCGAGTTTCCATAACGATATCTTTTTTCCCATCTGGAGTCGCCTCTAGATAGGTCCCAGGATAAGGTTGTTAGCCTTATGCCCAACTCCCGGTACATGATATGTAACAGATCAAGCGGAATTCCGCTGATTTCTGCATGCCGGCGAGAGCGTTAAAAAAACGTCCACCATCTTGCACGTCACGCCGGAAGTATTAATATATAATAATATAGTACTACTAATAATAATAGTGATTGATTTTACCAATGTTAGATTAGCGTAGTCGGCCATGGTAACAACAAGCAACATTTGTCTTGTAAGCTCCTGTTTTTTTTGGAGCTTCCCCCACTAGCTGTCACTAATATGATGCTGTTCTATCCTCGAATATTGCTGACTTCCTACAGACAATTGCTCTCCACGTGACAAATATTGCTGACTTCCTACAGACAGTTGCGCTCCAAGTGACAAATGTTGCTGACTTCCTACAGACAGTTGCGCTCCAAGTGACAAATGTTGCTGACTTCGTACAGACAGTTGCGCTCCAAGTGACAAATGTTGCTGACTTCCTACAGACATTTCCTCTCCACGTGACAAATGTTGCTGACTTCCTACATACATTTCCTCTAAATGTGACAAATATTGCTGACTTCCTACAGACAGTTGCTCTCCAAGTGAAAAATGTTGCTGACTTCCTACAGACAGTTGCTCTCCAAGTGAAAAATGTTGTGAACTTCCTACAGACATTTCCTCTCCATGTGACACATGTTCCTGACTTCCTACAGACATTTCCTCTCCATGTGACAAATATTGCTGACTTCCTACAGACAGTTGCTCTCCAAGTGAAAAATGTTGTGAACTTCCTACAGACATTTCCTCTCCACGTGACACATGTTCCTGACTTCCTACAGACATTTCCTCTCCAAGTGAAAAATGTTGCTGACTTCCTACAGACATTTCCTCTCCACGTGACAAATATTGCTGACTTCCTACAGATAGCTGCTCTCCAAGTGAAAAATATTGCTGACTTCCTACAGACAGTTGCTCTCCAAGTGAAAAATGTTGCTGACTTCCTACAGACAGTTGCTCTCCAAGTGAAAAATATTGCTGACTTCCTACAGACAGTTGCTTTCCACGTGACCGTGTCTTTCAGAAATTCTTCTCACGCTTCTATTCTGTCCCAGATTGATAAAATAATTTCTGGAAAATAACTTTCTGTTGTCTTTGTATTACATTTCTTTTCTGTCTTTTCTCTCCCGCGTAGAAGATATCCCTTTTCAGATTCGACATGCAAACCTGTTTTTGGTATATGGCTGCTGTCCATTCTTGTTATATTTCTTAACGATATTAAATTTCTGCTTATTAATGTTGTCATCGTGTTTAGAATCATAATGTGCTTAACAATATGACTATTGTTATATATGTGTTTTACTATCATTAATATCTATTTATTACTCTGAAAGACCGCTGTCACGGTCTGTGTTTCTGTTGAAAGTTGATCAGAGCTGACAAGTACTGTTTTAAGATGGTGAAGTTACTTTCTTAAAACAGAAAAGCAATAACTTTGCCTCTCAGGTTTGCCCTGGTTCTCCTTATGACATTTGTAAAGGTCACCAAATATTGCTTCTTGCATTTTCTTGCAATACCTGTGTAAAGAGTGAGCACATTTTCTCCCAAAATACCTATAATCACATTTGTATATCACTTTTTTCTTTTTGTTATTGTTCTGTGGAATAACTCAAATGTTCTTTTAAATTTGCCAATGATAAAGATAAAAAAAATTATCCCTGTGAACTGATCAATTGACGTTGAAAGAAACAAGCGTGTGGTATGACAGGAAACATCGATGACAGGATAAAGTGAAGACATTTGATATAAATGATAAACAAAAAGATATGTAATGAATGAATATATGTAACATTACGAAATAAACGAAGACAACTTAAATGAGAGTAACAGAAGAAATCTAATCTTTAGTTACAGGGATTTTCTTACTTGAGCCTTGTTCCAGTTGGCTTTTTCGGTGCTATAGAGGTAGCATGCTCTTCTAAAGTAATCCCACCCATCAGGACATTTGGCTGCCAGTGCTTGGAAAGAATTTCTTATATTTTATCACTGCCTTTACAATCTATAATAAGCTGATCCAATGGAGAAATGTGCAGTATTATTATATCAGTGAACGTAAGTGATTATATAAAAGTTAATGGTTTATTAGCCAGATGGTTTCCTTAATGTTTTTTAAAGTAAATCTAAGTTTATTTGCTGCTGTTGCAGTGGTAAAGATCTAAAAACATGGACATAGAGTCGGATGGAGAGTGTCTCAATTCGGCTCAGTTTTAGAAATATATAGCCTTTCACATGCTAAAGGAGTAGGTTATAGAAAGAGCTTTATCAACACATAGTTACGCTCTAATGAAAACCCTGTTTAACCTACCTTAAGTAAGGGAAACAAATGTTTCTTGAAGCATCACACACACACACACACACACGAAATATAGTCTTGAGCAGCTAATTTTATTGAATATTGTGACCGCTTTGTTCTAAAGTAATGTTTTCACTGATGTTGAAAAATTGTAGCAGAGTTGATGGATGAATTTGTATCTCCAAATATGAGGAGATATATAGTCTGTTACCTGTGTTCGAGACACCATCTGCCCGCTTGTCTCTGTGGTGCCGGGTTAAGATCTAACCCTAACATTTATATACTCAAGCTCTCAAACAAATGTACATGAACACCGGTTGAGCACTGTGACAACAGTTTAATTCTTGCTAATCATAAGCTACATAAAGAATGTATGAATCAAATGCGGACACACTAAAATGTGGTTGAAGTCTTCTCATCTCGGGGCATCAGGTTAATTGAGATTAAGCTGAACACGTCAGGAAGGAGGAATTTCTCTGTTGCAAAGAGGAAAACAATAACACAACTCCTCAGATCATCAGAGAAGTACCCCCTCTAGGCAAGAGGCCATTTAAACTTCTAACGCTCAAAGGACTGTGGGCCCCTCGGGTTCATGACTAGCAGAGGTCTATAAGTTGTTGTATAACGTGTCATGACTCCCAGAGGAATGTGAGTTGCTGGAGTATAACCGGTCATGACTCCCAGAGTTATGTGGGTTGTTGGTGTATGAGCGGTCATGACTCCCAGAGGTATGCAATATGTTGGAGTATGACCGGTCATACATCAACAACTCACAAATCTCTATGAGTCATGACTCCCAGCGGTATGTGAGTTGTTGGTGTATAACCGGTCATGACTCCCAGAGGTATGCGATTTGATGGAGTATGACCGGTCATGATCCATAGAGGTATGTGAGTTGTTGGTGTATAGCCGGCCATGATTCCCAGAGGTTTGTGAGTTGTTGGTGTATAACCGGTCATAACGCCTACAGGTTTGTGAGTTGTTGTTGTTGGACCGGTCATGAATCCCAGAGGTATGTGAGTTGTTGGTGTATAAACCATCATGACTTATATAGGTATATGAGTTGTTGGTGTATAACATGTCATGACTCCCAGAGGTATGTGGGTTATTGGTGTATGACCGGTCATCACTCCCAGAAGTATATGATATGTTGGTGTATAACCTGTCATGATTCCCTGATCTCTGCGAGTTGTTGGTGTAAAACCGGCCATGACACCCATCGGTCGGCGGGTTTTTGGTGTATAATCCGTTATCATTCCCAGAGGTGTGTGAGCTCTTTGTGTATAACCCGTTATGACCCCCAGAGGTGTGTGAGTTCTTGATGCATAACCCGTTATGACTCCCAGAGGTCTATGAGTTGTGTTTATAGCCTGTCATGACTCCGAGAGGTATGTGAGTTCTTGGTGTATAAGCAGTTAATACTCCCAGAAATATGTGAGTTGTTGGTGCATAACCGGTCATAACTCTCACAGGTCTGTGAGTTTTTTGGTGTATAATTGTCGTAATTCTCACAGGTCTGTGAGTTTTTGGTGTATAACCGGCTATAACTTCCACAGGTCTGTGAGTTGTTGGTGTATAACCGGTTACAACTTCCACCGATCTGTAAGTTGTTGGTATATAACTGGTCATGACTGGCACGGGTCTGTGAGTTGTTGGTATATAACTGGTCATGACTGGCACGGGTCTGTGATTTGTTGGTATATAACTGGTCATGACTGCCACAGGTCTGTGAGTTGTTGGTATATAACTGGTCATGACTCCCACGGGTCTGTGAGTTGTTGGTATATAATCGGTCATGACTCCTAGAGGTCTGTATGTTGTTGGTGTAAAACATGTCATGACTCCCATATGTATGTGCGTTATTAGTGTATAACAGCTTCACGAGACTGAAAATGCTACTTGAATGCACGTCTGTAACGTGTCAAAGTTCCCAGCTGTTTGTTCAATGGATTTTGGTTTTGGAAGCTCTAAGCTGATATAACTGGCGCCACTGCCAAGGGCGCACTGCGTGTAGTGAAGAGGTAAAAGCGGTGAGTTCAGTTTCTCTGTAACATATACAACTAGTCTCAGTGAACTGCCTCTCTCTCTCTCTATTCCGCTGGAATGCTCCATCCAACCACCAACTCAAGTTTCACCCGATGGCTCATGGATTTAAATCGGGCATGAGCAACTTTTTTTGTTCACTGGGCAAAAGTAGATTTTTTCCATCTTCCCACATTAAAAAAATAGTAATTTCCTAACCTGATAACCACATAAATATGCTTATAATAGACTACATTTTTAAGATAGGCTAATGCAATTCTAGAATGCAAATTAAATTTAAACTTTTAACGTTTCCAACACATGGTGCAGTTTGTTTTAAATAAACAAAGGTGACTGACCACAGACCAAAAAATGTGTTGCTGTGGATCAGATATGGACCGCATGCGAAGGTTGTCATATGTCAATTAAAAAGCAGTCTGCACCACCGGTATGAAAGCTACCAAATTAGTTGAGTATTGGACACCGGATTTAGATGAAACATATGGAGACTTTTCATATTTCTTACTAAACAAATTTAGGTTTTAACATCTACCTTTCAGACCGAAAGAACATTTTGAAAACTGTGAAGAGCCTATAAGCACATTACCATGTAAAGAAATACAGACTTGTGAACCTGAAATAGAGGAACCAGACTTAGAAGAAGTCATCTACAGTATCATGCTTCTACGAACAGCAAAGCAACTTCAGGTGGAATTGCTGCAGGACTGATTAAGGAAAGTGGTCTAAGTCTATATGAACAGATATGAACACTAATACAACAAATATGGAGAGAGGAAAAACTCCCTAGTGAATTGAGAGAATCATTACTGATCCCAGTATTAAAAAAAGGCGATAAGTTCATTTGTGAAAAGTACAGAAGAATATCATTACTAAAACAAGCTACAAAATACTATCTATTATACTTTTAAATATATTAATACCATACAGCGAGAACATAATGGGAGACTATCAAGCAGGTTTCAGGAAGAATAGATAAACCGTAAACGAAATCTTTTATCTATGTCAAAAAACAGAAAAGTACCTGGAATATGGAAATGAAGTACATAATATATTCATTGACTTTAAAAAATAGTTATGACAGTGTAGATAGGAACAGGTTATGGAAAATTATGAAATAATTTGAAATACCTAACAGATTGATCACTTTGGCCAGAATATGCATGGAGGATGCACATAATATAGATAATATAAAGGAAGAAACGAAAAGATTTTTTTATATATAAGAACAGGTTTCAAACATGATCATACATTATTTTCATTTCTATTCAACCTAGTACTAGAAAAGATCATCAGAAAAGCAAAAGAAGAAACCAGTTCAGAAGAACAAGATAAAATACCAGGTTATGTTTACGACATCGATCTAGTGGGGGAAACTATGTAAGAAGTCACAATAATTGGAAGCACCTGAGAGATATGGCACTAAAAGTGGGCTTGACCATTGGCCTAGATAAGACAAAGTATATGAAGATATTAAGTGGCCAGGGACAGAATGATCAAGGTTTTATAAATGTTGAAGATCAGGAAAGCAGAAACATACAACTGTCTACCCACAACATTTAACATAAACAACATAGTAAGCGAAGAAATTAAAAGCAGAGCACTGATATGGAATAAAATATGCTTCATCTTGCATCATCTGTTAAAATCCAAAATCGTGTCTAAAAACACCAAACAATAATCTACAAAACTATAATAACACCAGGCGTCATGTATAGATCAGAAAAGTGGAATACAACAAGGAAAGAAGAACAAAAATAGCAGGTCTTTCCGAAGAACCTTTGGGCCAAAAAATAATACTAAGATTGGAGAACGGAGAGCTAGAAAGAACACATAACTGCACAACTTATTTAAATCTCAACGAATTATAAATCTCTTGAAACTGAACAGACTACGCTGGTTGGGGCATGTAGAAAGAATGGAAGAGAACAGAGAAAGGAAAAGTATGTACGTACAGGAGATTAAGAAAACAAGACAAAGAGGCAGACAAATACAGAGATGAAAAGACAGCGTATAACAGGACATAATAGGAATTGGTGTCACCAACTGCAGAGAGAAGATTAGGAATATAAAGGGACAGAGACAAACTTTATCTGTAGCAATGGTCCTAATGGTACACCAGGCTGATGAAAAAGAAAGATCTACCTTCCGCTATAATGTGATATAAAACAAAAGGAGAAAAATAAAGCGAGATTTTTAAGAAAACTAAAACTGTCTTACCAGCTCCGGCAAAGGCCGAGACAAACAGTGTAAGGTAACAACGCATTCTCATCTTCCGAGTGAACAGTCTGGAGACGTACTTCTCGTGTCCTTAAGTACTGTGTCGTACGTTTCGTTCATTTACGTTATCTGTCGTTAATCATCATAGGGTAAATTAGATTTGAACGCTGGTAGCCCAGGTACGATCTGGCTGGTAATGAGTATTGACCTTCACCAACTGGTAAAGAAAATGGAAAATTATTACTTTCATTAAAGCTGGCATTATAGTTCTCAAACTTAGAATTTTTAGAGAGAGAAATGTACCTTTTTCAGTCTTTAAACATTCTCTGAACATTATTATTTTTTTTTAAATTACGGACATGCCTTTAAAGAAAAACTGTTGTTTTAAATTTGATCTGACAGTAATTAGATATCGAGTTGCTTGCTTTATGATATCAGTATATATATATAATTTCAAGAAAACAATGTGTCTAGAATGAGGATTTGCATCATAATTTCTATATTTAAGAAGACGACCGACATATACCAGAACATACACCAACATTCACTACACATAACCAAGTCAGCCATTAAATACATGAACGTTTTATTACTCAAACTACATGGATCCTGGTAGTCATAGGTACAATACATAACACAGAATATCAAACACATATCATAAGATATTAACAGGCATGATATCAATATAAGGAATAACTCTTAGCTAACATAACTAAAGAATTAGATAACCGGGGCCTTGGGTATCCTGGCCTGCCCCATCACTTCCATAATACACATTATGTATCTCCAAGTGTACCACTGCAATATGAATACTGCAGCCAATACTGCAAATCCATACCACTATCTCTACACGAATTAATCCATCTGCCTATGCACTTCTGTACCACGCAGCTACTGCTGCCCGAAACACTCCTATTACCCTACACGAAGTTCCACATGTGCTATCGCACTAATACTCACACAGCAACCTTGCTGTGATCTCTCCACGTCTCCGCGAGCTCACCAGTGCTACCGCACCTCTTGATGCAGCTGTTGCTATCAGGATACGTATCTTCAGATACATACTGAAACACATATGATACCCACATGAAATAACAACATTGTGGCATCAGCAGCTGCCATTCAATAAAACAATAATCATCATCAATCATCCAGATATTTCTCCATGTGATCGTTAATTCGACTTGCAACATTCTGCACGCTACACAGATGTATGAACACACACTATGAAGACGGGTGAGGCGAAGTATTCCATAAAAAATCACACAACAGACGAGTATGACTTGCCCCGCCATATTCCTCTAGCTCAAACTCTTCTCTCTTCTCTTTGCTCGTAATATATATATATATATATATATATATATATATATATATATATATATATGTATATATAGCCACCCCGGATCACATGAACGATGATGCTCCGTCAATCGTCGTACACCCGAATAGCCTCGCGTGATCGTTCACACTATTTTGAAGAGGGAAATTAAGATGTTAACGATGTGTCTGGAAAAAAAGTTCGTCACAGACACAATAGAAAAAAAATATGATTATAGCACAGATGTTAAATAATTTTATTCTAGACATAAGTCAACACGAACATGGCATTAGTTGACCTGGTGCTTGTGTGTTTTCAGTAAAACATCTTACATTGTGAAATTAGTTCAGCCAGGTGGGTACTACAAACGCAAAGCCGCATGATGAGTTTTGATTCTGTAAGAGTTTTTCTACTATGGACAACTCGATTTTTCTTTCTTTTTCACGGTGAGTTTTTCATTTTGATTTGTTTTATTTTTCTGATTATACAGTCCGTATTCTGTAATTTGCTCTTTTGTTTACCAAGATAAACTTCACTGCTCTTTGATCAACTACTGTTTCTGAACTGCTGTTATATAGCTCAAATCTTTTATCGCTCTTTCTATAAACCTTGTTTAGTAGTGCATTCCTTTGTGTTCTGTTAGTTCAGCTGCTTTTAATTTCTTTTTTTTCCTTATGCTATTTATTTTAATCATCATCAGCTGACAATAAATTGGGATTTACAGAAAAAGAACTCATTAAAAAAATAGCATTGTTGTTTAACGGTACTGAATAATTTAAAAAGCTACTCTACATGTGTTTTACCTCTACATGGAAAAAAATAGAATAAAATAAAACAAGTGGATCATTTCGCTGTGACTTGTAAGAATTTGTGACTTATAAAAGGCTGTGTTCAGAAGTGCGCATGATGGAGTGCAGATAATGTTTAAATCTAGACTTGTGATGTGTGATAGATGAATCGTAAAAGTGAGTGGGGTGGATTGTGGGATAGAGAGAACTGCAGAAAGGAAAGAGAGTGATATAGTGGTAATCTAGCCGATAGAGGGTGGGATAGGTGATTGTAATTGGGGTAGATATCCATATCTCATACCAAGAGTTCCTCTTGAGAAGCGTTACATACAGGAATATGGGACGCTGGAATCACATATTTTAAATTCGATATTCAGCTGCTCCTAACATTCCCGTCTATTTAAATCATATCCCATCTGCATTAAGCTCCACTTCTTTCGCACTTACAACACATAGTTCAGAACCTTCTCACGGCATTATATGACAACCTCTCTACAATCACCATCCCCCCAACCACCTTTTGCGAACATCCTGTCAAACATCGCAAGTCTCCACTGAAACATCCTCTACACTATATGTAGCATGGCCTTGTAAGTAACGATTATTGTTGTTATTATTATCATTAATGAATATGATTATGAAAATATACTGTAAAGATAATGGTAACATCGAATAGCGACAGATAAAAGTAGGTAGAGAAAGGAAGAAAAAGGTATAAAACATCCATGACACTAGAACAAGACGCGGACAAAAGTGGAAACAGTGACTAGAAAAAGACGAGACTCAGAGACACTGAGATATAAGTAGTAATACAAGGGAATGACGCCAGAAAGTAGGGTGGTCTAGTGATTACAACGCAGTGACTGGACGTTGACACGTGTAAACAAAATACCCCCTCTCTTTCTTTTACCCACCCCTCTCTTTCTCCTACCCCCTCTCTTTCTCTTACCCCTCCTCTCTTTCTCATACCGCCTCTCTTTCTTTCCCCCATCTCTTTCTCTGACCCCACTCTTTCTATTACCCCTCTCTCTTTCTCTTCCACCTCTCTTTCTCTTACCCCCTCTCTTTTTCTCTTCCCCCTCTCTTTTCTCCCCCCTCCCCTGCCGAATTCTTTTTTTTTAAACCCTAGAGCGTATTGGAAAGATTTTAAAAAGCAATGAGGGAAAGTACGTTGCTAGGAAGGAGGGACAGGAAGATACTAGGAAGGAGTGAAAGGAAGTTGCTAGGAAGGAAGGAAAGGAAGTTGCTAAGAAGGAGGGAAAGGAAGATGCTAGGAAGGAGGGAAAGGAAGTTGCTAGGAAGGAGGGAAAGGAAGTTGCTAGGAAGGAGAGAAAGGAAGTTGCTAGGAACATCGTAAGTATCCGAAAAGGGGTGGAGATGAGAGAGAAAAGTTATGAAGGGGCTATGGATGTCATATGAGGGGCAAGTGGTGATCAGCTTGAAAACTTTTTGAATTAAATTCTCTGAAGCAGTCAACAACAAAGATAAATATAAAACTTTAACAAAAGAAGTACGAAGAAACATAAGAAAAGACAAAAAACAATACATACAAGATTGTTGTGAAAGAATAGAAGAACATCAGAAGTGTGGAAGAGATAGTGAAATGTTTAAAGAAATGAAGACATTGACGAGAAATGTCACACCTAAGCTAAATGTAATTTGTGATGAGATGGGGAATACCCTGACAGAGACAGAGGAAATTCTAGACAGATGGAAGGAATATTGCAAAAGAATGTATGAAACAACCGACTGTGGAAGCAGAAATCAACAGTGTGAATTATTATTGGAGGAGAAAGAACCCGAACCGACAATGGAAGAAGTTTTATGGGCAATAAAGAATCTGAAAAATGGTAAATCACCAGGATGTGATGAGATAACAGCTGAATTTATTAAAGCAGGAGGAAAGGAGTGTGCAACAATCTATCATGCACTATGTAAAAAGATATGGCATTCAGGTGTTTGGCCAAAAGAATGGAAAAGAACTGTATTCATACCACTGCCAAAAAAGGGTAACCTGAAATTATGCACCAACTACAGAACTGTTGCCCTGATTAGTCATGCCAGTAAAATTCTGTTAAAAATCATAATGGGTAGACTTCGAAAGAAAATAGAAGAAGAAGTCAATATGGTCCAAGCTGGTTTCAGGCAAGGAAGAGGATCAAGAGATCATATATTCGATCTAAGATTAATAATAGAGAAATGCAGAGAGTTTAATGTGAATCTATATTTATCCTTTAAAACTACTCAAAGGCATTTGATTGTGTACAACACCAGAAACTTTGGGAAATAATGGAAAAAATGGGATTTCCAACACATTTGATACAATTAACATCACTGCTGTATCTAGATCAACAAGCAGCAGTAAGAATAAATGGTGAAACAACAACTTGGTTTGACATAAAACAAGGGGTCCGTCAGGGGTGCATATTGTCACCATATTTATTTAACTTGTATACTGAAAATATAATGAGGAATGTTAGAGAAATGTAGACAAAGAATATTACGATGCCATAACAGTTGGAGGTTATGAAATACCAGAGATTAGATATGCTGATGACACAGTATTGCTGTCCACAAAACAAAAAGGAATGGAAAAACTAATTATGTCAGTCCGCAAGAACAGCGAAGAGCAGAACCTCAATCTTAATGCAAAGAAAACTAAATTGATGACAACTGACAAAACAAACAAGGCAACTGAAATATTTATCAATGAGGAAAAACTGGAAGAAGTGGAGAGTTTTGAATATCTTGGATCGCTACTAACTAATAATGGAGATACAATGAGGGAAATTAAAAGGAGGACATCTATCGCTCTTCAGAAAGTAAAACAAATAAAGAATCTGTGGAGAGGAGCAGACAGAACCACAAAAATAAGATTTTTAAGGGCATGCATCTTTCCCATAGCAACATATGCCTGTGAGACCTGGACACTTAACAAAACAGCTGAGAAACACATAAATGCCTTTGAATGTAAATGCTACAGAAGAGTTCTCCAAATATCGTGGACACAAAAAAGAACAAATATATCCATACTACAATAGCTTAATATTGAAGAAGGCTGGCTAGTGAAGAGGATTAAAGAGAGAAAACTGAAATATTTTGGACACATTAAACGTCATGATAATTTAGAGAAGACCGTATTGGAAGGATACATAATGGGAAAAAGAAAAAGAGGAAGACCAAGACGAAGATGGCTGCAAGACATCGTTGACGATCTGGAAATGGACGCAACAGCAGCAGGCCATCTTGCTCACAACCGAGAGGCCTACAGGAGTGCTGTTTGGAAGGCAAAGTTCCGCAAAGGACATGCAAATGAATGAATGAATGAATGAAGTCCTTATTATCACATCTCTATATTACTTACCTGTACTAGTTCTGTCGAGTGGTTCACCCTTTCCCTAGTTTCTATAATTCTGAATGATTTGTCCTGTACTGGCCCAAACTTAAGTGTCTTCAACGTCTTTGTCGTTTCCATCGATAAAGACACGTAAATCTAAAATAGAAGTACACAAACAGTGTTAGGTCTTAAATGTATGAAAACTTAGTCCACGTCGCCATGAGACGCAAACAGTAGATACAAAATTCGCTTCCTGATCTCGTACCTCATTTCTCTCCTTGGTTAACTGATTGCTTTGTTTGGTCTTTTATACTATCACAGAGTGAAATAAATACATTAAAAACAAATTAAAGCGTCTTAATGTTTATTTATCAAAGCAGATTCATCGTACTGGAACGGATTACCAAACTTCATATTTTACAACAAGAAGAAAAATGTAAATTCTCCAAGATTAACCTTCTTACTCTTCTGCCAAAGACCTGGCGAAACAATCTTCTACCGCTGTTTCTATCTCTACAAGTTTTCCTACGAGACTCTGACACTTTGCCTGCCACACTATAAGAGATTTCATTGTGAAAAAGAAAAGATAAATCTTGTGCGTGTGCAATTTTATTAACATCTGCTGTAATCCTCGCCTAAACAAAACATAATTTAAATAATAATAATAGCAATAATAATAGTAATGTTTGATTTTACTCTGTTTTGAAAAAATGGCCACAGCAACAACAAGCAAGATTTGTGTTGTTCCTGTTTTCTTGCTTGGCTCCCTTTAAGTGTGATGCTAGTTCCACCCTTCAATGTTGTTGAGCTGGTCCTGACAGTTGCTCTCCGCGTGACTTTGTCTTTCAAAAGCTCTTCCCAGACCTCTACCCCAGGCTGATAGAAAGATTTCCGGCAGATAACTTACAATTATCTTTCCATCATAGTGTTTTTTTTTTCTTTGGTTTCGTACGTGGCTTTATTCTCTCTTAAAATTCGACATATAAACTGTGGTTTGGGTCTTGGCTGCTGTCAGTTATTGTTATATTCATTGACCGTATTAAACTTATACTAATTACTGTTATCATTATGATTGGAATCTTAATGTGCTTGACAATTATGATTATTATCATATTTATATTTCCTATCATCGTTATTATGTCTTGGTTATTGTGTGAGACTGTTGTCTCGACTCCTGTTTCTGTTGAAAGATGATCAGAGCCGACGATTGCTGTTTAAGATGGTGAGGTTACCTTCTTAAAGTAGGCAGCAATAACTTTACCCCTTTGGTTCCGCCTGGTTCCACTAGGATTTCTTTACAGCAGCTCATATAAGGTGGAAGATCAACAGATATTTGTTCATGCAATTTCTTTAATTTCAACATCGCTGTAAAGAGCCTCTATCTCCAGAATACCTGTAATTACATTTCAGTAACAATTTTCCTTTTTGTTCTGTGGAATAACTTATATGTTGCTAATAAATATGGAAGTAATAAAAAAATCTCTGGTGACTTCTCGTTTGACACTGAGAGAAACAAGCTTTTGATATGACAGGAAACATCTATGACAGCAAAATTTGAAGACTGATATAAATGCTAAACGAAACGACGTATAGTAAATGAATATACGTAAAATTACTAAATAAAAAAAAAGACTAGTTACTAAAGTCAGAGTAATAGAAGAAATATGTATTACAAGAGTTTTCACACTTGCGCGTTATCGTAGTTGGCATTTTCAGTGATGTAGAGATAGCATGATTTTATAGAGTAATTCGAAGCACTAGGACATATGGTTTCCAGTTCTGGAAAATAAATCTTTTTTTTTTGGAGATTTGTGTCACTCCCTTTACAATCTGTAATAATCTGATTAAACAAAGAAATGGTCAGCCTTATTATGTCAGTCACTTTAAGTAGCGGTGTGAAAATTATTGGCTGATTATTGTGTTTCCTGATGATCTTTTATGCAAAGTTAATGTTATTACAGGGTATGAAGTGGTAAAGATCTAAAAACATGAAAATCGAGTCGGACAGAGAGTGGCCTGTTGCGGCTGAGTTTTATGAATGTACTTGTAGGTTACCCGGCGTTACCCGGGAATTTATTAATTATTAATGTTACGGAGTAGATTTGAGATCACGATGTTTCTCCCACGGACAATTTTATGTTGCTTGCTCAAGGGTGGATTCACCCAAGAATTTATCTATTCTTGCTCCTGGACGTGAAACTAAAAATGTTGTCTATAATCAAGTTTTGAGTTAAATTAAAATAAAAGTGAATTTGTAAAAGACTTTACTCTATAGTTTCTAGACTGTCCCTGTGACTTGCTGATCGTGATCGAGACCGAAAGTCTCACTGGAAATTGCAATCTCTTAAAGCTAAAAGGGGAATGAGTCGGAATGAGTGTATCAGTGGGATAAGAATTACTTCACCCTCTCCCTTTCCTGTTAAGTTAGTCGCCTCAATTACATTGTCCAGCATCTTCTTTACACACAGCATTGTGCCGTTTCAAAGATTTGGCAGGTCGAGGTTGCGTAGTAATATAATTTGAGCTCCCGCACTAATTTTCACCCGCTCTCACATCCCCCAAGCCCCCATGCCGATGGGTGATGAACTTGGACGTTAACGGCATCGGGAGTGTCACTACTCATCTCAGCGACAACGAAAACTATGGATTCGACACTAATATCGGTCGTCATCGATTAAATGTAACACCGTGCCTTTTTCACCAGAGTATAAGTCATATATGTACCAAGTTTTGTTGAAATTGCTCCAGGCGATTCAGAGTTATACTGGAACACACATACACAAGTACACCCATTTTATATAGACACATTTCTTTTAGACGCTAAAGTAGTATGCTTTAAAATGAGCTACATTATCATAGAGAACGCTCTAATAAATACCACATTACCCTACCGAAAGTAAGGGAGAAAAAAATGTTTCTTGAAGATCGCAAATACACGATATACAATCTTGACAAGATAATTTCATTGATCCTTGTAACTGCTTTGTTCTAAAGTCACAGTTACATTCGTCTTGAAAAACTGTAACAGAGTTGATGGATGATTTGCTCTCTCAACATTTATATATATATATATATATATATATATATATATATATATATATATATATACATATATATATATATATAAAATAAATGGAAGTGTGTATGTGTGTTTGTATGTATGCATGTATGTATGTATGAATGTATGTTCTAACATCATTCTGGACCGCTTAGAGCATTTTCAACCACACTTGGTGCACATATGATGTAAATATGGGGTTTAGATATAAAAAGTGTCACATACTTTGCTCTAAATTGAAGTAGAAAAAAAAAATAATGGCCTAAGGGAGATAATCGTGAAATAGAGCGGTGCTGGTCTAAGAGCAACATGTGTAGCCCCCTACAGCACGTCGAAATAATTTTCATGATGTAAATAATTTTGATGATCTTTGTTTTAATAATATTAGGAAACATAAATTTTAACTTTGCTTTTTCTTTATGTTTATATTAGCTTTTTGTTGTATTCTATAGCAGATTTCATTGCTCCGTGACAGTGTGCTCTTTTCTTATTTTTTTTTTCAAGTTAGATTTTCAAATTTTTGAGAGAAGGAGAGAGAGAGAGAATGAGATAGAGTGGTAAGCAGAGAGGGGGAGAGAGATGGAGTAAGGGGAGAGAGAGGAGAGGCAAAAAGTGAGAGAGATTGAGAGAGAGGAGACAGCATAACTTTGGAAAGCCTGCAGCAACTTCAACCAAACTTGGTATTCATATTGCTTAGAATCTGAAAACAATACTGTGGGGGTAAGAGACCCTAGTAGCCCTGGGTAAGACACCCTAGTAGCCCTGGGTAAGACAACCTAGTAGCCCTGGGTAAGACACCCTAGTAGCCCTGGGTAAGACACCCTAGTAGCCCTGGGTAAGACACCCTAGTAGCCCTGGTAAGACACCCTAGTAGCCCTGGGTAAGACACACTAGTAGCCCTGGGTAAGACAACCTAGTAGCCCTGGGTAAGACAACCTAGTAGCCCTGGGTAAGACACACTAGTAGCCCTGGGTAAGACAACCTAGTAGCCCTGGGTAAGACACACTAGTAGCCCTGGGTAAGACAACCTAGTAGCCCTGGGTAAGACACACTAGTAGCCCTGGGTAAGACACACTAGTAGCCCTGGGTAAGACAACCTAGTAGCCCTGGGTAAGACACACTAGTAGCCACACTAGTAGCCCTGGGTAAGACAACCTAGTAGCCCTGGGTAAGACACTAGTAGCCCTGGGTAAGACAACCTAGTAGCCCTGGGTAAGAACCTAGTAGCCCTGGGTAAGACACACTAGTAGCCCTGGGTAAGACACACTAGTAGCCCTGGGTAAGACAACCTAGTAGCCCTGGGTAAGACACACTAGTAGCCCTGGGTAAGACACACTAGTAGCCCTGGGTAAGACAACCTAGTAGCCCTGGGTAAGACACACTAGTAGCCCTGGGTAAGACAACCTAGTAGCCCTGGGTAAGACAACCTAGTAGCATTGGGTAAGACAACCTTGTAGCCCTGGGTAAGACACCCTAATAGCCCTGGGTAAGACAACCTAGCACCTGTAGGTATGCCTGTGGGATAATCGATACGACTGATAAATAGGCCAGTGTAGGAAGGGATGTAACTCCCGTTATATTTATGTACCTTCGGCTTGTGTCCCGTGTTAGATTCATTGAAATGAGTAGAACCCTCTGGAAATTTGTAGAAATCATTATCCCCCGTTCTTTGACTCATGATGTTCGAGGAAATTCCAGCACCCACCTCAATCTTAGATGGTCGTATATAAAGTAAGCTAACTCGGCAAGTCTTCCAGTTTATCATCTTTCGGTGAATGCGACAGTTTCATTTCGCTCTTTTACTGTATTGTATCACAGTGTTTCCTTGACTTATACTCATTCCGACGGATCTCGCTTTTAACTTTAAGAGAATGCAGCTTCCAGTGAGACTTGCGTTCTTGATCACGATCAACAATTCAGAAGGACAGTCTATTAAGTACTGTGAAGTGGATTTGAGATCGCCATTTTTCTCCCACGGATAACTTTATGGTGCTTGCTCAAGTGTGGGTTCAGGCAAGACTTTATTTATTCTTGCTCCTGGAGATGATACTAAAAATGTTGAATGTAATCAGGTTTTGAGTTAAATTAATATTATAGTGAATTTGTAAAAGACTTTACTCTATAATTTATATGACGTATACATACTTTTACATACCTGTAAATAAAACTACTTTGATATTACACTATAGACAGAATTTATTCTTTTTCCTGTCTAATAGAAGATAGTGTTTGTGTGTCATGATGTTGTTTGTTAGATTTAGAGTTAAACAACTATTGGAGTAATTATCTCTCATTTGCCTTGTTCTGTATCACTTTCATCTCCAATAGAGCAGGCAAATAATGGGTGATATAGTTTAAAAGATTCACTGATATACATTTATAGATTCCAGTAAATGTAGCGCCCCAGTCATCCAGGTGTAGAAACTGGTACCTGACTTCTTCTGAAGTTGGAGAAGGAAAGGCGGCCAGGAAATCACCTGGCAACTCCGGGTAATCATCTAGAAAAGTAGCTCAGCTTTACGGAAATGTGAATGTAGATCATTTTTCCGTCTCAGTTATACCCATTTTGTAACAGAATTTGATGTTCACGCTTTGCTTCATTGCATTGTGACCATACCTCACATACTAACAAAGTTGGACTGCCCACAGCGGTCTCACCCTGTTAGTCACGTGTACTCCATGCAAGGTGGCGCTTCTCGATGTGTCTCTGGAGAGCTATATGCATGGCCAGGCACCTGGATCATCCTGTCGTAGAGAAATCGGACCATTCATCCCATATTAATTACTGTATGAGTATATAATTATACACGCAATAATTAGTGCTTAAGTATATAACTATACACGAAGCACCGCAGTAAAGCTGTGATACCAACATGTATAAAATAGGAAAGAGTAGGAGCAGCTTTATCACTTAACGATTACAAAGTTGTGACGTCTCGGCGTGAACCTTAATCATACAAAAACATACTGGACAAAGAAATAGAGAGACAGGAGATAAGTAAAAAGAGTATATGAGTAAAAGTATGTAATAACATTAACTTTCCAATAAAAGATCATAAAAAAACACAATAATCAACCAATAACTTTCACACCGCTACTTAAAGTGACTGACATAATAAGGCTGACCATTTCTTTGTTTAATCAGATTATTATAGATTATAAAGGGAGTGACACAAATCTCCAAAAAAGATTTCTTTTCCAGAACTGGCAACCAAATGTTCTAGTGGTTGGAATTACTCTAGAAAATCATGCTATCTCTACATCACTGAAAATGCCAACTACGATAACGCGATATATTTCTTCTGTTACTCTGACTTTAGTAACTAGTTTTTTTTTTATTTAGTAATTTTACATATATTCATTTTCTATACGTCGTTTCGTTTAGCATTTATTTCAGTCTTCAAATTTTGCTGTCATCGATGTTTCCTGTCATATCAGAAGCTTGTTTCTCTCAATGTAAATTGATAAGTCACATGGGATATTTTTTAAAAATTATTTTCATATTTATTAGCAGCTCATAAGTTATTCCACAGAACAAGAAGGAAAATTGTTACTGAAATGTGATTACAGGTATTTTGGAGATAAAGGCTCTTTACAGCGATGTTGAAATTAAAGAAATTGCATGAACAAGTATCTGTTGATCTTCCACCTTATATGGCATGCTGTACAGAAATCCTAGTGGAACCTGGCTCTTTATAGCGATGTTGAAATTAAAGAAATTGCATGAACAAATATCTGTTGATCTTCCACCTTATATGGCATGCATTACAGAAATCCTAGTGGAACCAGGCTTTTTATAGCGATGTTGAAATTAAAGAAATTGCATGGACAAATATCTGTTGATCTTCCACCTTATATGGCATGCTGTACAGAAATCCTAAGGAACCAGGCGGAACCTAAGTGGTAAAGTTATTGCTGCTTACTTTAAGAAGGTAACCCCACCATCTTAAACAGCAATCGTCGGCTCTGATCATCTTTCAACAGAAACAAGAGTCGAGACAACAGTCTCACACAATAACCAAGACATAATAACGATGATACGACATATAAATATGATAATAATCATAATTGTCAAGCACATTAAGATTCCAATCATGATGATAACAGTAATAAGTATACGTTTAATACGGTCAATGAATATAACAAGATGTGACAGCAGCCAAGAACCAAACCACAGTTTATATGTCGAATTTTAAGAGAGAATGAAGCCACGTAGGAGACCAAAGAAAAAAAAAACACTATGATGGAAAGATAATTGTAAGTTATCTGCCGGAAATCTTTCTATCAGCCCGGGATAGAAGTGTAGGAAGAGCTTTTGAAAGACAAAGTCACGCGGAGAGCAACTGTCAGGACCAGGTCAACAGCATTGTAGGGGAAACTAGCATCGTACTTAAAGCAAGCCATGCAAGAAAACAGGAACTTACAACACACAAATCTTGCTTGTTGTTGCTGTGGCCATTTTTTCAAAACAGAGTAAAATCAAACATTACTATTATTATTGCTATTATTATTATTTAAATTATGTTTTGTTTAGGCGAGGATTACAGCAGATGTTAATAAAATTGCACACGCACAAGATTTATCTTTTCTTTTTCACAATGAAATCTCTTATGGTGTGGCAGGCAAAGTGTCAGAGTCTCGTAGGAAAACTTGTAGAGATAGAAACAGCGGTAGAAGATTGTTTCGCCAGGTCTTTGGCAGAAGAGTATGGAGGTAAGTCTTGGAGAATTTATTTGTTTCTTCTTGTTTTAAAATATGAAGTTTGGTAATCCGTTCTAGTACGATGAATCTGCTTTGATAAATAAACATTAAGACGCTTTTACCTTTTTTATGTATTTATTTCACTCTTTGATGGTATAAAAGACCAAACAAAGCAATCAAGTAACCAAGGAGAGAAATGAGGTACGAGATCAGGAAGCGAATTTTGTATCTATTGTTTTGCGTCTCATGGCGACGTGGTCTAGGTTTTCATAAATTTAAGACCTAACACTGTTTTTGTACTTCTATTTTAGATTTACGTGTCTTTATCGATGGATACGACAAAAACGTTGAAGACACTTAAGTTTGGGCCAGTACAGGACAAATCATTCAGAATTATAGAAACTAGGGAAAGGGTGAACCACTCGACAGAACTAGTACAGGTAAGTAATATAGAGATGTGACTACGAGTATTGCTTTAGAGCATTTAATTGAAAACATTTTCAAGCTGATCACCACTTGGCCCTCATATGACATCCATAGCCCCTTCATAACTTTTCTCTCTCGTCTCCACCCCCTTTCGGTAGTTACAATATTCTCAGCAACTTATTTTCCCTCCTTCCTAGTAACTTCCTATCCCTCCTTCGTAGCAACTTCATATCCCTCCTTCCTAGCAACTTCCTATCCCTCCTTCCTAGCAACTTACTTTCCCTCCTTCCTAGCATCTTCCTTTCTCTCCTTCCTAGCAACTTACTTTCCCTCCTTCTTAGCATCTTCCTTTCCCTCCTTCCTAGCAACTTACTTTCCCTCCTTGCTTTCTAAAATCTTTACAATACGGTCTAGGGCTTAAAAATAAGAATTAGACGGGGGGGGGGGGGGGGAGAGAAAGAGAGTGGAAGAGAAAGAGAAGTGGTAAGAGAAAAAGAGGAGGAAGACACAGAGAGAAAAGGTAAGGGAAAGAGAGGGGGAAGAGAAAGAGAGAAGAGGTAAGAGAAAGAGAGAGGGAAGGGAAAGAGAGAAGAGGTAAGAGAAAGAGAGGGGGAAGAGAAAGAGAGAAGAGGTAAGAGAAAGAGAGGGGGAGGAGAAAGAGAGGGGGAGGAGAAAAAGAGGGGACAGAAAGAGAGGGGCTAAGAGAAAAAGAGGAGGGGTAAGAGAAAGAGAGGTGTTAAGAGAAAAAGGCGGGAAAGAAAAAGAGGGGGGTATTTTGTTTACACGTGTCAACGTCAAGTCACCGCTTTGTTATCACTGGACCATCCTACTTTCTGGCGTCTTTCCCTTGTATTACGTATATCTCAGAGTCACTGAGTCTCGTCTTTTTCTATTCACTGTTTCCACTGTTTACTTTTGTCCACGTCTTGTTCTAGTGTCATGGAAGTTTTATACCTTTTTCTTCCTTTCTCTACTTACTTTTATCTGTCGCTGTTCCATGTTATCATTTTCTTTACAGCATATTTTCATAAGCATATTCATTAATAATTATAATAACAACAATAATCATTACTTACAATGCCATGCTACATATAGCGTAGAGGATGTTTAAGTGGAGACTTGCGATGTTTGACAGGTTGTTCGCAAAATGTGGTTGGGGGGGAATAGTAACTGTAGAGAGGTTGTCATCTGATGCTGTGAGGAAGTTCTGAACTATGTGTTACAAGTGAGAAAGGAACCGAACTTAACGCAGAGGAAATATGATTTAAATAGAGGGGAATGTTAGGAGCAGCTGAATATCGAGTTTAAAATATGTGATTCCAGCGTCCCATATTCATGTATATAATTCTTCTTCATATGAACTCTTGGTATGAAATATGGATATCTACCCAAATTATAATCACATATCCAAACATCTCCCGGCTAGATTACCACTGCACCACTCTCTTTCCTTTCTGCAGTTCTCTCTATCCCACAATCCACCCTACTCGCTTTTACGACTCATCTATCACCCATCACAAGTCTAGATTTAAACGTTCTCTGCACTCCATCATGCGCACTTCTGAACACAGCCTTTTATAAGTCACAAATTCTTCAAGTCACACTAAGTGCTCCATTTATTTTATTTTATTCTATTTTTTTCATTGGAGAGTCAAAACACATGTAGAGTAGCTTTTTAAATTACTCAGAACCATTAAACAACAGTGCTATTTTATTTTAATGAGTTCTTTTTCTGTAAATGCCATATTATTTTCAGCTGAGGATGATTAAAATAAATAACATAAGAAAAACAAAAGAAATTGAAAGAAACCGAACTAACAGAGCACCAAAGAATGCACTAGTAAAGAAGGTTTATAGAAAGAGCGATAAAAGAAGATTTGAGCTATATAACAGCAATTCAGAAACAGTATTGATCAAAGAGCAGAGAAGAACCACCAGGAGTTTATAAATTCACATTTATTTTTAATAACATTAACAGCATATTCACATCTGAAGCAAGGATCAGACAAAAAGTGTGCAAGAAGCTGTTAACTGGATAAAGGTAAAATTAAGAATGATCTTAAAACTGAAAGAAAAATTGTTACAACCAAATTGTTTCATTAATTATGAAATTTGGATACGCTAGGAAAGACATGGAAAGTGACTAAATAGATGAAGAAGAAATTTTATCCAATGATAAACAAACTTTGCAGAAACATATATCTTGGTAAACCAAAGGAGCAAATTATAGAATATGGACTATAAAATCATAAAAATAAAACAAATCAAAATGATAAGCTCACCGTGAAAAAGAAAAAAAAAATATCGAGTTGTCCGTCGTAGAATAACTGCTACGGAATCAAAGCTCCTCATACTGCTTTGCGCTTATGGTACCCACCTGGCTGAACTAACTTGACAATGTAAGATGTTTTTCTGAAACACACAAGCACCAAGTCAACGAATGGCATGTTCGTGTTGAACTATGTCGACAATAAATGATTTATCATCTATACTATAATAATAATTTTTTCTATTGTGCCTTTGAAGAACTTTTTTTTTCCAGACACATCGTTAACATCTTAATTTTCCTCTTCAAGATAGTGTGATCGATCATGCGAGGCTATCTGGGTGTACGACGGTGGACGGAACATCATCGTTCACGTGATCCAGCCTGGCAGATCACACACACACACACACACACACACACACACACATATATATATATATATATATATATATATATATATTGCAAGCAAAGAGAAGAGAGAAGAGTTTGAGCTATAGGAATATGGCTGGGCAAGTCAGACTCCTCTGTTTTGTGATTTATATGGAATAGTTCGCCCCAGTCGTCTTCATATTATGTGTTCATATATCTGTGTAGCGTTCAGAATGTGCATGTCGAGTTCACGATCATATGGAGAAATATCTTGGTGATTGATGATGATTATTGTTCTATTCAATGGCGCATGTTGATGCCACAATGCTGTTATTTCATGTGGATATTATATATGTATCTGGAGATACGTATCCTGGCAACAACAGCTGCATCAAGAGGTGCGGTAGCACCGGTGAGCTCGCGGATACGTGGAGAGTGCACAGCAAGGTTGCTGTGTGATTATTAGTGCGTTAGCACATGTGGAACTTCATGTAGGGTAGTAGGAGTGTTCCGGGCAGCAGTAGCTAAGTGATGGAGAAGTGCATAGGCACATAGATTAATTCGTGAAGAGATAGTGGTATAGATTTGCAGCACTGGCTGCAGTATTCATATTGCAGTGGCACATATTGAGATACATAATGTGTATTATGAAAGGGGTGGGGCAAGCCAGTATACCCAAGGCCCCGGTTATCTAATTCTTTAGTTATTGTCAGCTAAGAGTTATTGCTTATATTGATATCATGCTTGTTAATATCTTATATGTGTTAGATATTCTATGTTATGTAATGTACCTGTGACTACCAGGATCCATGTAGTTTGAACAATAAAACGTTCATGTATTTAACGGCTGACTTTGTTGTGTGTTGTGAATGTTGGTGTATGTTCTGGTATATGTAACATGAAGCCAACTGGCATGCAGTAATCTTGGGAGGTGTAACCTGGGTTGTCGTCGGCTTCTTAAATATAGAAATTATGATGCAAATTCTCGTTCTGGACACATTTTTTTCTTGATATTATACATGTTTTTATATAATTATATCATAAAGCAAGCAACTCGACGTCTAATTACTGTCGTCTAATTTAAAACAACAGGTTTTCTTTAAAGGTATGTCCGTAATTAAAAAAAATAATAATGTTCAGATAAAGTTTAAAAATTGAAAGAAGGTACATCTCTCTGGCTAAAAATTCTCAGTTTGAGAACTATTGTCTGGAGGACGTTTAATGCCAGCTTTAATGAAAGTAATAATTTTTAATTTTCTTTACCACTTGGTCACGCCCAATACTCATTACCAAACCAGATGGTACCTGGGCTACCAGCGTTCAAAGCTAATTTACCATTGATGATTATCGACAGATAAATTAAATGAACGAAATGTACGACACAGTACTTAAGGACACGAGAAGTACGTCTCCAGACTGTTTACTCGGAAGATGAGAATGCGTTGTTTCCAGCTACTGTTTGTCTCGGCCTTTGCCGGAGCTGGTGAGACAATTTTAGTTTTTTTAAAAATCTCGCTGTAATTTTCTCCTTTCTCTATTCTTTTCCATTCTCTCTACATGCCACAACCAGTGTAATCTGTTAGTTTCAAAAGATTTATAATTCGTTTGGATTTAAATAAGTTGTTCAGTTATGTATTCTTTCTAGCTCTCCATTCTCCACTCTTGGTATCATTTACTGGCCCAAAGGTTCTTCTTAGGACCTTGTTCACAAAGACCTGCTATTTTGTTCTTCTTTCTTTGTTGTACTCCATTTTTCTGATCTATACATGGTGTTATTATAGTTTTGTAGATTTGTAGATTTATTTTGTAGATTTTGTAGATTTATTATAGTTTGGTGTTTTGGATTTTAACAGATAATGTAAGATTTTATTCCATATCATTACTCTGCTTTTAATTTCTTCGCTTGCTATATTGCTTATGTTAAATGTTGTAGGTAGACAGTTGTATGTTTCTGCTTTCCTGATCTTCAACATTTATATAACCTTGATCATGCTGTCCCTGTCCAATTGATATCTTCATATACTTTGTCTTATGTAGGCCAATTTTCAAGCCCACTTTTAATGCCATATCTCTCAGGTGCTTGCAATTATTGTGACTTCTTACATAGTTTCCCCCACTAGATCGATGTCGTAAGCATATCCTAGTATTTTATTTTGTTCTCCTGAACTGGTTATTTCTTCCGCTTTTCTGGTGATCTTTTCTAGTACTAGGTTGAATAGACATGAAAATAATGTACGATCTTGTGTTAAACCTGTTCTTATATATAAAACAAATCTTCTGACTTTCTTCCTTTATATATTACTATTCTGTGCATCCTCCATACATATTCTGGACAAATTTATCTATTTATTAGGCATCTCAAATTATTTCTTAATTTTCCATAACCTGTTCCTATCTACACTGTCATAACTATTTTTTAAAGTCAATGAATATACCATATTCCAGGTATTTTTCTGTTTTTTGACGTCTCCCACTATGTTCCCGCTGTATGGTTTTAATATAATTAAAAGTATAATAGATAGTATTTTGTAGCTTGTTTTAGTAAGGATATTCTTCTGTACTTTCCACAAATGAACCTATCGCCTTTTTTAAATACTGGGATCAGTAATTATTCTCTCAATTCACTAGGGAGTTTTTCTTCTCTCCATATTTGTTGTATCAGTGTTCATATCTGTTCATATAGACTTAGACCCCTTTCAGTCCTGCAGCAATTCCATCTGAAGTTACTTTGCTGTTCGTAGAAGCATGATACTGTAGATGACTTCTTCTAAGTCTGGCTCCTCTATTTCAGGTTCACAAGTCTGTATTTCTTCGCTTGGTAATGTAATTATAGGCTCTTCACAGTTTAGTAGTTTTTCAAAATGTTCTTTCTATCTGAAAGGTATATGTTAAAACCTAAATTTGTTTAGTAAGAAAGATGAAAAGTCTCCTCGTGTTTCATCTAAAACCGGTGTCCAAAACTCAACACAGTTGGTAGCTTTCATAAGGTGGTGCAGACTGCTTTTTAAGTGACATATGGCAACCTTCGCATGCTGTCCATATCAGATTCACAGCAACACATTTTGTGCTCTGTGGTCAATCATCTTTGTTTATTAAAAGAAACTGCAACATTTGCTGGAAACGTTAAAATTGTCAATTTAATTTGCATTCTAGAATTACATTAGCTTGACTTAAAAATGTGGTCTATAATAAACATATTTATGCGACTATCAGGTTAGTAAATTCACATTTTTTTTAATGTGGGAAGATGAAAAAAGTATATTTTTGCCACGTGAACAAAAAAAAAGTTGTTCATGCCCGATTTAAATCAAAGAGCGATCGGGCGATACTTGAGCTGAGTGTTGGAGGGAGCATTCCAGCGGAACAGAGAGAGAGGCAGTTCACTGAGACTAGTTATATATGTTACAGATAAACTGAACTCACCGCTTTTACCTCTTCATCACCTGCATCGCGCCCTCGGGAGTGCCCTCAGTTATATCAGCTTAGAGCTTCAAAACCAAACTCCACCAACAAACAGCTGGGAAGTTTGACACGTTACAGACGTGGCACATTCGACTAGCATTTTCAGCCTCGTGAAGCTGTTATTCACCAATAACTCACAGACCTCTGGGAGTCCTGACCGGTTATACATCAAAAACTCAGAGACCTCTGGGAGTCATGACCGGTTATACATCAAAAACTCAGAGACCTCTGGGAGTCCTGACCGGTTATACATCAAAAACTCAGAGACCTCTGGGAGTCATGACCGGTTATACATCAAAAACTCAGAGACCTCTGGGAGTCATGACCGGTTATACATCAAAAACTCAGAGACCTCTGGGAGTCATGACCGGTTATACACCAACAACACACATACCTCTGGGAGTGATAACGGGTTATAAACCAACAAATCATAGACCTCTGGGAATCATGACCGGTTATACACCAACAACTCACAGACCTGTGGGAGTTATGACCGGTTATACACCAACAACTCACATACCCGTGGGAGTTATGACAGGTTATACACCAACAACTCACAGAACTGTTGGAGTGATAACCGTTTATACACCAACAACTCACAGATTTGTGAGATTTATGACCGGTTATACTCCAACAACTCACATACCCCTGGGAGTCATGATTGGTTATACGCCAACTCGGAGACCTCTCGGAATCATGAGCGGTTATATAGCAACAGGTCACAGACCTTTGAGAGTCATGATCGGTTATATACCAACAACTCACATAGCTCTGGAAGTCATGACTAGTTATATACCAACAACTCACATAGCTCTGGAAGTTATGACCGGTTATAAACTAACAACTCACATTCCTCTGGGATTCATGACCGGTTATACACCAACAACTCACAGACCTCAGGGAGTCATGACTCCGAGGGACCCACTCTCCTTTGAGCGTCAGAAGTTTAAATGGCCTCTTGCCCAGAGGGGGTACTTCTCTGATGATCTGAAAAATTGTGTTGTTGTTTTACTCTTTACAACAGATAGTTTCTCGTCTTCCTGACGTGTTCAGCTTAATCTCAGTTAACCTGATGACCCGTGATGAGAAGACTGTTCAACCACGTTTTAGTGTGTCCGCGTGTGATTCATACATTCTTTATGTAGCTTATGATTAGTAAGAATTAAACTGTTGTCACAGTGCTCAACCGGTGTTCATGGACATTTGTTTGAGAGCTTGTGTATATAAATGTTAGGGTTAGATGTTAACCCAGCACCACAGAGACAAGCAGGCAGATGGTCTCTCGAACACCGGTAACAGACTATATATCTCAGCATATTTGGAGATATTCATCCATCAACTCTGCTACAATTTTTCAACATCAATGCAACCGTTACTTTAGAACAAAGCGGTCACAATATTCAATAAAATTAGCTGCTCAAGACTTTATTTCGTGTGTGTGTGTGTTTGATGCTTCAAGAAACATTTGTTTCCCTTACTTAAGGTAGGTTAAACGGGGTTTTCGTTAGAGCGTAACTATGTGTTGGAAAAGCTCTTTCTGTAACCTATTCCTCTAGCATGTGAAAGGCAATATATTTCTAAAACTGAGCCGCATCGAGAAACTCGCCATTCGAATCTGTGTCCATGTTTTTAGATCTTTACCACTGAGACAGCTGCAAATAAACTTAGATTGACTTTAAAAGAACATCAGGGAACCATCTTGCTAATTAACCATTAACTTTCATATCGTCACTTACGTTTACTGATATATTAAGAATGTACATGTCTCCATTGGATCAGATTATTATAGATTGTAAAGGCAGTGATAATATATAAGAAAAAAATTCTTTCCAAGCACTGGCAGCCAAATGTCCTGATGGTTGGGATTACTTTAGAAGATCATGCTATCGCTATAGCACCGAAAAAGCCAACTGGGACACGGCTCAAGTAAGAAAATCCCAGTAACTAAAGATTAGATTTCTTCTCTTACTCTCATTTACGTTGTCTTCGTTTATTTCGTAATGTTACATATATTTATTCATTACATGTCTTTTCGTCTAGCACTTATATCAAATGTCTTCACATTTTCTTGTCATCGATGTTTCCTGTCATACCACACGCTTGTTTCTTTCAATGTCAATTGATTAGTCCACAGGGATAACTTTATTTTATCTTTATCATTGGCAAATTTAAAATAAAATTTAAGTTATTCCACAGAACAATAACAACAACAACAACAAAACAATAACAACAACAAAAAGTGATATAGAAATGTGATTATAGGCATTTTGGGAGAAAATGTGCTCACTCTTTACAGACGTGTTGAAAGAAAATGCAAGAAACAATATTTGGTGACCTTTACAAAAGTCAAAAGGAAATCCTAAGAGAACCAGGGCCAACCTGAGAGGCAAAGTTATTGCTTTTCTGTTTTAAGAAAGTAACTTCACCATCTTAAAACAGTACTCGTCAGCTCTGATCAACTTCCAACAGAAACACAGACCGTGGCAGCAGTCTCTCACAATAATAAATAGATAATAATGATAGTAAGATTCATAATATATAAAAATAATCATAATTGTTAAGCACACTACGACTCCATTCACGATGACAACATTAATAAGCAGAAATGTAATATCGTTAAGAAATATAACAAGAATGGACAGCAGCCATATACCAAAACAGATTTTCATGTCGAATCTGAAGAGGGATATCTTCTACGTAGGAGAGAGAAAAGAGAAAAAAAAACTTAATACAAAGAAGTGAAAGTTATTCTCGAGACATTATTTTATCAATCTGGGACAGAATAGAAGCGTGGGAGGAGCTTGTAAAAGACAGAGTCACGTGGAGAGCAACTGTCTGTAGGAAGTCAGCAACATTCGTCACGTAGAGAGCAGCTGTCTGTAGGAAGTCAGCAACATTCGTCACGCGGAGAGCAGATGTCTGTAGGAAGTCAGCAACATTCGTCACGTGGAGAGCAACTGTCTGTAGAAAGTCAGCAACATTCATTACGTGGAGAGCAGCTGTCTGTAGGAGGTCAGCAACATTCATCACGTGGAGAGCAACTGTCTGTAGGAAGTCAGCAACATTCATTACGTGCAGAGCAACTGTCTGTAGGAAGATCAGCAACATTCGTCACGTGGAGAGCAACTGTCTGTAGGAGATCAGCAACATTTGCCACGTGGAGAGCAACTGTCTGTAGGAGATCAGAACATTCGAGGAGGGAGCAGCTTCATACTAGTGACAGCCAGTGACGGATGCTCCAAAAAACAGGAGCTTACAAGACAAATGTTGCTTGTTGTTACTGTGGCTGCAAATCTAACATTGGTAAAACCAACCATTATTATTAGTAGTAGTACTATATTATTATTATGTTTTGCTTTAACAAATATTATTACATATTTTAATAAATTTAGAAACGCACAAATCTGCATTATTGTTCTAAGTGAAATTTCTTATGTTATGATAGGGAAAGTGCAAAAGTCTGGGAGGAAAACTTGTAGAGATAGACACGCCGCAAGAAGATTGTTTTGTTAGATCATTGGCAGAAGAGCATGAAGGTAAGTCTTGGAGAATTTACCATTTTCTTTGTTTGTGTGTGTGTGTGTAAATACACGAATAATATTTGATAATCACTTCTGGTGCGATGGATCTGCTTTGATGAATAGATTTTAAGAAGGGGTTTCTCAATGATTTAGAAACATTTAATTTCACTCTTTGATGATATAGCCATTTTTTATAGCCAAATGTAGCATCAAGTAACCATGAAAAGAAATGATATACAACAAAATCCAGAATAATTGCAGAATATCGTTGAAGAAGAATGTCAACATTTAATAAATTGATTTCTGAAAATAACCATATTTAAATTAATTAAAAATAATGGAGGTATAAATTCTAATATCTTTTCATAGCTTCTTGTTTAGTTTATTATGCATTACGGACTGTGCAACATCTCCCACCATACAGAAACAAAGAATGAGAATAAATAACTTGCTCTGTTGATTCATCAGTAAACTTAAAATAAAATGAGACAAAATGGCAAGGCTAACTTCACAATCAAGGGAAATATATTGTGCTGATGAAACAAAAAACGTGTAATTTTATCGGATACTAATTAGGTGTTACATGGTAAAATAAATGCTCACTTCATATTTCTATGAGAAGATATAATCAAGAAGGGAATTCTGTATCTGTTGTTCTTATCTCATGACAAAGTAGTCTAATATTTCAGAAATTAAGGGTCAAACACTGTTTATTATAACTCTCTTTTAGATCGAAGCGTCTTTATCGGTGGAAATGACAAAGATGTTGAAGACAATTACATCTGGGCCAGTACAGGAGAAAGCATCACGAAATATACAAATTGGGGAGCGGGTGAACCCAGCAATAGAAGAACTCCAGGTAAGTAATATATAAATGTAACTATGAGGATTAATTTAGAGCAGTTATTACAAAACATTTTTACACTGATCTCTACCTGCCTCCGATTTGACATCCATAGTTCCGTCGGTACTCCCTCCCCCCCCCCTCTTTAGTTATTTACGATGTTCCCTGTAACTTTCTTTACCTCATCAGTTACTAGAATCGTTCCACCGCGCTCATTGTTTTTTTTTGGGGGGGGGGGGTGGGAGGGAGGTCAATTCACCTTATATAATGTTAACTGCCGGCTTTCCCTATCATTCCTTCAATTTCAGTCTTAGTGTCAGGCGTATTTGCAGTGTGAAACATTGCAGAGAGAACTGTATCTGCCATATTTGCCACCCGAGTGGCACTTGCTGCTGCACTGATATACCTGGCGTACAGACACTCACTCGTCTCAGTAGTACCTCTTTATTCTAATATGGGCGTCTGCTGTTTTGTCACCCTCACTACAAATTAAAAGGGATATTAAAGGAGGACATATATCGCTCCTAAAAAAATAAAGCCACTAACGAAGCTGGGTGAGAAACAAACAGAACAATAAAAATACGATTTTAAGGGCATGCATCTTTCCCATCGCAACATATGCCTGTGAGATCTGGACACGTAACAAAACAGCTGAGAAACACATACATTACTTTGAAAGTAAATACTACATAAGATTCCTTCATATATCATGTACACAAAATTTAAAAAAAAAACACACAAATATATCCATACTACAGGAACTTAATGTTGAAGAGGCTGTTTAGTAAGAAAGACTAAACAAAGAAAACTTAAATATTTTGGATGTATTAAACGTAATAATGGCATAATATTACCGACAAATTCCTTAACAGCTCCTTTTAACGCCTTCTCAACTTTCTCTATATTATGAGGTCTTTCTGTCTCTCATTCTATCTTTAATTTTTTAAATATACATTCTATCTAAGATTAATAATAATACTACCTGAATTACACGGTCTTAATCGTACAATAATAATAATAATAATAATTTCATTACATGAAGAGTTGCACACGTATCTGAGATGACACTACATTTATTCGACGTCGTGCCACATAACAAAAGAAAATAAATAAAATAAGACGATGAAGATATATTGAACGTATTGATTAAAACTGCTAATTAGAAAAATTCAGCCTGTTGAAAACGAAGCAGAAGTTAACAGTTTAGTAATAGTTTTTTTAAAATCATGGTTGACACTGAGAAAAGTTTACTATGAGAAAAAATTTTAGTGGATGGCTTAAGAAAAAAAAAACTGAGATAAAACAAAAACAAATTCAGTGAAAATTGCACTAAAATGACAAACAATCAAACCATTCACTCATGTGAGACAAAATGTCGCTTAAACACGACATCAAGAAGTACAAAAACAGGTAAAATAAATTATGTTCAGAACATAACATAAATATGTATTATGTCATCCTCAAAAGTAACAATTACTCAATACTGTACTGTAATGTACAATAATACTGTAAGGACTTATACAAATAGTCCTTACTATATCAGGATCTTTAACTTAAAAGAAAAGAAACAATGATAGTCGATTATGTCCCTCCACATTTCTCTGTCTTGATGTCTCCCATTAGTTAAAATGGTCACTCGTGATTATATCATACAGTGAGATGTCTGTTATATTGTCACTTGTGATGATGTCATACAGTGAGATGTCTGTTATGTTGTCACTTGTGATTATGCCATACAGTGAGATGTATGTTATGTTGTCACTTGTCCATCATCACTGCCCATTACTCTCTATTTTTTCTGCTAAGATTTTGAGTACTCGGGTCGTTCTCATTTCACGTCCATAAACTATTATAACAAGTATTTCTAGCCTCAGTGATGTTCATCCCGTAATTTGTGTTTTGCCCATCTTTCTTTCCGGGTTATTCCTATCTGTGTCCTGCAGTCCTTTCTTTGAAGACCCTCGCCGTTGGTTGTGTATGTGACATTCTCACTAAGTGGCCAAACAACTTAACTCTTTGGATCTCTATATATTGTAGGCACGGCGTAGTTCCTACCAGCTGTCTTATGTCGCCATTTCTTATCTTGCACCTCCTAGTCAGGTTTGGTTCTTTTCTTAGGTATCTTACTTCCTATGTAGATATTTTATTTGATGTTTCTTGTTTATACTTGGCATTGGTAAGCACAACGTTGGGGTAAATATATTTTAGTTGTCTCTCGATCCAAGTGTTGTGTTATGGTGAGAAAGTAGTTGGGGTATCCGTGATAATTCATAATATTTTACACTCACAAAATGTAAGAGACTTCTTCTTCTTCTTCTTCGTTCGCAGTGTAAGAGACAAGTTGATAAAATGTTACTGATATCTAAATATTATTCAGATAAACTTTCAGATTGCATGACATTGTGGAAAGATAGAGATTACAAGTGGGACGACGCCTATTGTAATACATTATATCCATTCATCTGTGAAAAATCGTAAGTTTCTTATACTTTTTTTTTATAAAACGTTTACGTAACTATCGTGATTTCTACATAAAATTCGTTTATCCTGATCTGGTTAGAGAAATCTCGTTTATTCAGTTAGAAAGTCTTATATTCTAAAATGGCTTTGCGTATATCTTTGATTGTACAGAGAGCTCCTATATCCTGAGATTGGAAATTTGAATATGTTTGCTTGGTTCTACACCACTTTATGTCCTGATATATTATCTAACCGTAACAAGTGCTGACATAACTATTGTAAAATCATTTTTTCCAAAATGGTCATGTAGTTATTACAATGCCGTATCTTGCACTGTGACTAAAGAATTAGATAACCTGGCATGTTCTAAATTTATAAGAGAATTATCGAAGCAGTGGAAATTCTAGCAGAGATATTTATCTCCTGTGTTAGACAGTAGCGTATATCATCTCTTCTGTGCAAAAGAAAATTAAAGCAAATGTACAGTTATTATATCTTGTTGAACCTAGTTAATGTTGTTTACTGAACATCATATACTGCAAGATCTGAACAGAGACTGACAAGTCGTTCCTTAACCGAATACTGTACAAGAGCTGATATCCATTTTTCTTGTGTGTGTAGATCGCTTACGTTCGTAAAGCTTTGTGTTTTACGCTGATAAATTGGTTCACAGTTCCAACCATCACGCAAAATCAAGTTTAAATGAACAAAAAAATGTCTCCAATGATTTTCTTTCTTTTTTCTTAGTCAGTTAAAGATTATAGATACACAAAAGCAATTTATATCTTGACACAACTAATAATTTATAGACATAATGTATGTCTTGACGAAAATGATATTTTATAGACACAATGTATGTCTTAAAAATATCCGAGAATTTAGAAATAATTTATGACTCGAAAAATATAATATATTTGAAAATAGTCAAATTTGTATATTAATAAGGAGTTCTGAAACACATGATGATGATGCGAAGGAGAAGGAGAAAAGCCCATGGTGATTAAAACAAATGTCACTAGAACATGACTGATGGCTGGATAATGGCCATCATTTTGTATACTTCTCTCTGATTATCACAAAGCTACTATTTTTAAGACCTAATAAGTAATCTAGCTACACCACACGTAACTTTCTGAAAAACAGGTTTGTGTGAACAGGTGTACGGCAGGTAGATGTGTTTATAGTAGTGTACGGCAGACAGGTGTGATTATAGTAGTGTACGGCAGACAGGTGTGATTATAGTAGTGTACGGCAGACAGGTGTGATTAGAGTAGTGTACGGCAGGCAAGTGTGATTATAGTAGTGTACAGCAGGTTGGTGTGATTATAGTAGTGTTCGGCAGGCAGGTGTGATTACAGTGGTGTACGGCAGGCGGGTGTGATTATAGTAGTGCACGGCAGGCAAGTGTGATTATAGTAGTGTACGACAGGCACGTGTGATTATAGTAGTGTACTGCAGGCAGGTGTGATTATAGTAGTGTTCGGCAGGCAGGTGTGATTATAGTAGTGTACGGCAGGCAGTTGTGATTATAGTAGTGTAGAATTAGTCAGCATTAGTATGTGAATATTTGGGCGCCATATCGTATGGGTGATCACATTTAAATCGCCAGCACTTATGAGGCAAGTATTAAACTAACGGAAAATACAACGTCTGGTAGAGAAGGTTGTAGCTGATGCTTCATTATGTTATTCAAGACAAGATAAAATATCCTAGATTCTAGCGACAGTATACAGCGGGTCAGACACAAATGTTACACTTAATATGCCAGTAAGAACATTACTCAATCAATGTTCAGTGAGGATATTACTTTACTGAAAAGTTAAATAGCTGACTTTATTACTGCTTTATTATTTTCTATTTACTTTGTATTGACTCTTCCATTTAAACACATACACACATACGCATGCACACCCAAAAGCACACACATAGTTCATTTGATTAAATTCAGTTTTCTAACAGTTTCTAAACGTTATTTTAATAATGATGATTTAGTTTTTTATTTTATTTTCCCTTGCAGTGCAGACAGTCGTTAATCAGCTTGGTCCTAGTGTAAAACCAGGACCTTCTGCTCAAGAGATGAACTAATGTCTCTGTATCTACACTCATTAAAGAGAACATCTAAACAGTTCTCTTGTCATTGTATCGTTATTTTGTGATATTTGACACATAAAGATAATGACTGTACCGAATTTTCTATCTTCTTCCGACAAAAAAGACGTTATTAAGTTCCACCAAAACTGCATCTTTTGTCCAAAGAGAACAATTTGCAGTACGTTCTCCTTCAGTGAAAACTACATGCATGCACATGTTCGCTCTGATAGTTTGTATGGCATATTTTTATAAAGCATAGAAAAAAAAATATCAAAGAAAGCGACTGTTGTGCGACTCGAAGACTGACAACTAGTCCACAGAGTCAGTTTATATATATATATATATATATATATATATATATATATACATTTATACATAGAATAAATGAGAATAAGGGAATATTTGCCACTGAAATGTTTGTTTATTTTGACTAGGCTAGAATGTGCTTTCATCATCATCATCGCCTTTCACTCCCTTGAGAGCATAGGCCACGGATAAAGGCTCTCCAGTCATCCCTGTTCTTGGATTTATTCTCTGCTTCTTTCCATGTGCATCCCTTTTTTCCGAGCACTGTCATAATTTCTCTTCTCCAAGTAAGTCTAGGTCTTCCTTGTTTTATATTTCCTTGAGGATTCCATGTCAGCGCCTGTCTTGCTATGTTGATATCGAGTTTCCTCTGAGTATGGCCCATCCACCTCCACTTCCTTGACATGATTTGTAGGTTCATAGTTTCTTGTCCTGCTCTTTCCCAGACCTTCTCATTCCTGATCTTGTCCTGCCTTTTCCCAGACCTTCTCGTTCCTGACCTTGTCCTGCCACTTAATGTTTAAAATCCTCCTCAAGCAGTAGTTTACGAATGTTTTTATCTTCTGTTGTAATGTCTTGGTCATAACAAATGTCTGCAAACCATATAGCAGGATGTCTTTACGTGTGTATGGAACAGCCTGAGTTTGTTTCTTGTTTTGATATTATGGGATGTGGATTGCAAACTGTTAAATCAGAAATGTCAGTTTTACTACCATTCTGTATGACATGTCTCATAGTCACTGCACCTAATTGTGCAGTAGGAAATTATCTTTGGTTTTTCATATTGAGAATAACTGAAACACTGACAGCTTCACAACTAATTAGAGTATACCATATCCTTCTATAAGTCCTTACTTAACAGCGAGGTGACTTCAGAAGTGTGCACACTCTGTTAATGTGGTAAATTCCGTGTGTAACTAAAATTGACCAAATTATAAGGCACTTATAATAAAGTAAATTATATATAAAAACATAGTAAATCTAGTTAAGGGGATTAAAGAGGGAAAACTAAAATATTTTGGACACATTAAACGTCATGATAATTTAGAGAAGACCGTATTGGAAGGATACATAATGGGAAAAAGAATGAGAGGAAGACCAAAACGAAGATGGCTACAATACATCGTTGACGATCTGCAAATGGATGCAACAGCAGCAGGCCATCTTGCTCACAACCGAGAGGCCTACAGGAGTGCTGTTTGGGAGGCAAAGTTCCGCAAGGGACATGCAAATGAATGAATGAATGAATAAGGCACTTGTTTGCATTTTGCACATGTGCTATGACCTCATATTATAATATATTCACACCGAGTGAGTTTTTCTTTTCTAACCTATTTTAATATATGAAACATTTTATCCGTGGGTACATAATTCTCAACCTTACTTGATTCTCTTAAATACTTTATGTTGAAAGTGTACCAGACGACAGACTAGTGGTGTCCGATAGTTTGTTAGTAATGTAAATATCTACATGGACAAACGTTACGACAATGAGTGGTAATGTGAGAAAAGTATCAATATTTTAACTGAAGGCTTCTACACTAAGCAGCATTAAATCAATCACTCTTTGATAGAATTGTTGCTGTCGTAAGACCTTCTCTAACACAGACTAGAATATCTTGTTACATGGCAACGTAACATTTAACTAGAAACAGGTTCATTATTACTTGCGAGGACAGTCCAGCGGATGTTTTGCATTTTTCTTTGCTGGTTAAGGTGACAGAGTTATGTCCCTCTAAAATGACAGATTGCAAGAATATAGAACACACACGATTTGATTTTTTACACAAAAGCACATAGACACATATATACCTGTACATACAGCTAGAAACACAAACTAGCAATGAATATGAAATGAAAAGAAAATCAGCGGAATGGCACCAAAAAAAAAAAGTAAATAAATAAATAACTTCATAAATGTTGAAATGGTCTTCTTCCTTACAGTCAGATCAAAGTTGCTCTTTGACATCCTGGATAATACAACTAACCAGGCGCACTTCGCGAATTCAAAAAACAAAAACAAAATTATATTCGCCAGGTAATCATATTCACTATCTTATGCGGGAGGTCATGCCATCTTAGAATTTTCACCAGCACATCTATTGACACTGTCAAAGGCTTTCTGAAAATCTGTACACAGTGCATATGTTGTGCAATGCCACTCATTTGCCTGCTCTAACATTTCTTTAAGTACAAATATGTAGTCTATGCGTGATCTTCCTTTCCTAAATCCTGCCTTCTCTTTCCGAAGTTTTCCCTCAAGTGCTGGTTCAATTCTGTTGATGATTATTCTGCAAAATACTTTACTGGTGAGTGGCAGGAGGTAATGCCTCTCCAGTTCCCGCAATCTCTGAGGTCACCCGTTTGTGGTAGCTGTACTATAAGGCCAGTTTTCCACTCCTCTGGGGCTTTTTTCTAGATCCCAAATTTGTTGTAATATCCGGCAAAGTTGTTTTGGTGTTTCTGTTTCTTCTGCTTTCAACATCTCAGCAGTCACTTCATCTTCACCTGGTTCCCTGTATAATTTTAGCTTCTTTATTGTCTACTTTACTTCACTTATTAATAGATGCCACGATATACTTTAAAAATACATTTGATGGCATAAAACAGAGGTTCATTGTGGAGAATTTTAAAAATATATGGAATCCATCTAAAACTATGAACATCATTAATGATCGCTACAACGGATATGTTTGTGCAGTCAACGCAGAAGAAGGAATGAGCGAATGGTTCCAGATTTAAAGGGGAGTGAAAAAAGAATATACTCTCTCTCTCTCTCTCTCTCTCTCTCTCTCTCTCTCTCTCTCTCTGTCTCTCGCTTTTCGGAATTTTTATAGACTTCATAATGAAAAGATGCTGCATAGGTAAAACGGGCACTTACTGTGCACATGTAACCCAACTAGAAGTTCTCGAGTTTGCAGATGACATAACTCTTATCAGTGACAATTTGAAATCGATGCAAAAAAAAAACAAACAAACAAACAAACAGATACCCTGTATTCAAAGGCTAGTAAAATAGGATTTGAAATTAACAAGGAAAAAACTAAAATAATGAAATTTCTCATTAAAAATGTACCCAATTCTTCACCATTTTAAACTAAAGATCATTCACTCATTCATTATATGTGCAGTGTTCTTGAATTCGATCTAAATGATGAAGATAAAGATAAAAAGACCCAGGGGGTCAAGACCACTCCATCTTGATGTTACAAAAAAGACCAGAACAATACAGTATGAAAGTGAACATCCGTTTCAAGATACTGATGGTTGTACAGGAGGAGATGACACGTGCTGAATTGGCTATCAGACCAGTGTTATTATAATAACAGAAACTTAGGATATGGTTCCAGTATAGAAAACACACAAAAATGAATGGATCACACCAGACACTTTAGAACTAATAAAACATCGTATATAAATGAAAACGAAGTGGAAACTGACAAATAACAACAGTGAGGGAGATACATTTTTTAGCAAAAGAAATAAAGAAATAAGAAGAAACAGAGACAGTCATTTGCATGTCCCTTGCTGAACCTTGTCTTCCTAACAGCTCGTCTTTAGGCCTCTCGGTTGTAAGCAAGATGCCCTGCTAAATTTAATTTCTGACGAGATAGGGAAAACCTTGAGCTAGACAGAGGAAATTTTTAGAAAGATTTAAGGACTGTTGCAGAGGAGTGTATGATGCAAATGACTATGAAGTCAGAAATCAGCAGTGTGAATAATTACTGTATCTGCAAAAAAGAAACTGAAAAAAAAGTTAAATCACCAGGATGTGATGACACAACAACTGAACTTATTAAGGCAGGAGGAAAGGAATATGCTACAATATACCATGTATAAAAAACATCTTACGTTGGTTCTATATACAGTGAAGATTCGTTTATTTATAACAATTTTTAGGGAGACCTTATTAATGTAATTTGTCGTTTCATTTGTTTAATATATGCATATATCTTCGGGACAACCTCATAGTGCTCCTCCGAGTGCCGCATCATCCATACAAGATTATGTTTTCTACCAGCACCTTTAATTTGTCCTATCTCCAGCAATCTCTTCAGATCTACAGTGTTCTTCCATTCTCGCTCTTCATTATCCCGCAGTTTGCCCATACAGCCTTATCAACGTCCCCCGTGTCCATTGATAATCTGCTATTTATTAAACGCCGTCCAGCAATCCTATCTGTCATATCATTGCCATATACCCTGGCATGTCCTGGACAGTAAAGCCATCTTAGGTTTGTTACAGTTGACTGGCTTAATATCCATTCTTTTTGAAGCAATTTCTTCTCTGTCTTACGATACATACTCTGTGGATCTGTCACAGTGAAACCATTAACCACATCATGAGCAACTAACCATTCCATTGCCGCCGACATGGTCGTAATTTCCATTCGCACGCTTCAAGTGGTGACTGCAAAGGTTCCGAACCCTGTGACATTGCTCTTCTATTTCGGTAGGCAACAAAACCCCCAACCTCTTCTTCTGTTCCTTGACAATGAGCTATATGTATATATTACCGTGTCGGAGGACCCACAATGATGCTGGATGAGATCTTGAACCCAAAGTTCAGCTCCCCCCTACGCCCAACCTCGACAGTCATGGTCCTTCTGTATAATAACCTTTGTCAGCTGAGGTCAGTCCCTTACCCATAACTAATCATCACCTTTGGGAACCTCCTCTATACTGCAGATTGACTTTACTGTATTTTCATCATCAACCATTCAGGATCTGCCTCGTTTGGTGCGTCTTCATTTTATCAACCGCAGCTCCGTAAGCAAATAATGATTCTTCATGCCAGCAACCCTGATGTGTGCCTTTACTTGAACATACTTGTGCTTAGACCTCACACTCAGTAGTACACATTTGCGCAAACAGGTAGAAAATACGATTGACAGAAGAAACATCATGTCTTTTGGTGTTCTGAGATCACTCATTAAGAACTATACTATTCAAAAAAGGAAACGCACCAGATAACATGTTGCGATTTAAATTGAAGTTTGCTGATCAGACAAGGACAAATTGCCTGAAACGTTCACTTGCACATCACCTTCGCGCGCTGACCTGAATTGTACTGAGCAGATGATTCATGAGCACAGAAAAGCGACACTAGTAAAAGCAGTTTTTTTTTAATAACCCATGACAGGTTCACGAGAATCCCGTGAAACATACTGAACACAAAACTCACTGATCACGTTTTTTGAATCCCTATAAAAGATTGACGCTCCTCTAATCAATTCATTTGAAAATTCAATGCGCAAATATGGCTCATCTCACTACACAACAACGAGTCATCATCATTGGACGTTTAAAGACTGGATAGTCACAAAGACAGTTTAATGTGGTTAGAAACACCATTAGTCGCCTTTGGAGACGATTTCAGGAAACTGGCTCAGTTGCAGACCGGCCACGCAGTGGAAGACCCATAGTCACAACTCCTGCCGAAGACCGCTTCATACGGCTGCGTCACCTCAGGAATCGATTTGCATCTGCGCCCTCAACAGTCCAGTCAATGACAGCAGCTGGTCGAACTTAAGATCAAACGGTCAGGAGACGGCTGCACGACGCTGGTCTTTGGGCTAGAAGACATTACAGAGATCTCGTTCTTACGGACCGGCATCGCCAGAACCGACTGGAGTGGGCAAACCAGCATCGTAAATGGACCGTTGCGAACGATTGCATAAGGATTTGGTTTAGTGATGAATAATTCTTTCCGCTCCCGCGATACGATAGACAGAGAAGAGTTTACCGCAGAGTTCATAGCGCTGCGCCAAGAACATCGTTGATGAGGCTCTTCCACATGGAGGTGTACTGGTGTGGGGGGACGATCAACTTCATGGGAAGAATTGACCTGGTGCAAATTGAAGGACGCCTGAACGCCCAACGATACGTCACTGAAATTCTTCGTCCTTACGTCCTTCCTGTTCTGGCTGCAGCAGGGTCGATTTGTCAATAGGAAAACGCTGGACCTCTTGTGGCACAACTCACCACCCAGTTCCTCGCTGACAACAACGTACAGATCATACCATGGCCATCCATGTCATCAGGCATGAACCCCATAGAACACTTACGAGATGAACTCAACAGACAAGTCGGCCAGCGAGACTTGATGCCAACCAATCTCCAACAGTTGTCTCATGCACAGCAGGAAGAGTGGTCATCCATCCTACAACAACAGATCCAACGGCTAATCCGATCCATGTCACGGAGATGTCGTTCTCTGATACAGGCCAGATGAGGGCATACATCTTACTGAAACGGAGGCCTCAGTCGCAAAAATAAACATCCAAAACAAAATTCATTCCGTAAAATAAAATTCTGATACACGTTTCAAATTCGCTGTCCATTACAACTATTGTAGTGCTGCGTTTCTTTCTTTTTTTTTTATCAGTATAAATATCATGTAGTAACGACGAGTGGAATATTTCAGTGTCGTTTGGAGAAAGTAAAAAACAAAAACGAACAAAATACATTTTTAAAAAATAAAATAAATTACACATAGAAAGAATCAAATAAAGTAATATACCAAAATGTAATGAAAAGGTACTGATGGAAATATATAAATTCGCTTGCCTTGAAACAGCAAAAATAGCCTGACTCTGACCTATTTAACATATATACAGTTTTACTTATTCTGTACTTTAAAAAAAAACTTCCACCGTCTGAGGTGAAGTTAAATTTATGAAGATAATTTATCCTTGAATATGTCTCTTGACTTGGATCAGTTATGTCTCTTGTTTTTATTGGATAATAGCATTTGTGATTAGTGTCGGAAGCTTTCATAATAAATCTTTGACAAAAGATAGGAAAGGATTAAAACGATAAAAACCTATAATAAACAGTAATAACAACACATCGAAACGACTTTCTTCTCGTTATTTATTTCGTTGTGTACAACAGTCGCAAAGAGTACGTCATCACAGCTTTTAATTCATTTAATTCAAACGATTATCAAACAATCACATGTCCAGTTTTAAAGTAAAAAGGAGAAGACTTTATTTTAAAACAAAAACATAGAATATGACGTGGTTCTCCTAACAAAATAACACACGTTTAAATTCTACCCCATGAACTATACTTTCCAACGAAAGTGCATTTTGTGTGCAAGGCAAAGACCACTAGTGTATACATTTCAAAGATACAAGAAGTGTCCGATAAGTAATGAGACTTACAAGGTCCGACAATTAAGTATTGAGACTAATTTTATAAAAAATAAAATAAAATAAATTTCAAGGTATAATATGTATTTTTTCAAAGTAAGTCAATTGTGCATTGAATATAGCGAGTGGCAAGATCTAACAAACACTGGAACGACCTCTGCAGTTCTTCTGTTGGTATGGCCCTTAAACTCGATGTTACGGCCCGTAGAATGTCATCAGTATCGTCAAAGAAGCGTTCTTTCAGTGGTAACTTTAATTTTGGAATAGAAAATAATCGGAGGGAGACAAATCTGGGGAATAGGGTGGATGAATGAGAATACTCATTTCTTTTTGGGCCAAAAATTCCTCTACAGCTACTGCTCGGTGAGCTGGTGCATTATCATGAAGAGAGAAAAAAACGGCCAGGTGTTGAATTCTCGGGTCGCACTTGGAGAATACTTTTCAATAGGTTTTTCATAATAATAATAATAATCAGGTGCCGTGCCGACTCGTTGGCTATTACGCTTCTCCAAAGTACACGATCCTTCATACAGGCCATAGCTCAGTTGGTGATCTCCTCTCACACCATCCCGTCAGACTGTCCAGTGACGCCACTTCTCATTGCAAGTCCTATGAAAGTACATTGTCTCTCTCTTATCTTTTGACCAGATTTTTCTCTCCATCTTTTCTCAAACATTCTTCTTTAGTTATATTTGCAGTCTAGGAGATTCGCAATATTCTTCTAATAAACCACATTTTTTCTGCTTGTAATGATTTTGTGCAGACATGCATATTGTCCATGATTCACTTCCATATAACAAGATAGGTTCAGTATAGCATTTTAGGACTCGTTTTCTAACATTCATTGATAAGGATGTTTTGCATAATATGATTCTCATTCTCTGAAATGCAGTCTTTGCTTGGCCTATTATGTTCCTAATTTCTGTTCTGTATTTCCCATCTGAAGTTATTACTGCTCAACGTTATTTGAGTTTCTGCACGCTTTAGAATAGTTCCATTGAATTTTATACTGCATTTTTATCTGCCATCATCCTCACAGTAAAACAACGATACTCTTGTATCCGTTCTCTGACTTTTGCAATGAGTTCCTCATCGAACAGAAGTGGGGCGCCCAAGTCTAGTTGGATTTGTAATCGTTTCCATACCACTTTTGAATCGTGAATACCACCTGAATATTCGTGCACGACATAAAAAAAAAATTATCCATATAAAGTTGTCGCATCAATTCAACTGTCTCAATGGCACCTTTTTCCGAGTTTTAAACAGAATTTAATGTTAGAATTTTGCTCCATGCTGATTACGTAACAATGGACCTCTGACTAGGTAAACACATGGCGGCTTTTTGTCGTCTGCTAATCTGGCGACGACGAAAAGCTGCCAGAAAATAAATGAAGGTTGTCTCTTTGGATTCCATGTTTTGCTTCATAGACGGCATTTTTATCTTGGTCATAATAAAATCAGGCATATTGCTTAATTGTCGGACCTTGTATTTTATTCAGCCAATCAGGGGACCAGGAAGCGGATTCTTGGGGCCTGAAGATTAGTGAGGGAAGTTAGGTAAAAGGTGGAAATCTCATCATTTAGTTTTGAGCTTGTACAGAGTTCCGATCTTTTCCCTTGCGAAATGGACAACAGTTTAAGCGTCGCGTAAAGGTTACAATGAAGAGAAGGGTTGAGCAGCGATACGCGATAATTTTTTGTGTTAAACTTGACAAATCCGCGACCACAAAACCTGCTATGATACAGAAAGCCTACTGGAAGGATTCTTTATCGAAAGCATAAATGTTTCGTTGGCACAAGATCTTCAGTGAAGGAAGAGAAGGCGTCGAGGATGAACAAATGAGCAAATCGAAGATGAAGTCGATGCTCACTGTCTTTTTTTTAACTATTAAGGTGTTGACCACAATGAGTTCGTACAATCAGGACAAATGGAAACGAAAACATTTTACGTGAAAGTGCTTCAACGGCTGAAGAACCGAGTCGCACGTGTCAGCCTGGAGATCGCCAACACATGGGATCTACACCTCGACAAATCGCGGAGCCATACTTCGCTGCTAGTGAGAGAGTTTCTGGAGAAAGAACCGTGGCAACGCTATGCCAACTTCCCTACAGCTCGGACCTGACCCCGTCTGACTTCTTCATGTTTCCCCAGGCTCAAATAAAGAGTGAAAGGCCACCATGTTGTGATTGTTAATGCCGTGCAAGCTGCCGTGACGAATGTTTTGAAGGAGGTCCCTGTTCAAGACTTCAAGCCAAGATACTACGAGTGGCAGAGCAACTGCTGGCAACGGTGCACTAATGCTCAAGGATGTTATTTCGATGAAGTTTAAGTATATGTAATTATATCTTGAATAAATCGAATTTTATGGAATCAGTTTCACTACTTACAGGATACACCTTATATATATATATATATATATATATATATATATATATTACATGAAATAATTTGGTTACAGTAAAGGGGTTCTTGTGGGTTAACGATTCTTTCATTTAACCATGGCCGTCTCTGAACTGTTCCATGAGGTGGAGTCTTATAATAGTCAGCATTGCATGGCTTTAGGCCCTTATATCACCACACATCTATTATTTAAACAAACACAACCGTCACAGGCATGGCTACTTATAACAATGAACTTGTGATAGTACAGAGCATGCCTCAGTGCTCATATCTAAAGTGTGTTACACGATGTAGAAAGATAGCATGGCTCGCAGTCTCTTTCTTTTTGATATTCTCATTACAGTCATATGCATCTTGTAATGTTTACACTCTACTGTAGTATATTGAACTACTATACTAATTGTTGCTAAAGAACAACTGCCACTAAAATCAAAGTGGTTTTTTAAGGGATTTGAAACATTGTTCATGAGTAGTCTGCCAATCATTGGATGTTCTTGATCTCAGTGATATTTTGAACGAGTATTACAATTGCAAAGAATACGTTTGCTGTAAATATTACAAAAATAATACTCTCTTACTTATGCATTGCTTTCCATGGTCTGCCAGAATAGGTAGACAGATGTGTCGGAAGAAACTGGAATAAAATTCCTCTATAATAATAAAAATATATGGATTGAGTTAGGAATGTTCTATTTTATAATTGATTTAGACTTCAAATATGACATGTTAGTAACAGAAACGTTATTTTCGGAATGTTCATTGAGTTTTAGTCTGAAGGTCGTAAACAGGCAGAATCATGGGCTGAGTGATTCTCTGGATAGAATCTTCTGGAAGAGTTAGGGGAATAGTTAGCACATATTTAAGGAGTGAGAGAACGAGATTTGGGATAGATAGATGGATAGATAGGATGAATTATGATTATGCGATTAGAATGAGTTTGTATTAAGTCTCGGTTGTGAATGTGGTAGGATCGTTGTTAAGGCATGCTTAGGTGAGATGCAGCTAAATTGTGCGGTTAGCGGGGTAGGGGTATCAATTATCAAAGGAGAAGTAAGACGCCTCCTTACTTCCCTCAGTCTACGGGACACCCCTGGGCAAGGTGGAGTACCCGTATAGCCCTTTGATCAGGGTGACGTGAAGCAATGGGAGCAGGTGGTGGATGGAATGGGAGAGCAGCTGACAGATAATGTTGGTTATGGTCACCATTCTATGATGGTAGGCAGATGATCTCACTGTAGGAACAATGGCTACGATCAATGCCTAGTACAGTCACTGCCCGAAATGAAAACAATGGTAAACTATCTTCTGGAAATATACCAAGAAACCCAAACAGCAATCATGGAAAGTCAAACAGGAAAAAGATCTGGTGGTGAGTTCCCCAGGCCAGATAGATCTAATTATAACACTGGCGAAGACTGTGAGACAGAGGTCAGTACTAGTAATTGTGATCACGGACAAAATCCTGACGGTGTTAAGAAGGAAACCCCTGCATCAAACTTACAAGAAAAATAAGAGTAGAAACATGGAATGTAAGAATTATGTATGAGGGAAATTATCAAATAATAAGTGACAAGATGATAAGAACGGCTATACACATTTTGGGAACCTGCGAACATCGACGGAAAGGATCAGGACACTTTAAAAGCGGGAATGATTCATTCATTCATTCATTCATGTGCATGTCCCTTGTGGAACTTTGCCTCCCAAAAAGCACTCCTGTAGGCCTATCGGTTGTGAGCAAGATGGCCTGCTGCTGCTGCATCCATTTGCAGATCGTCAACGATGTCTTGCAACCATCTTCGTTTTGGTCTTCCTCTCTTTCTTTTTCCCATTATGTATCCTTCCAAGACGGTCTTCTCTAAATAATCGTGACGTTTAATGTGTCAAAAATATTAGGTTTTCTCCCTTTAATCCTCCTTACTAGCCAGCCGTCTTAAATATTAAGCTCTTGTAGTATAGATATATTTGTTCTTATTTGTGTCAATGATATTTGGAGACCTCTTCTGTAGCATTTACATTCAAAGGTATTTATGTGTTTCTCAGCTGTTTTGTTAAGTGTCCATGTCTCACAGGCATATGTTGCAATGGGAAAGATGCATGCCCTTAAAAATCTTATTTTTGTGGTTCTGTCTGCTGCTCTCCACATATTCTTTATTTGTTTTACTTTCTGAAGAGCGATAGATGTCCTCCTTTTAATTTCCCTCATTGTATCTCCATTATTAGTTAGTAGTGATCCAAGATATTCAAAACTCTCCACTTCTTCCAATTTTTCCTCATTGATGAGTGTTTCTGCTGTCTTGTTTGTTTTATCAGTTGTCGTCAAATTAGTTTTCTTTGCATTAAGATAGAGAATGATAATATTTTTAAATACTCTGGTGGAGAAGTAGGAGGAAAGAATGATGTGGCTTTTTACTTGGACAAATCGACATCAAAATCAATACTAGCTTACAATCCAGTAAGTTATAGAATCCTCACAATCAGACTAAAGGGCATTCCTAGAAACGTAACAATCATCCAGATATATGCACACACATCAGCAGCAGAAAAAGAGGAAGTAGAAGACTTTTATAACACACTGCAAACGACAATAGACCAGGTACGGAAAATGATATTGTATTAATAATGGGGGATTTTAATGCATAGATTGGTACAGAAAGAGCAGAAGATGAAGGACATGTTATAGGGAAATTTAGCATAGGACATAGAAATGAGTAGGAGACAATCTAATGGCGCTTTGCATGGAAAATGAGCTAATGATCGCTAACACACTTTTTAAACATCCAAGAAGACATTACACATGGACATCACCTGATGGGAAAACCAAAAATCAAATAGATTACATTTTAGTGCAGAGAAGGTGGAGATCAAGTATAACATCAGCAAAAACTTTACCAGGTGCTGATTGTGACACGGACCATGAGTTATTAACAGCAGACATGAAGATAAAGATAAAAAAGACAGTTACGGGATCAAGACAACTCCGCTTTTATCCTACAAAAATACCAGAACAATACGGTATAGAAGTGAAGAACCATTTCGAAATCGTGATGGATGTACAGGAGGAGGTTACACCAGATGAACTGGCTACACAGGCCAGAGATAACAACAGCTAAAGACCTGGTTCCAGTAAAGAAAACACAAAAGAATGGATGGATTACAGCAGGCACACTAGAACTGATAAAACAATGTAGAGAAATGAAGACGCACTGCACAGTGACAAATAACAACAAAGAGGAATATAAATCTTTAACAAAATAAGTACGAAGAAAAATAAGAAAATGCAAAAGAATTCCATACAAGATTGTTGTGCAACAATAGAAGAACATAAGAAGTGTGGAAGAGATAGTGAAATGTTTAAAGAAATGAAGATATTGACGAGAAATGCCACACCTAAGCTAAATTTAATTTGTGATGAGATGGGGAATATCTTGACATAGACAAAGTAAACTCTAAAAAGATGGATGGAATATTGCAGAGGAATGTATGAAACAACTGAGTATGAAAGCAGAAATCAACAGTGTGAGTTATTATTGAGGAGAAATAATCCGAACCGACAATAGAAGAAGTTTTTTGGGCAATAAAGAATCTGAAAAATGGTAAATAACCAGGATGCGATGAGATAACAGTTGAACTTATTAAAGCAAAAGGAAATGAATGTACAACAATCTATCATGCACTATGTAAAAAAGATATTGCATTCAGATATTTGGCCAAAAGAATGGAAAATAACTGTATTCATACCACTGCCAAAAAAGTATAACTTGAAATTATGCACCAACTACAGAACTGTTGCCCTGATTAGTCATGGCAGTAAAATTCTTGTAAAAAATCATAATGGGTAGACTTTGTAAGAAAATAGAAGAAGTCAATATGATCCAAGCTGGTTTCAGGCAAGGAAGAAGATCAAGAGATCATATATTCAGTATAAGATTAAAAATAGAGAAATGTAGAGAGTTTAATGTGAACTATTATTTATGATTTATAGAATACTCAAAGGCTTTTGATTGTGTACAAAACCAGGTAGATAGAGGAGTATGTGCAGTTTTACAAAGTGAGGGAGGGAGTGAGTAAAGTGAGAAAAAACGAATAGAAAGTATGAGAATGTTTACATGAAAAACATACAACATCCGATATTTCGGCGTGAGCCTTTTCCGAGGATCACATACACAACGAGACAACCAAAAACAACAACGCAGGCCATATTAAGATAAGTTCCTCTTTTTTTAAATTTTTGTTGTCTCGTTGTGTATGTAATTCTCGAAAAAGGCTCAAGCCGATATATCGGATGTTGTATGTTTTTTATTTATACATTCTCATACTTTCTATTCGTTTTTTCTCACTTTACTCACTCCCTCACCTCACCTTGTAAAACTGCACCATACACCTCTATCTACCTTTGTTATTTAAACCTGTTTTACTGCAGTCGCCATCACTTTTATCTGTACAACGCCAGAAATTGTGCGAAATAATGAAACAAATGTGATTTACAACACATTTGATACAATTAATATCACTGTTGTATCTAGAAGAATAACAGCAGTAAGAATAAATGTTGAAACAACAACTTAGTTTGACATAAAACAAGGGGTCCGTCAGGGGTGATTTTTTCGCCTTACTTATTTAACGTGTATACTGAAAATATAGTGAGTAATGTTAGAGAAGATGTAGACAAAGAATATTACGATGCCATAGCGATTGGAGGTTATGAAATACCAGAGATTAGATATGCTGATGACACAGTACTACTGTCCACAACACAAAAAGGAATGGAAAAACTAATTATGTCAGTCAGTAAGAACAGCGAAGAGCAAAACATCCATTAATGCGAAGACAACTAAATTGATGACAACTGACAAACAAACAAGGCAGCTAAAATATGTATCAGTGAAGAAAAACTGGAAGAAGTGGAGAGTTCTGAGTATTTTTGATCACTACTAACTAATAATGGAAATACAATGAAAGAAATTAAAAGGAGGACATCTATCGCTCTTCAGAAAGTAAAAAAACTAAAAAATATGTGGAGAGGAGCAGACAGAACCACAAAAATAAGATTTTTAAGAGCATGCATCTTCCCCATTGCAACATATGCCTGTGAGACCTGTACACTTAACAAAACAGCTGAGAAACACATAAATGCCTTTGTATGTAAATGCTACAGAAGAGTTCTTCAAATATCATGTACACAAAAAGAACAAATACATCCATACTATAAGAACTTAATACTGAAGAAGGCTGGCTAATAAAAATGATTAAACAAAGAAAACTGAAATATTTTGCACGCATTAAACGTCATGATAATCTAGAGAAGACCGTCTTGAAAGGGTACATAGTAGGAAAAATAAAAAGAGGAAGACCAAGGCAAATGTGGCTGCAAGACATCGTTGATGATCTTCAAATGGTTTCAGCAGCAGGCCATCTTCCTCACAACCGATAGGCCTACAGGAAAGCTCTTAGGGAGGCAAAGTTCCGCAAGCGACATACACATTGAATATATATATACATACATACATACATATTCGTGCGTGTAATGGTGGATAACTTCAGACGTTTTGTCCTAAATTCCATTTAAAAGACGTATGACCCATAAGGTTAGGTCTCCTTTCGCTTTCCCTGTAATAATATTGTTCGTGCTGTGAGTCTGCAGTTCCATCTACAAGAGTGAGGTACGTACCGTCTATCACTAAACACAGAGCTAATACAACATTCTCCATACCGTTCATCACTACAACGTGAACTAACAAAACATTCTTCATACAGTTTATCACTAAACACAGAGCTAATACAAATTTCTCCATACCGTTTATCACTACACAGAGAACTAAGAAAACATTCTTCTAACCATCTATCACTAAAAAGAGAACTAACAAAACATTCACCATAGCGTCTATCACTAAACTGAGAACTAACAAAACATTTACCATACCGTCTATCACTAAACAAAGGACTAACAAAACATTCACCATACAGTTTATCACTAAACACAGAGCTAATACAAATTTCTCCATACCGTTTATCACTACACAGAGAACTAAGAAAACATTCTCTATTCCGTCTATCACTAAACAGATAACTAACAAAACATTCACCATACCGTCTATCACAAAACAGAGAACTAACAAAACATTCTCCATACCGTCTATCACTAAACAGAAAGCTAACAAAACATTCTTCATACCATATATCATTAAACAGAGGACTAACAAAACATCAATGTGTTTGTCATCCAGCATTTTCATGACTTCCTTATGTTTTATCTTATTGAATGCTTTGATGTAATCAATAAAACTTATCTATATATCTTGTTGTACCTCTAAGACTGTAGATCAAAACAAACAACTCAAAATTCTACCTCTCAAAAATAGAATCATTTTTAACACAGTTAAGTTTGTTCACAGAATTCTGTCGCACAATGCTCCGCCTTACTTGTGGTCACTGTTTACGTATAACACTAAACATAGCCAGCGTTTAAAAAACTGTCTTCTTCCTAAACCCAGAATTGATATGTACAAGAAAAGCCTTGCATACTCTGCAGTACAGCTCTGGAACACCCTCTCCTACAATTTAAAATCCATTGGTAATAATTCATCCTTTAACTCAAACTTGTTTCATTATTTACTTGCTTGTAATTATATGCCTCCATAAAATAGCCAGCACTCTCTCAACACATGGCTCGTAAACCATCAAGTACTTCAGTGACATAGTTAGAAAAGCAACTTGTTAGATATTGTTAGAAATTATTTTGTTTATTTTTAAAAAAGCATATGTTAGAAGATCTGTATTTACAATGTATTTTTATTTATGTATATATTTGCTTGTGTATGTGTGCGTGAGTGCTATTTTATTAGGTTAATTATTTCTTCTCTTTTACCTTGAATGTAGTAGTTAAATCTTACACTATTTTGATATGTTTTTACTAATTTAAATTTTATTTGTGTACTAAATCAAGTGTGTGGGAAGAATGAAAGATGGAGTGATGAAGGGCAGAATGTAAGACGAGCCTGCGTGCCCAATTCTTTACCCTTGAAAAATAAAGATTATTCATTCATTCATTCATTCTAATGTTCTTTCTATTAATGTTTTCAGTGCATATACAGCATTTTTTTTATTACTTTGCCTTTAACAAAGCCACATTACCTGCCTCCATCACTAATTTACCTTTTTGTCTCATCTCTTTCATTACTGTTCTTAAATAGTAATCTGTTATTATGGCATGACAAACTGATAGTTTGATGATCTACTCATTCTTATGCGCCTGATTGCTTTGATGTGGCCATAAAGGTGTACGTCAACATTGTGTTTGGTATATGTCCGTTTCCGTAGACCTCATTAACAAAAAAGCCATGACCGATCATCAGTCATAAACTTAGAATGAGCAACATTTCATAAAGAACAACTCATACACGCTATGGAGCACATGTTAAAAGGGGAGACAGCTGCACCAGAGTTAACTGCAACTAAAGAAATAGAGGTTCTTCCCCTTGCTATCAGCATCAGCACAATCCTAATCAGGACAAGGGAATCAACTGCATTAAAATGGAAGAGGAAAGGACAGCACATTTTGCCTCCATACTACATTTACCGTGCACACCTTGTCTGTATAGAGGGAGAGTTGGGAATACTTCTGTGTCCTGTAATGTTCTGAAACTATATAACGTAGACACTGTTGTAGTCTATGAAACTCAGTCAATGCAGTATATAACCATCCTGACTGGTACAAAGTTCTCATTAAAATAAAAATAAAAAAAAGAAACTGGTTGCTTCCTGGGTCAGACAATGATTGAGCCTAATGATTGCCTTGATGAATAAACCGTAACTATCAGTGTGAACTACGGTCATGGTGATATGTTCTGTTTTGTTGATTGTTTGTGTCTCTGCTTATGCTTTGAACGAATGTTAAGGAAGCTTACTTAGAGGACCATACGGCCAAAACAGGTGTCGCATAATACCTCAAGTCGCTTTTATTCTTTTGATAGTTGCTTGAAAGACTAATATAGATTTGTAGAAATAATAATTATGACATTATACGCTGGTATTATAAATTAGTAATCGTTATATAAACTTTACATTAACTAATCTACCAGTTTGGTCTATTCCATTGCGATTCATAATGATTGTATTCTTTTGTTAAGATAATACATATATAGTTTATTTGTTACACTGAGCACAATTTCTCACTAAAATAGTATTACTGCACAAGCTAAATACATATTACATGTATTGGACCTGGTGTTGGGAGCTGAAGTATTATTTGTCTCTTGAATACTTCACATCACTATTAGAGAACAGACATTGACTTACGGCTTCACACGTGGCAACTTTACATTGATATACAACATGTAACAAACGAAAACCCAGGACAAAACCTACCACTACAACTCAATACACGAACATAACCAGTTTACACGAGGAACAACTCAACACTAACACAACAATTGACACACTCAACATGAATCCAAATAGTACAGGATTCAGCAGTTACAAAAGTCAACAACAGTTTAATGATGAAATCCCCATTTGTAAATGAGTGGTGTAGATGGATGTGGACTGAAAACTGATGAGACAATTTACAATGATTACAGAAAAACTGTAAGAGTGATTAATATCGCTATGGGCCACTCACACTATCACACAACGTCGAAAACACGCTAACCTCCAAAGACCAAACTATAACATCCATCATTGTCCAAAAAGGAGACGAATCTATACATGATAACTAACGACAATTGTCCTAACAAGGACAAATCCATTTATAAAACTACATACTAACTTTACAACGCATTTGTCCTAAAAAAGGAAATCCAACCACCAATGTACATCACGAAGCAGAGTGTCAGACAGATTTGTGTGGCTAATTTTTCACCTTCGAAAATGAATACTATTCATTCTTTCTCTTCCATCTCCCCACTCTCTTTTTCACTCTCTCCTTCATTTCTCTCTTTTCTCTTACACTTGTTTCCTATCTCCCCCTTCTCTCTCTTTCTATGTCTCCCCTTCTCTGTCTCCTCACCCTCCCTTTCCCCCCCCCCCTCTCTTTCTCATACAGAGCTTGTTTGTAACAATATCCACTCAGTGCATGTAATAAATAAAATTATTTCATCTACTCCTAAAGTAGTCTCCCATCTTCTTTCTAAGATAGACATGCCTCCCTCTCCTATGGCTTACATTTGCTTTTCCTTAAGTTTAAAATCAGTTTACAACTTTATCTCATCATTAATACCCGTAGTACAGTTACCGGTAGTCAGGCCAGTGAGGCCGCGGTCCAGGGGCAGCATCTGCTTCAGGTGAGACTAGAGGCCAAGAGAGCTTCCCCTGTCTTAGAAGGGGGAGACGTAGTGGAGAAATTAGACTTGCTAAACAAAGTAAGTGGGAGTAGGGCAGAGAGAAATAGTTCTACAACAGCTTTCAAGCTTCACTCTGAGGTCCTGCTACTCATATTTCACTTCAGTTCAGTTTTAGGTTCTCGGTATCATCGAGAGCGAGACACCCTCATAATCGCTCGACTGCCTGATCTAGTGAATGTCACATCGAATGTTCATCATCGATGGTCACTAGCATCAATCCTTGATCAGAAGCCAGGCAGTGATCGCCTTATTTTAGGAACTACAACAGTCCACATGCGAAACTAGTCAGCGTCGCTCTCGGCATGTGTTCCGTCGCCAATGTGCCAAGCGGAGCCAGAACACTGGAAAAACCACCATAGGTCACCACTGGCAGGGCTGACATAACTAAGAACCATCCATGTTGTCTATGCGAAGTTCACAGCTCACAGTGGTGCGATAGAACTAAGCTCAGATGCTCGGCACACAGAACCCACCTCCATCTTGAAAGCAGTAATGACATTGTTGCTTATTTCACCCGTTCGTACTCTCCTTTCTGCGCCACGCTCAGTCAAACTGCGAACAGACACCCACAGGAGACATGTCTTCTACTTCCCTCTTACCATTACACGCATCTCAATGTTTTGGTGTTTTTCCTGGTTTGTCTACTCTATTTACATCAGTATTAGTTTGTAGCAGTATTTAACAATTTCTTTATGACCATTGCATTTACATTACATGTACTCCAGTATAACGGAGTGTTTCCCAGCTTATCTGTTGCATTAGTGCCAGATTTCAGAAGAATGTTAAAATTGAAGAAGAATGTAATCCAGCTTGATAGTTTTCTGATTCTGATGGTATCTACTGAACACCAGTTTGGATGAAAGAGTATTAACTCAGCTTGTAACATAAGCACCAAGGTTCAACGTTCACGATTCAGACTTCGGTGTGACTGTATTCAGGACAGCCCCATATATGCACCTTAGAATTCCGAAACATCCATCCAAGAGTATGGTTGCTAATTGTCACCTTCAAGTGTTGGTTGTTCACGGCGCGTTTTCTGCCGCACAATTAGAATATCCGGCCAAGAGCCTTATTTTGTCTTAGCTCCAGCGGTCTCTTCACTGCTGCGTTGTTCTTCCATTCCCGCTCTTCATTTTCCTGCAGTCTTTCCAATACAGTTTTATCAGTGTCGCTCTTGTCCATTCTCAGCTTGCCATTTTCCTTAGCACGTCTAGTAAGCTTATCTGCCACTGTATTCCCATGTTCTCCGGCATACCCTGAGATAAGCGCCAGGAAAACCACAAAGTCTGCTATTAGAAGAGGCGTCATAATCAAGCGGAGTAGCAAAGAATACTTAATATGCACTGAACACGCAATAAAAATGTATGCTCAACATATGTCCATGTACTACTGATAATCATAATGAGGGTATAATCCTTAGAATATTATAATGGTATAAATTTAAGTAGTCCGTCTGTAGTTCATGGCGTCATTGTGACCTGATTCACAGAGTATGCTTCGTAAGAATGAGAGAAAAGTCTGGCAAAGAGTGAGTTCATCTGTTAAGCTAGTCAACAGTGATGAGCCAAACTCTGCTTTATGGTAAAGCTCATGCCGGAGTACATGGCAATGAAGTGGCAGATAAACTTGCTGGACAGGCTGAAATACATAGAGAATGGACAGAAGCGACATTGCTAAAGCCGTATTTGATAGACTGCGAGGAAATAAGAGCGGGGATAGAAGAACAATGTAAATGTGGAGCAGTTGCTGAAGCTAGGACAAGTTAAGGGCGCTGGCTGGTAGGACATCTGAACTGTGTGCCAGAAAACACATCGTAAAAAAAACCCAGCAGTTGACGGTAACTATTAGCATACACACTCTTGGATGGATGCTGCGGGCGTGTAGCTTAGCAAGTATGGGGCTGGCCTGAAAGCAGTGACGTCGATATCTGTCTTAGAAACTTTGAACCTTTAATCATCAGATAGTGGTAGATCAACATTCTCACACTGCCAGAAGCGAAGTGGTGTATCTGCCTTCACAGTACATTGGTGTAGGTGACTTCACAGTACATTGCGTATGTGACTTAACAGTACATTGGTGTAGGTGACTTCACATTACATTGCTGTATGTGATTCCACAGTACAGTGACGTAAATGAATTCACATTACTTTAGTGTATTTGACTTCAGAGTACATGAATGTATGTGTCATCACAGTACACTGATGTAGGTGTTATCACAGCACACTGATGTATGTGCCATCACAGCACACTGATGTATGTGCCGTCACAATACACTCATGTATGTGCCATGACAGTACACTGATAAGGTGTCATCACAGTACACTGATAAGGTGTCATCATAGTACACTGAAGTAGGTGTCATCACAGTACACTGATGTAGTTGTCATCACAGTACACTGATGTCGGTGTCATCACAGTACACTGATGTAAGTGTCATCACAGTACACTGATGTAGTTGTCATCACAGTACCTGATGTAGGTGTCATCACAGCACATTGATGTAGGTGGCGTCAAGGTAACTGATATGCAAACATCGTGTTGACAGCGGCCGGTACATTAAGCTGTGAACACTATTTAGCATACAGGTTGTTGATAAGATATTTCCCAGCTATTTATGTGGGGGAGTCATCGTGTAGTTTTGTGGATGTGGTTGCGTCTTGATATTCACCTATAAAAAGTGTTATTGTGCCCTGGGTCTAGTATGTTGTAAGTGTATGTGATATGGCTATGATCTCATCGAGTACACTGGACTCAACGTGGTTGGTGGTGTATACGTTTAGTTATTAGAGATGATTTGGTAAAATGATAGTATACGGGATGGGTGCACCCATAGGAATATATGGCAAGTTTGCAGTATGAGATGATTGGTGTTGACATACAATAATGCTTATTGCCTATGCTAACAACATGGTCTGATTTATTTGTCCAGGAGACCTTGAACTATGGTTCAATTTTGCAATTATTTTGACATGAGTTTGATGCCGATGCCACACACATATAGTACATTTGTAATGTTGAGTTTTGATATGATACTTATTAACAGGTGTTCATAATGAAAGACGACTTGCCATAAACCAGGTGCAAAGGAATGTGATGACCACGGGACTATCTGCCTCTCATGTCACATAACGAAGCTACTTCTGAGAATTATTATGAGAACAAGGAAAAACATAAAAATAGAAATAGCAGATGAACAGTTTGGATTTGTTGAAGGAAAGGGAATACACAATGCCATTTATGCTTAACGAACACTAACAGAAAGAACATTAGAAGTACAGAAACTTATGCTTCATTGATAACACCAAGGCATTCAACAAGGTGAAACATAATGAAATTATTAAAATGCTTGAATTGATAAATATAGACGACAAAGACCTGAGGATTGTGAAACATCTATACTGGCAGCAATAAGCAGCAATTTGAGTTGAAAATAGAGCTGGAAATTATCAACCTATAAAACAAGGTGTGCGACAAGGATGTGTACTATCTCCAGACCTTTTTACTCTGTACAGCGAGAATGTTCTAAGAATTATCATCACAGAACCAGGCATAAAAATTGGACGATACAATATTAACAACATCCGGTATGCTGACGACACAGTACTGATAGCTGAGAACCAACAAGACCTGCAAAATCTCTTGGATAAAGTTCCTAAAGGAAGTTAACAGAAAGGTCTTACTTTAAGCATCAAAAAGACAGAGACTATGGTTATATCTAAGAAACAGAATCCACCAGCATGCAGTATAAAATTAAACGGAACTATTCTAAAGCAGGTGCAGAAAATCAAATACCTTGAAGCAGTAATAACTTCAGATGGGAAATGCAGAACAGAATAGGCCAAGCAAAAACTGCATTTCAGAGAATGAGAAACATATTATCCAACACATCCTTATCAATAAATGTTAGAAAACGAGTCCTAAAATGTTATATTCAACCTATCTTGTTATATGGAAGTGAATCATAGACGTTAGGCAAGTCTGCATAAAAATCATTGGAATCAGCAGAAATGTGGTTTATAAGAAGAAGAATGTTGCCAATTCCCTGGACAACAAAAATAACTAATGAAGAATGTATGAGAAGAGCTGGAGAGACAAAAAATTGTGTCAAAAAATAAGAGAGAGATAATGTACTTTCATAGAACATATGCAGTTGGAAGAAGGGCATTGAAAATATTATAACAGGAACAATAGAAGGAAGAAGATCAAGAGGAAAACCAAGAGAAATGATACTGGACAGTCTAACGGGATGGTATGAGAGTAGATCAACATCTGAGTTGATGGCCTGCATGAAGGATCGTGTACTCTGGAGAAGCATAATCGTTAACGTCAGTCGGCACGGCACATGATGATGGCTTTCTATGTTCTACTGTTTATCATAAAGGTATTATGAGACCAAATCACACTTTTAATAATGCTTTACTTGTGCGTAATGTTAATATTCAGTGTATTATATTTAATATATTTATGCATAAATATTGATTGCATTGAATGTCAGTACTTCTTATGACAACGAAAATTGATATGAATAAGGATTACTGACGTGCATATTTGGTTCAGTAATGCATTGCTATGCCATTGATTTGTGGGATATATATATATATATTATATATATATATATATATATATATATATATTACACCCTTATGTTAAACGTCACATTGGGCTCGCATGGTAGTTTGTCAGGTTTTCCTGTTTTCGGCGTGTTTTTCAACCTCATCAGTGGATGTTATGCGCACTAACTAAACTGGCCTCTCTTAAGAATGTCCTCCTTAGAGTTTTAGGTGGTCGGCCTCTTTTTCTTCGCCCTGTTATGTTCCACTTGATATTTTGTTTTGGGATTCTCTGATTGTTTCTACTCATCATATGACTGACATATCTTTTGTATGTTATATAGCATTTTGCTTTCTCATGTTTTTGCTGCTTTCTCTGCTTCTTCCACCATATTGTCCATGTATTCTTTTTTATCCCTTCTAGCTGAACTTTTTACTTTATTGTCAAGTTCTCTGTATGTTGCTTTTGCAATATCTTTTCCATGATCACTCTTTCCATTAACCATGGCTAATTTGGCTGCTCTTCTTTTATATTTCCATGTGTTATCTAACATCCATACTTTTCTATTTGTGCTTTTTGTTTCTTTGCAGTCCAGAACTTGTTTTTGCTGCTGCGCTGTGAGAATTACATACTTCATCTATATCTGTCTCCTTTATCTCACAGAAAGCTGCGAACTGTCTGATAAGTTCCAGATTTAAATTATTGTTAGTATTTTCATTACGTAGATTGCGGATGTTTATCTTACTAAGTATTGATTTACTGCTTTGGCTTTTCAGTTCTATCTTATTTTCCCTATAAATAGATTGTCATCACTGTTGACGTTTGTCCCCAATGTGCACGAACATTTATCAGAGATGATGTGAATTTCTTTCTAATACAAAGATGATCTGTCTGATTTCTGGTTCTATCGTCTGGAGATATCCAAGTTGTTTTACTTATCTCTTTGTGTGGAAATGTTGTTCCTCCAATGATCATGTGTGGATGGTGCACGCTTAGATCCAGGCGTGTGCGAACTTGACCGGAGCGTCACATACCATGTGATTGGTAGTCGGTTTCGGAAAGATGTATATAAATATGAAAACATTGGCTAGCATGCAGATGCAGAATAGACGGAAGCAATGGCCGGGCAATGTCGCGCTTTGTCGTGCTTAGATTATTGTGAGTTTTCGTATATTCTGCCAGTGCCTGCCTAATGTGGTATAGTCTACGCAGTTGTACAGTAAGTTGTAACGTAGGTTTCTGTATTACGTTTACATATGGAAATTATGTGTATGATTTCAGTGTGATTTATAGGTATATCGGATGGCTAACATGTTTGATTTGTTATTATGCTTTCATGTAGATTGAGCTTGTGTTGCAGCAACGCAGTTATATATAGGTTTGTCATGGGAGACGCACGCGGGGTGAACGATACGTTCTCGGTCTAAGGTATAAGGGATTATTTGTATACAACCTTTTTGTTTATTTCTCAACATAGCCCCGTGCACTTTAATGCACTTAGTCCAGCGATCCTTGCGCATACGAATCCCTTCTTTGTAAATGTCAGCATCTTGTGCCAGTAGAAAGTGGTCTACAGTATGAATGACGTCATCATCTGAAGCAAAGTTGCCAGCACTGAGCTCCTTTTTTGGTTTGGTAAACAGTTAATAGTCCGAAGGGACGAAATCTCGGAATAAGGAAGATTTTCAAGACCCTGGAAGCCGTAATCATGAATGGCAGCCACTGCAACCGCCGACTTGTGAAATGGAGCATTATCTTGATGAAAGATGACTCTTCTCGTCAACGTCCCTCGATATGTTTCCTTCAATTTGACCCGCAGTTGCTTCACAAGATTAGCGTAATAGGCATTTGTGACCGTTCTGCTCTTTGAAGATAGTCTATCAAGATCACACCTTCTGAATCCCAAAAGATGGAAGCCATCACTTTGCCTGGAAAGAGAACCACCCTTGCTTTCTTTGGAAGTGGGGATCCATGATGTTTCCATTGATTTGACTGTTCTTTGTTTTCTGGTTGAAAATGATGAATTCACGTTTCATCTATAGTCACAAACCGCTGAAGAGACCTTTGTCATTTCAAGATCACTGTGAATAATGGCATGAACACGTTCCTGGGAATGCCAAACCCAGTAGCAATGTATCGCTCAGTTAGTCGTCGATCTTCCATTATCATATCATAGATTTTGCCGGTGGTTTCCTCGGTGGTTACTGTTTTTGGTCTTCCTGGAGGGGAATCATCTTCCAGATTCTCCCTTCCATGTTTGAACTGAGCTGCCAATTTCTTCACTGTGCTGTAAGAAGGGGCACTCTCCCGTGGAGTTTCTACCACATCCTCATAGATCTCCATCAATGATAAGCCCTTGATGCAGAGGTGGCGAATGACTTCTCCATTATAAATTTTATCCATTTTCTCAATTTTTGTCACCCCTTACCATTTCAGTAGACTATTAAAAATTGGTTTCAGTTAATTTCTTAAAACGTGGTGTTTAATCCTACAAAAGCACCTTATATCTAATGTGTGTTTCAAGTATTTGTACCTTGTGCCGAGAACTTATCAGTCACCCCTCGTAGCTGCATGGAATAAACTTGCGCTGTAGCAACGCAGTTACATAGAGGTGTGTCATGGCAGCGATAGCTGCGTGGAATAAGTGCTTTTAGTGGAGCATCGCAGTTGTATAGAGGTGTGTCATGGCGGCGTTAGCTGCGTGGAATAAGTCCCATTGCGCAATATATTCGTAATGTAGGCTACATGTAGCGCCAAGAGAGTCCGGGACACCAGGTCATCAGGTTCTCAATATGCAACATGAGCAGTCATTATCTTATGATATTATGCTTAATAACCTTGCTTTTCTATTATCGATGACTGTTTGAAGTATTTCTATTGATTGACATTTTTCATCCAATTGTTTTTCTGTTATTGAAGATTATTTCAATGCATTACACTGATCTTGTTCATCCAATTCTTCGTCCATTATGATGACAATGATGTCAGTGTTAGTTGTATGTACTGTTGTGGCGTATAATAAGATTAAAATGAAATGTCCTTAATTTCAGACTTAGTGATTTTTCTGCATGTCAATGTATTGTGTGTTGATTAATATGCAGGATTTATGCATAATTAGCATACAATATACCAAGGAGGGGAAAGCCTGGATTGGCGGTCATATGGGGGAGCTAGATTGGCCTCGAGTACAGTAGTACATAGCAAAGAGATTGTTGGACTGTAATATCTAGATAAAATAGTCCCCCCACCAGCTATAAAATGAAAACGTGCACCAACACGTTTTACAAGTGCCCTCTGTTAGACATATTTCAATTAACCTTTCTCCATTCTGATTTATCATATCAATCCTTTCTTTCCCTGTTACTTTTTCCTCGTAGGTGTTATCTTTTCCTACTTGGCTTCGAAGTCTCCCATGACAGTTAATTTAAAGACTTTGTTAATGTGTTCTTGTTGTTGGTGATAGAAACGTCTTTGATTTCATCATCTGTAACTTTCGTGGGTGCATATCACTGTATAATTGTCATTCTTCCGTGCCTTATTTTGTATCCTGCTTTTAATATACGACTCGTCACTGGTTCCCTTTCTGCAAGGCTCTTTGCTGTTACAGGTGACATAATTATACCTACTCCTTCTTGGTATTTCCCATCGTCTCTGCTTGAATGTATTATTAACTTACGATGATCTTTTCCCTGCTTCTGGCCATAGCATTTCACTGATGCCCAGTACGTCAATGTGATATCTATCCGTTTCTCAGATTATCTGACCAGTTTTTGATGGTAGTGCCATTGTTCGTACATTCCAGAATCCACTCGTTGTTACAAATTTGGAACCAATGAATGCATTCTTTCCATCGTCTTCTGCGTTCATCGGAGTTGGTATCCCTGATGCTCGATTGATTTTATTGCAAGTTTTCAAAAATAGTTGCTTTTTTCCCCATCTAGTGTCGCCGTAGGTGGGTCTCAGGATAAGGTTGTTAGCCTTAAGCCCAACTGCCGTTTTACGATATGTGACGACGCAAAAAATTCATACGAAAGTATGCCGGCAAGAGCGTTAAAAAGCTCCCGCCAGCTTTTACGTTACCCGGAAGTAATATGTATACTATATATATATACATATATATAATATCTATATATAGTGTGTATGTATTTCTATGTCTGCTCTGTGGACCTTATGTGTGGAATGTGGCCTGAACCGTTATTGATATTCTGTGTCCTGCTGATGAGTGTCTTGATGTTTTGCCATAGTGAACTTCTTTGCCAGTTGTTTACAAGTTAAGATATTTGTTTTGTATGTGGTAAGAGAGATAGTGAGAAAATTGAGCAGACATAATATTTGTAGGCTGAAATGTTGACTAACAAGTATCTAGGGACCGGGATGGTTGTGGTTAGATATTCTTTAAAAACAAATTAGAGTTAGGGGCACAGTTTGTACCGCTGGAAGAATTTAATTACTTAATTACCACTCTCATACCCCGGCACGCCCCTCCCCTCATTCTATCCCCTGCAAGGTAACTTCATAGCACACTGATGTAGGATGGCATCACAGTACAGTGATGTAGGGTGACATCACAATACAGTGATGCAGATGACATCATAGTACACTGATGTATGGTGACATCATAGCACATTATGTAGGGAATATCATAGCACACTGATGAGCGTAACATCACAGTGCAGTTATGCAGATGACAGCATATTACACTGATGTAGGTGACATCGTATTCAATGATTAAGGGTGAAATCACAGTACAGTGATGCAGATGACATCATAGTACACTGATGTAATATGACATCATAGCACACTGATGTAGGGTGACATCACAGCACAGTGATGTAATGTGACATCACAATAAAGTGATGCGGATGACATCATAGTACACTGATGTATGGTGAGATCATAGCACACTGATATAGGGTAACATCATATCACACTGATGTTGCGTAACATCAGAGTACAGCGATGCAGATGACAGCATATTACACTGATGTAGGGTGACATCATATACAAAAAGGTGATATCATGGCTCTCTGATGTAGAGTGGTATCACAGTACAGTGATGTAGGATGATATCACAGTGCAGTGATGCATATGACATCATAGTACACTGACGTAGCTTAGTATGTCCGGTAAATGCTTATTAATCGTAATAAAATACAGAAACTCGATCATCAGGAAACACGAAAATTGTATGTAAGATATTTAATCATGTTTTAACGTAAATGAAAGCTGAAAGCAAAATCATATGGTGTAGTGGCATCAACAGAATTTGCTTGTTACAGCGTGTATAAACATCAGCTAAAAGTTACTAACATAAGCTGATATCTATTTACAACGATCGTTATTGTAACATTCAGTCCCAGATTTAAAATACTCCCATCGTTCTTCATGTCTACTTTAGTATCTTTACAATAAATCATTAAAATAACATAACTACATTCTGCTCACCTTTCACTTAAGAGATCTAACCCTGGAATTCATTATTTGATAGTTGTGTTGCATACATCTACTCAATAAGCTCTAATACGCTGATAAAGTGAATGAGTTTTTTTTAAATCTGAATTCAAATTGTGAGTTATCCGTCTACTAAATATTTAATTCTAAATATGGAAAATCTAGAGACTATGTCTTAAAAAGCCAAATCTTAGGAGAGTTCAGATTATTTATTTTTTAATTCATCTTTAGTTAATCATTTGCATGCCCTTTGCAGAATTTTGCCTCCATAACAGCTCTTCTATAGACCTCTCGATTGTAATCAAGATGTCTTGTTGCTGATGCATCCATTTGTAGATTATCAACGATGGGTTGCAGCCATCTTCGCCTTGGATTTCCTCTCTTTCTTTGTTTCCCATTATGAATGTCTTATCTAGATTATTATGACGTTTAATGTGTTCGAAACATTTAAATTTTCTCTGTTTAATCCTCTTTACTACCCAGCCTTCTTCAATATTAAGTTCTTGTATTATGAATGGATTTATTTGTTCTTTTCTGTGTCCATGATATTTGAAGAGCTCTTCTGTAGCAGTTACATTCAAGATCATTTAGTCTTTCTCAGCAGTTTTGTTAAGTATCCAGGTCTCACATGCCCTTAGAAATCTTATTTTTGTAGTTCTGTGTGTACCTCTCCACAGCTTCTTTAGTTGTTTTACTTTTTGAAGAGCGATAGATGCCCTCTTTTTAATTTCGCTCATTGTATCTCCATTATTTATGGACTATTTATTATAATCCATCTTACCTCTAGTAAATTCAAGAGAAATGTTTGTTTACTTTAGACAAAATGTCATTCATCTCCCTTCACTTCTCAAAATCGCGTCACCCATCCTAATTTGCATAGCCTGACCCAGAAAAACAACTCCGAGCGTGGTCAAGAATTATGTTCCTTTCCCTTGCACTATTCCCACACGATTAATCACAGTTCATTACTAGAAGGGAGAACTCGTGAGATAATGAAGCTTAATTATTTAACTATTTGTTAATTATATTATGAGACGAATATGTCGTAAGACGTTTGACGTTTTGTAAAATCTTATGAAACGACACTCGTAAACAGCATATGCATATAATCTCACACACATGTGTAGTTTAGTGTTCTCTCTAAGCATGCAATAACCTATCTTATGTGACAGTTTATGACCAGCAAGTATCAGTTTGAATATGCAGACTATAAAAATGTTGGGCGTCTTTACAGAGCAACATGAACAATGTATGACAACGCCAAAAAAAAAAATGTTCCTGCTTAGGAGGAACATTGTCATAGATCTTTTCATATTAAATTACTTAGATATCGTAATTTGTTCCAGGATTCTATACTTTTAAAAACTGTGAAAATACACTTCAGCAGAACCCTGTACACAAATTCAGTTGCTATTTTAACCTTTGCTTTTGTGTTGTTTCTTTTGCTTCGAATGAAGACCGGCTTTGCTGAAACCCTGGTTGTTTTCGTTGATATCCAGGACATTTTTTTCCCTTTACTTACCTGGTCGCGTTGTACTTCATAATACTACACAGTACACATGCAGCAACATAGTGTATACAAAATGTAAAGACAAACTTGGTGCATAGATTCATTTCAACAACAATATGAAACAAGGACGTATAAAAACAATACCCCAAAAAGTTATGAAATATAAATCACTCAGCAGTGAATGAGTGAGTGCAACAAACCCATAAACAAATACTTTCCACAAAAAAAACTGACACTTGTATGTAGAATTTGTTTTAAAAATAGTTGTCCCTTAAACAAGCATGAACCGGTCGATAAAAAGTTTTCGTGTTTCTTTAAATTTAAAATTATGGAAAATATGTGTGTGTGTGTGATACGTGTCGAAAAGCACTAGTCTTCATTAATTTCACATCTAAGACAATAATAATTTCACATCCAAGACAATAATTAAAACTATCACATGAATGAGGAGAATAAAAGCAAGAAAACGGTATCATTTTTTAAAAAAAACTAACGTTGAGCTAATTGCTTACTTCACTTTCCTTTAAAATAACGAACGATATAACTCTACTGAGTGCAGTTAAACATGCATTTTATTACTACTGAGGCTTTATTTATTTTCCATAATTTCAAGATATTTTATTACGTAATAATTTATAACAACCGCAGGTGAGACGTCCATATTTTCAGGTAATTTTTGGTAGCATTATGTAATGCAGGATAACCTCTTCGTCTTTCCATTAATACAATATTGAATGAAAATATCTTACAACAGCGATTACATATTTATGATGGCAACTTAGCCAAGATATCGACAGATATAATAACATAGAAAAAAGTAAGAAATATATCAGCACATTCATAAAAGTACAAACATGTTTGTATCAGTGTGTCACTCGCTATTAAAATTTATTACCTTCAGTTTGCTACTTTGTAAACATGAAAGAATATGTGGAACTACCAGCATGTGTTGATGGTAGACTACAGATTACATAAATGTAAGCAGTTTTAGTTCACACGATAATAGATATAAGACAAATAAACGATCTAAAACGAAGATTACGGTGTTACACGCAATCTTTAGTCTTGTTAACAAGACAAAATTGAGATGATAATGTGTGTATCGAAAAATGGACATAGTCGAAAGGAAAGCACAAAGAGACACATAATATGACTGTTGGTATAATTACACATTCTTCACAATATAATAAAATAATGAAAAAACTCAAATTGTCAGACACGTTCTTCTTTGTTACTTGCGCTTTAATCAGTTTTTTCGTGGAAAAAAATTGAGTCCTTAATTTAAAGCCTTCAATCCAGTCGAAAATCTATTATTCCTCTATTTAGACAAGTCTAAGTCGGATGTTGAAAGCTACTTTAAAAGTCCAATTTACATTTGTGATTGCGTTACAGCAGTGATTGTATATATATATATATATATATATATATCACAAAGCTAAGTTTTTCATTCATTTTATTTTTATATATGAGTTGAGTTGTTTTATGTAACCCACGAAAAAGGCTCTCGCCGAAATACTGGATGTTGCATGTTTTGTTTTTCATTAATACGTTCTCATCTTACTTTCAAACATTCTGTCACGTGTGATTTTTTTCTCAGCTTCATGTGCCCTCTATCATATTATAAAACTGAACCATACACCTCTATCTCCCTTTATACATTTGCTGGCAAAACTGAGACCACGTACACAACTTAAAACAACTTAATAAAGCTTGTATGTAAAACAATGTCACAGTTATCAAGGTCAAACTTAGCACTACAGTTGTTCTACTCAGAGTGGCGTAAACTGTCTAGTATTATTGGTGTGGTGATTATATACCTGTCAAATAAGAATCATGTATGGTAGATGAGCTTAAATATATAATTACATTTGAAATTAATAATAAAAAGCACCTTTCCTATATGAGAAGACTCACAATATTAACGGTGCAGGCATTATGTATATATATATATATATATATATACGCATGTATATGAGTCTTTTATCGGAATCCGTATCAGATAAAAAAGAATTGTGAATTATACAAGTTTTATTTTTGTGAGATAAGACGTGTTTCCATAACGTTCACAAAAGAGCCCCCGATAGATATTCTGTTTTCAGCTTCTAATCTATTGACCTAGTTCATGATTATCTTGGACGTGTCTTTAGCGAGACCAGATCGTGTTTCTGAAAGGAGCTGCTGTTTTACGCAAGATAAATTAACAAACAAGAAACGGAATAAATTATGAGGTTTTGTATCTCCTTACTTTCACACTGGAAAACAAATATCAGTGGTTACTTTTTTAAAGTCAGTTTTTCACTGCACAGTGTCTATACCCCAGTGTTTCCTGTCTCATAAAAGTTTCAGGGCTTGTTCCCATATTTCTACCGTTGCAAGAGTGTTCTTCCTCCATTGAAGTCAACAGGGAAGAAAGTCCTAAAAATAATCATACTGTAATGGTATGTTTCCTTTCCCACCCAAAGCATATATAGCAACCTGATATTTGAGAAAACTATCATCCACTTCTTGATGCCATGGTCTCTACTCGTAGACCAGTTTAATTGACTATTTTTGAGTCTAATTCAATGTATTTATGGCCACCACAGCATATATATATATATATTATATATATATATATATATATAATATATATATATATATATATAATTTCATTCATTTGCATGTCCCTGGCGGAACTTTGCCTCCCAAACAGCACTCCTGTAGGCCTCTGGGTTGTGAGCAAGGTGGCCTGCTGCTGATGCGTCCATTTGCAGATCATCAACAATGTCATGCAGCCATCTTCGTTGTGGTCTTTCTCTTTTTCTTTTTCCCATAATGTATCCTTCCAATACGGTCTTCTCTAAATTATCATGACGTTTAATGTGTCCAAAATATTTAAGTTTTCTCTCTTTAATCCTCTTTATTAGCCAGCCTTCTTCAATATTAAGCTCTTGTAGTATATATATATTTGTTCTTTTTTGTGTCCACGATATTTGGAGAACTCCTCTGTAGCATTTACATTCAAAGGGATTTATGTGTTTCTCAGCTGTTTGTCTAGATACAGCAGTGATGTTAACTGTATCAAATGCCTCGAAAATCCCATTTTTATCCATTATTTCCCAAAGTTTCTAGTGTTGTACACAATCAAATGGCTTTGAGTAGTCTATAAATGATAAATATAGATTCATATTAAACTCTCTATTATTAATCTTAGATTGAATATATGATCTCTTGATCCTCTACCTTGTCTGAAACCAGCTTGGGCCATATTGACTTCTTCTATTTTCTTTCGAAGTCTATCCATTATGATTTTTAACAGAATTTTGCTGGCATGACTAATCAGGGCAACAGTTCTGTAGTTTGTGCATAATTTCAGGTTACCCTTTTTTGGCAGTGGTATGAATACAGTTCTTTTCCATTCTTTTGGCCAAATACCTGAATGCCATATCTTTTTGCACAGTGCATGATAGATTGTTGCACATTCCTTTCCTCCTGCTTTAATAAATTCAGCTGTTATCTCATCACATCCTGGTAATTTATCATTTCTCGGATTCTTTATTGCCCATAAAACTTCTTATATTGTCGGTTTGGATTCTTTCTCCTCCAATAATAATTCACACTGTTGATTTCTGTTTCCACAGTCGGTTGTTTCATACTTTCCTTTGCAATATTCCTTCCATTTTTCTAGAATTTCCTCTGTCTCTGTCAAGGTATTCCCCATCTCATCACAAATTACATTTAGCTTAGGTGTGACATTTCTCGTCAATGTCTTCATTTCTTTAAACATTTCACTGTCTCTTCCACATTTCTGATGTTCTTCTATTCTTTCACAACAATCTTGAATGTATTGTTTTTTGTCTTTTCTTATTTTTCTTCGTATTTCTTTTGTTAAAGTTTTATATTTCTCTTTGTTGTTATGTGTCACTTTCCATTGCGTCTTCATTTCTCTACGTTGTTTTATCAGTTCTAGTGTACCTGCTGTGATCCATCCATTCTTTTGTGTTTTCTGTACTGGAACCATGTCTTTAGCTGTTGTTATTAAGATATCTTTGGCCATAACTATATATATATATATATATATATATATATATATATATATATATATATATATATATATATAAGGAGTTTATCAACCCCAACATGCAATTCAGTGTAATGAAATATTTCTTTAATTGTCAACTTCTGCAAAAGAGCCCCCAGTTTTTACTAAACACTCCACAGCATTTTCATGGCCCTACTAGTAATGTAATGTAGTTGTCTCTGTGAGTCTCACATTTTGCATTTACATTCACCTCATCTGGTATACTTTTAACAATTCACTCATAGAAAGTTGCAGCACAGAAGTGAGAACGTGTACTTTCTCCATTGTTAGCTACGGACGAGGAGGTCCCCAATCCCGCAGAATTCTAGCAATTTCTTCATGGCCTCTAAAAGCGGCCCAGTGTGATGGAGTTTTTCCTTTCGCACATTTTGCATTTACAGAGGCCCCAGCAGCAAGAAGAATTTTAACAATTTCTTCATGGCCTTTACTAGCAGCCCAGTGTAATGGGGTATTTCCTTTCACACATTCTGCATTTACAGAGGCCCCAGCAGCAAGAAGAATTTTAACAATTTCTTCATGGCCTTTACTAGCAGCCCAGTGTAATGGGGTATTTCCTTCATTGTCAGCTAATGAAGTGGAAGCTCTAGCATTCAGCAGAAGTTCAACAACTGTTTCGTGGCCTTTACTAGCAGCCCAGTTTAATGGGGTATTTCCTTCATTGTCAACTAATGATGTGGAAGCTCCAGCATTCAGCAGAAGTTCAACAACCGTTTCGTGGCCTTTACCAGAAGCCCAGTGTAGTGCAGTACTTCCTTCATTGTTAGATAAGGATGTGGAAGCTCCAGCATTCAGCAGAATATCAACAACTGTTTTATGACCATTACCAGCAGCCCAGTATAATGGAGTCCTTCCTTTTTCACATTTTGCATTTACAGTGGCCCCAGCATCCAGTAGAATTTTAGCAATTTCTTCATGACCATTACCAGAAGCCCAGTGTAATGCAGTATTTCCTCCATTGTCAGCTAAGGATGTGGAAGCTCCAGCATTCAGCAGAATATCAACAACTGTTTTATGACCATTACCAGCAGCCCAGTATAATGGAGTCCTTCCCATTTCACATTTTGCATCTACAGTGGCCCCAGCATCCAGCAGAATTGTAACAATTTCTTCATGGCCATTACCAGCAGCCCAGTGTAAAGGATTCTTTCCTTTGTCATCTCTTGATTTTACTTCGGCTCCAGCATCCAGAAGAATTACAACAACATCTTTATAACCTTCACTAGCAGCCCATTGTAGCGGTGTACTCTTATTTCCGTCTCCTACATTTACTGATGCCCCAGATTTCAGCAAAAGTTCAACAATTTCTTTATTACCTCTACCAGCAGCCCAATGTATTGGAGTATTTCCTCTTTCGTCTGTTGCAGATAAAGAACCTCCAGCATTTAACAGAATTTCTACAGCTTCTTTACGACCATTGCAGCAAGCCAGATGTAAAGGTGTCATGCCATCTTTATCTTTAGCATGAACATCTGCTTTAGCTGCTAGTAAACTTTCAACAAGGTCTGTGTAACCATTAGAAGCAGCATAGTGTAATGGAGTTTGGTTTTCACAGTCTGCAACGTTTACAGTAGTTCCTTTTATAAGTAGATTTTCTATCTGTCCTCTGTCCCATCTTCGTACGTCTTCTTCTGTTGTTGGCAGATTTTCCATCTCATAAGTTAGTGAAGAAAATTCGCCTTGTTTCTCTGACTTAGTAGATCTAAACAAAAAAAATAAGTTGAATTAGTTTGAGTAATCTTACATCGTACATCCTTCCCGTGGCGTTAAAAGGCACATATTGCTCGCATGTTACTGAGGTACGTTTTCCTGTTTTCTGTAAGCTTTTAAACCTCATCAAGAGATTTTATGCCGACTTAACTTGCATCTCTTAACAATGTCCTCCTTAGAGTTGACCTCTTTTTTCTTCAACATGTTGTTTTCCACTTGACATCTTCTTTTGGGTTCTCTGACTGTTTCCTCTCATCACGTGACCGACATTTATCCTTCGCCTTTTTCTGATCACCCGTAAGATAGGATGTTGTTCACTCATCTGTCTTATCTCTGCGTTGTTTTTCAATTCGCCCTACTTTATACCGAGTATTTTCCTATGACATTTGTTTCCAATAGTCTAATTTGAGTAATATTACCACATTAATGTCTTATATTTTTGGTCACTAAACTTATTTTATGTAAGTACCTCACAATGAAAAAAAAATAATCCAGTTACTTTAATGGTGATTGGAAGAAATTATCTCCTATGTGCTGATTCACTATTTCTAAGATTAATAGTTGCCTGATGCTAAAAATACATTAAGTGCATTTTATTAAGCACGTCAGAAAGCCTGTATACGTTTTGTCATAAATTATCTTCTACCTTTTCTTGTCCATGGTTATTTATTTATGTTTTCAAATTAGAACTAGATATTGTTAGAAATAAGGATAACTTCAGTTTTCTTCTTATTCAAGGTGATTGTTTTTCTTTCCATTTCTTTAAACACTGTATCCAGTAGTTCTTGTAGTCCTTTTTCTCCTTTTGCTTCTGTGTCATATGCAGATGGTTAGTTGTTGAAATATATTCACCTACTACTGTTCCAAAAATGTTCCCTTGTTTGTCTCATTATGTTTTCACTATAGAGCAGTGTTTCCCAAAGTGCAGCTTACGACCGACAAGGGAGGAATTTGAATATTTTGAGAGGAATCAGAAAATAATTTAAATAAATAATAAATATAATACATTAATGTTATTATAGTATTTCGAAAAAAACGTTTCATTCTTTACAGCGGTGTTGAAACATCAGAGACGAAGTTAAAGAAGAAATATTTGGTGACCTTAATAATGTGTATGGCTTCCTAAAAACGAAATGCTATAGGACCAAGGCTGGGTTTAATTGGCCAGTGGTACCGGGTTTAGTCCCAGCTGTGGGGTTTTCTTCTGGTACACACAAGGACCCGGGGTTCACCCAGCTTCTAAATATGAGTACCAGAGAAATCTGGGAAGGTAAACCGACCAGGCCTGATACTGACCACATGACACTTCCATGTGCCGAAGGTCATGGAAAATACGGGCAGTACAAGTTGGACAGGAAGTTGGAAAATATTTTTTTTAAAAATTAAACTTGGCGTGCGACAAGGATGCATATGATCACCTATCACCTTTTCTATTTCCCCTCTCTAGCAGTGTTTCCCAATTTTATTTTTTGACCATGCATCACTTCAGTGCCTCAGATATTTTGATGCTACCCTCTCCCCCCCCCCCCAGCACAATAGTCAACCAAGTTCTTAAAAAGTATAATAAAAATATTTCCTAATTCCCCTCAAAATATTCAAATTCCTCCGCTTGTTGGGGGGTGGGGGGAGGGGTGGGTCTTAATCTGCACTTTGGGAAACACTGCTGTACAGTGAAAACATAATTAGACAAGCAAGGGAACATTTTTGGAATAGTAGAATGTTAATATATTTCAACAACTAACTATCTGCATGTGGCACAGTAGCAAGAGAAGGAAAAGGACTACAAGAACAACTGGATACAGTGTTAAAGGAAATCAAAAGAAAAACGCTCAGCTTGAATAAGAAGAAAAATAAAGTTATCGTCATCTCCAACAAAAGAAAGATCCCTAAATAAAAACAAATCATCACAGTATTAAAGCAGATAGACAAGTTCAAATGTGTTGAATAAAGAAGTCTAAAGGAGATAAAGAGTAGAATAACCCAAGCTCAGATAATGTTCCAAAAATTTAAATATGTTTTGTGCAAAAATCACAGAGTGCTAGGAAAAGAGTGCTCCAATGCTGTATGGAGCCAGGTCTAATCTAAGGATGTGAAGCCTGCACTGTTACTAAAGAGATACAGCAACGTCTGGAAGCCTGGGAGATAAGGTTTCTTTGAAGAAAGTTAAGGATACCATGGACGGGGAGAAATTTCAATAGAGAAATTTTGAGAGAGACCAATTTAAGAAGACAAATAATTACAACAGTCAGGAAAAGACAGTCAAAATTTAGAGGGCATGTCGTGAGAAAAGGCAAAAAGAAAGAATGAAAGACAAAGTAAATGTGGTAAAATGTTAATAATAATCTGGATTTGACAAAATAGTGCATTCATGAAGGAATATTAATTTCAAAATATAAGTAAAAAGTATATGTATTCATGTCTTTTCATAAACTGCTATACACTACTATATATTACTATACACTACTATACACTACTACTACTAAGATATAACTTTTAACTTGGTACTATATAAAAAATTGATAGAATGGTAACTGGAGAAAGTAAGGCCTAAAATGACATGTTAAACACAAACTGATATTAATACATGCTTTAGATGAGCATATGTATTTTTCACAGAAAAAAGGCCTTCAAATATCAGTGACAAGTCAAGACTAAAAAAAAGGCATGAGGAAAAGTTTATAATCTCAAATGATTCAAAACTAAGGCGTAGAAAAGGTCACTAGAACAAGGACATACGTCACTGTGCTGACAGCAGAAAACTGTGAAGAATGTGGGTTGTTTATGACACTTAAAAGATGCAAAAGATAACTGCAGGTAAATGCAGGATATGCATGGTAATGTGTGTCCCTCCTTTGTAACAAGGAACTGCAGGCGAAATGCATGTTCCACGGAAGCACAATTTTATTACATAGCAGAAAGGCATCATATAAAGAAGACTGATGTAGAAGGAATAGCTTATAATGAAAGAATGTTTAGCTTTTATGAACCAAATAATGATAATGCACAAGAATTGATTGTTCGCACTGATAATGATCTTATTGTGTCACAACGAGTGTGAGAAATACTTAAAACAGGTTCTGAGAGAAGTTTAATTTCACTTGATATCATGATAAGAATGTCTTTCATATCTGCTATTTTTTTTTTACTTAGAATACTTACGTTTTATGTATTTCTTCCTATTTCAACCACAGTGTAAGAGACGTTAAGTAACTGCAAAGGACACGTTTAGTATCGAACTGTTACTCTAGTGGATAACACTCGCTTTCATTTCTATTCTCGGAAAAAAGTGAGTAAATGGTTTCGTTTTAAAAAAGCACAAAGTGAAATACAAACTGTTACTTAAAATAATGTTCGTGATACTGTAAATGAAAGTATATATTTTCTTAGTAAAAACTGTACATTTTCTTAATGTTTTCTGCCTATAGATGGCTGTGAGCCAAAGTACTCTGAATCATTCGTAAGAATGATGAGCACAAAATGCATTTGGTGTTCTTTCTTACACAGACGATATGAGAAAAACTAGCTGCTTAGTTGTTCATCTTTTCTGTGTGTATAGTTTTTCTGTTGTGTTTTTTATGCATGCAGTCATTGAAAAAGACTTTTGCCGAAATACTGGATTGTTCTCTTCATAAACTATAACTATAATTTCAGAAACTATAACATCAAAAGAAGCCGTGGAGAGGAGCAGACAGAACGACAAAAATAAGATTTTTAAGAATATGCATCTTTCCCATGCCAACATGGGCCTATGAGACCTGGATGCTTAACAAAACAGCTGAGAAACACATAAATCCCTTTGAATGTAAATGCTGCAGAAGAGTTCTTCAAATATCATGGACACAGAAAAGAACATACATATCCATACTACAAGAAATTAATATTGAGGAAGGTTGGCTAGTAAAGAAAATTAAAACACCGAGAACTTAAATATTTTGGGCACATTAAATGTCATGATTCATTCATTCCTGTGCATGTCCCTTGCGGAACTTTGCCTCCCAAACAGCACTCCTGTAGGCCTCTCGGTTGTGAGCAAGATGGCCTGCTGCTGCTGCATCCATTTCCAGATCATCAACGATGTCTTGCAGCCATCTTCGTTTCGGTCTTCCTCTTTTTCTTTTTCCCATTATGTATCCTTCCAATAAGGTCTTCTCTAAATTATCATGACGTTTAATGTGGCCAAAATATTTAAGTTTTCTCTCTTTAATCCTCTTTAATCCTCTCTAGAATGTCATGATAATCTAGAGAAAACAGTCTTGGAAGGGTACATAATGCGAGAAAGAAAGAGAGGAAGACCAAGGCAAAGATGGCTGCAAGACATTGTTGAGGATCTGCAAATGGATGCATCATCAGCAGGCCATCTTGTTCGCAACCGAGAGGACTACAAAAGATCTATTAGGGAGGCAAAGTTCCGCAAGTTACATGCAAATGGCTGACGGACTGTTTGTTGAGATAGTATATTGTTAAGATCAGTTGTAGGGAAGTAATAATCTTTTAAAGTAAGGGTACCTGATTCAATCCCTTGTGGTAATATCGATTTTTAGAATGAATCAACTCACGTTCTACGTTAAAATATAAGTTAGTCCCAGATCAGGTAAATTTGCGCGGGATATCTGAGGAAATATCTAAAGTGTCAGCTTTGGAATGTCTGGTGTTGACATAACAGACTAAATTTAGTAGTAGAGATTTTAATTTTTTAAAGAAATTGTTTGTTTTAGAAAGTAAACTTTATAAAGACATGATTATTCACGTGGAGTGAGCTTTTCTTCATGATAGAATATTCGAGAATCATGGGAAGATTCAGTCTGGGATATTTAAGCTGGAGTAAGTTTTTGAAGGGAGTATTTTGTTGTAATTTTTGCTGAGTAGTCGTTTTTTTCAGTACAGGAGTTTGCAATCTGTCAGTTTCAGTTATGCAGTAGACTCAGTTTCAGCATATTGTCCTTTAGGACACGTTTTCGTTGTCAGTGAAATGTAAGCTGTTTAATAGTATTGACCTTATCAGGACAGAATTGTGTTGTACTCGTTTCTAACTTTTGGAAGATGTGTATGTTCTATGTATTTTTGGGGAAATTCACTAATTTGTAAGTAGTTGCTTATAGTAGTTGCTAGTTGTCAGAAATTCACTAATTTGTAAGTAGTTGCTTATAGTAGTTGCTAGATGTCAGAAACTCACTAATTTGTAAGTAGTTTCTTATAGTAGTTGTTAGATGTCAGAAACTCACTAATTTGTAAGTAGTTTCTTATAGTAGTTGTTAGATGTCAGAAACTCACTAATTTGTAAGTAGTTGCTTATAGTAGTTGCTAGATGTCAGAAACTCACTAATTTGAAAGTAGTTACTTATAGTAGTTGCTAGATGTCAGAAACTCACTAATTTGTAAGTAGTTGCTTATAGTAGTTGCTAGATGTCAGAAACTCACTAATTTGAAAGTAGTTACTTATAGTAGTTGCTAGATGTCAGAAACTCACTAATTTGTAAGTAGTTGCTTATAGTAGTTGCTAGTTGTCAGTTGACTAAGCGCCCGGGAAGTTCTTGTAATATTTGTTGATTCAACCTGCCATGTTGGCAGCTCGTCCTCTTTTCTCATCTCCATTTTTCATAGTTCATTTCTTCATTCAATAAATGTTTTGATGTGCATCCTTGCAGTTGGACTATCATTATCTTCATGGAGTTTTCTAGCTGTTTTCTAGTGGGAAGTCCTGTCAAAGTTTTCATACGTGACACTTTCGTTTTTGTTGTAGCAGCTGCAAACCTGGGAGAGTTGCTGTGTCACTCAGGGTGTACCATAGTGACAAGATTGCCATTTTGGTAGAGTAGTGCTACCAACTCTTACAGGCAACAGCAACATGTAAGTCTGCCAAGGTACAGCAAAAGTCCACAAAATGTCATTTCCTGACATCTTGGCGACGTCACAGTAATACACTAATACTAGTTCAGTGGTGCCCTGCTTGCATGTCAGTACTTGTCCCAGAGCTATTCGACGTTATAGTTCTTCGGTTATAAGTTGTGCCAACTTTCTGCGTTTCTTATTTATGCCTACTTTCCTCATTCTTTTGGTCTTTTTGTAAAACTGAACCAACCACCTCTGCCTACCTTTGCTACTCAAGATATCCTTCCCGTGCCGCTAAACATCACGTAGGGCCAGCATCGTAGTTCGCCAATATTTCCTGTCTTCGGCGAGTTTTTCGATCTCAACAAGAGATGTTATTCCCACTGAACTGGCCTCTCTTAACAATGTCCTCTTTAGAGTTTCACGTTGTCGATCTATTTCTCTTCGGACTGTTATGTTCCACTTGATATCTTGTTATGGGGATTATCTGATTGTTTCTTCTCATCACATGACCGACATATGTCCAGCTTCTTTCTCTGATCACCCATGAGAAAATGTGTTGTTTGCTCATCTGTCATATCTCTGGGTTGTTCATGAATTAGTTCCACTTTATACCGAGTATTTTTCTAAGGCATTTGTTTTCGAAAGAATTAGTTTTATTGCAGTCTTCACTTTTCTTATGTATGTCTTATACGGCATAAGCTGCTCTTTGTTGGTGTTGTACACTACTGCATTAATGTAGAATGTTACAAACTTATTTTAACTGAATGATTTCTGATTTTTTAAAACTTGTTATGAGGTGGCTCAAAGATCTGTTCTCTCCTCTCTTCACTGTTATTATCTTGACTAATTAATTTACATTAATGTTTGTTCTGATTTAATGTTTACTGACGAATAACATAACAAATTGTACATGAACAGTATGAACGTTTTGCTCCTGGTTCATCACATACATAACATATATGATGAATATATTTCGTAACTTCTGTTTATAAAGTAGTTTCCATTTCACAGGCATATGTTGCGATGGAAAAGATGCATGCCCTTAAAAATCTTATTTTTGTAGTTCTGTCTGCTTCTCTTCACAGATTCTTTAGTTGTTTTACTTTCTGAAGAGCGATAGACGTCCTCCTTTTAATTTCCTTTATTTTATCTCCATTACTAGTTAGCAGTGATCCAAGATATTCAAAACTCTTCACTTCTTCCAGTTTTTGCTCATTCATAAATATTTCAGCTGCCTTGTTTATTTTGTCAGTTGTCATCAATTTAGTTTTCCATTCCTTTTTGTGTTGTGGACAATAATACTGTGTATTCAGCATATCAAATCTCTTTTATTTCATAACCTCCAATTGTTATGGCATCGTAATATTCTTCGTCTACATCTTCTCTCACATTCCTCATTATATTTTCAATATAAAAGTTAAATAAGTAAAGCGACAATATGCACCCCTGAAGGACCCGTTGTTTTATGTCAAACCAAGTTGTTGTTTCACCATTTATTCTTACTGCTGCTTGTTGGTCTAGATACAGCAGTGTCGGAAATCCCATTTTTTCCAATATTTCCCAAAGTTTCTGGTGTTGTGCACAATCGCCTTTGAGTAGTCTATAAAGTCTAAGTATAGATTCACATTAATTTCTCTGCAATTCTCTATTATTAATCTTATATTGAATATATGATCTCTTGATCCTCTTCCTTGCCTGAAACCAGCTTGGACCATATTGACTTTTTCTTCTATTTTCTTACGAAGTCTACCCATTATGGTTTTTAACAGAATTTTACTGGCATCAAAATCAAGGCAACAGTTCTGTAGTTTGTGCATACTTTCAGGTTACTCTTTTTTGGCAGTGGTATGAATACAGTTCTTTTCCATTCTTTTGGCCAAACACCTGAATGCTATATCTTTTTACATAGTGCATGACAGATTGTTGCACATTCCTTTCCTCCTGCTTTAATAAATTCAGCTGTTATCTCATCACATCCTGGTGATTTACCATTTTTCAGATTCTTTATTTCCCATAAAACGTATTCTATTGTTAGTTCGGGTTCTTTCTCCTCCAATAATAATTCACACTGTAGACGTCTGCTTTCACAGTCGGTTGTTTCATACATTTCTCTGCAATATTCCTTCCATCTTTCTAGAATTTCCTCTGTCTCTGCCTAAGTATTCCCCATCTAATCACAAATTACATTTAGCTTAGGTGTGATATTTCTCGTCAATGTCTTCATTTCTTTAAACATTTCACTATCTCCTCCACATTTCTGATGTTCTTCTATTCTTTCACAACAATCTTGTATGTACTGTTTTTTGTCTTTTATTATGTTTCTTCGTACTTCTTTTGTTAAAGATTTATATTCCTCTTTGTTGTTGTTGTTTAACACTTTCCATTGCGTCTTCATTTCTCTACATTGTTTTATCAGTTCCAATGTGCCTGCTGTAATCCATCCATTCTTTTGTGTTTTTTTTTGTTACTGGAAGCATGTCTTTAGCTGTTGTTATTAAGTTATCTCTGGCCTGTGTAGCCAATTCATCTAGTGTCATATCCTCCTGTACAGCCATCACGATTTCGAAATGGTTCTTCACTTCTATAACGTGTTGTTCTGGTATTTTTGTAAGATCAAAACGGTGTGGTCTTGATCCGGTAACTCTTTTTTATCTGTATCTTCATGCCAGCTATTAATAACTCATGGTCCGTGTCACAATCAGCACCTGGTAAAGTTTTTTTTTCTGATGTTATACTTGATCTCCACCTTCTTTGCACTAAAAGGTAATCTATTTGATTTCTGGTTTTCCCATCAGGTGATGTCCTATGCTAAATTTCCTTACAGCATGTCCTTCATCTTCTGCTCTTTATGTACCAATTTTTGCATTAAAATCCCCCATTATTAATACAATATTTTGTTTCCGTACCTTGTCTATTTTCGTTTGCAGTGTGTTATAAAATATTCTACTTCCTCTTCTTCTGCTGCTGGTGTAGGTGCATATATCTGAATGATTGTTACGTTTCTAGGAATGCCCTTTTAAGTCTGATTGTGAGGATTCTATCACTTACTGGATTTTAGCCTAGTAATTCTTTTGATGTTGATTTGTCCAAGTAAAAGCCACCCTATTCTTTCCTCCTACTTCTCCACCAGAGTATATAAAGATATTATCATTCTCGTTCTTAAAGTGTCCTGAGCCTTTCCATCGATGTTCGCAGATTCCAAAAATGTGTATCCCCGTTCTTTTCAACTCGTCACTTTTTATTTGCATCTTTCCCTCCTACATACTTCTTACATTCCATGTTACTACTCTTATTTTTCTTGTTAGTTTGATGCAGGGGTTTCCTTGGTAACACTGTCAGGATTTTGTCCGTCATCACAATTACTAGTACTAACCTCTGCCTCACACTCTTCCCCAGTGTTAAAATTAGATCTATCTGGCCTGGGGGACTCACACTCTTCCCCAGTGTTAAAATTAGATCTATCTGGCCTGGGGGACTCACACTCTTCCCCAGTGTTAAAATTAGATCTATCTGGCCTGGGGGACTCACACTCTTCCCCAGTGTTAACATTAGATCTATCTGGCCTGGGGGCCTCACACTCTTCCCCAGTGTTAAAATTAGATCTATCTGGCCTGGGGGACTCACACTCTTCCCCAGTGTTAAAATTAGATCTATCTGGCCTGGGGGCCTCACCACCAGATCGTTTTACTATTTGACTTTCCATGTTGCTGTTTATGTGTGTCTGTTAAACCAGAATGTAGAAATGTTACGAAGTGAAGTGAAACAGTAATAAATGTGTCTTTTCATCCTCAGTAGCTACTAGCCTGCCTTAGTGTGATAGCTAAGATTAAGCAACAAACACTTTGAAAACATCGATATATTCTGTTGATCTCCCGATCATGTTGAAACAAAAACATCCTCATTTTCAAGTTTATTCGTGTTCTAGGATAAACAAAGAGTAGCACCTTAATATACTTTTCACTTTTTTTTAGAGGGATAAAAACTTCTACTCTGTCCTAGCGAATAGTATTATTATAAAAATGCTGGTTATAACACTTCAAAATTTAGAAACTGGGTAGCATAAATGTTCCTATATTGTAACTTTACTCGTTAAGCCTTTTCCGCCATTCCCAATTAAAAAAAAGCATTTATATCACTTAGTATTTTCTCAAAACCCCTCCACTCGCCATATTCCACTACCAAAACCAAGCACTCATTACATTTACCTAGTCCTACACCAACCATTCTCAACCCATGTCACTGTACCTACAGGAAAACGTTGCAACAGTTGGTGCAGCATTTATGCAGGCTAAAATCGATCATTTTGAATATGCGTTTGGTGAGGTGGAACGTATTTTACCAGCCGACCTCTCTTTTAATGTCGCTGTAACTTTGACCTGTTGTACTGGTGGCAATGTTAAGTCTATGGTGGTGGATTGTGGCCGTAATACCAGTGCGACAAACTTCGCGACAACCCGTACTATAGAACAACAAACTCTCCAACAACAGCAAGTGGAACGCAGAGATCTAAGAATGCAGTGATAAAAGAATGCGGAGATCTAGAATGCAGTGATAAAAGCATGCAGAGATCAAGGAATGCAGAGATCACAGAATGCAGAGATCAAATTATACAGAGATCAAAGAATACAGAGATCAAAGAATACAGCGATCAAGCAATGCAGTGACCATTCGTTTCACTGACTTTACTTTTTCTTTCGAAATAATTACAATAGTAGAATCTAACACTTCTTCCCCTCGCCACACCCCCACCCCCTCGAGGTTTTGGGTCCCCCATCCTATCTGTTTCTGCTCTGTTGCTTGTCTGCCCCTCCTTCTGCTTCGTCTTACACTTCTCTTGTAACTAGGTCACTCCAAGATCTCCAAGGAATGTCCTCTTTCCTCACTTTTCTGTTGTCAGTCACTGCTCTATCACGATGGTTCTGTTAGGTCCCATAGTTCCCGTGCGAGTTAAGATTTCATCTGCAATATCCTGTTACTATTTCTGTCATCCTACTGCTAATACTGTCACACAACCCCACCCCCACCCCTCCTTCACAAGATTTTAAAATAATTTTAAAATATAACAAAGTTCTTCCCCTACTGTCTTACTTGGGACACTTATAGTGAGGGTATATCATCTCTGCTGACTGATCTGCCCCAGTACCATCTCTCTATCTTACTTCCAATATAATCAGACAATATTCCTAGTTGTGTACATAATAATTAAATGTAGCCGTAACTAAGAATCTTCCACGAAAAAGATTTTTAAAAAACTCATAAATATTCTATGGCTTAAAAAAGAAGGTTGCCTAAGAAATTCCGACAATGTCTAACACATAACAATTAACCAAATAAATATTTCATTAAATCACATATAACTTCATTGCCATTCTTTATGAAATGATTCAAAGTCTACAACAAATGTATAAAATACACAAGTGATCACTATTTCCTACATTTGAATTCTTATATCACCAATATCAGCATATGCATAAATGATTATGATCACATTCCACAACAATTATAACAAAATGCACAAGTGATTACTAGCATATTACATAGCAATTATGCATGGAAGAACAAGATCTCCACTCCTCATCGCGTTGTCCTTCCTGATAAAGAGCCTCACATCTATGTACGTATGTGACTACAGCCCTCACATATTTAGCAAATACTAACAGGGACCTATGATACAAAATAAACGACCATTCTGTTTATCATATAATTTCACGGTACAATCACTCCTAGTGAACGGGTTTATATCAGTAATAACTATCATGAATATTAAAAGTGAAGTGTCGGGCTCCATTTCATATTGTAGTATTCTTAATCACTTTCTGGCTTAAGACGCTGTCCGATTAAGTAACCATCGACCCATAGCTGATATGTTAGTGTCAGGGTTAGCGACAAATAGCTGATATGTTAGTGTCAGGGTTAGCGACAAATAGCTGATATGTTAATGTCAGGGTTAGCGACAAATAGCTGATATGTTAGCGTCAGGGTTATAGACCCATAGCTGATATATTAGCGTCAGGGTTAGCTAGCCATAGCTGATATGTTAGGGTCAGGGTTAGCGACTCATACCTGATGTGTTAGCGTCAGTGTTATGGACCCATAACTGATATATTAGCGTCAGTATTAGCAACTCATAGCTGATATGTTAGCGTCATGGTTAGCGACCAATAACTGATATGTTAGCGTCAGGGTTAGCTAACCATAGCTGAGATTTTAGCCTCAGGGTTAGCGACGCATAGCTGAAATGTTAACGTCAAAGTTATAGACCCTCAGAGGATATGTTAGCGTCAGGGTTAGCAAACCATAGCTGATCAAGACCCTGCCCCACATCTACGTTGGTACTCCTAGTAACAGGCCTAGCCTGGCTAACGGGGCAAGGATCGCCATAGTCTCCATGGTAGTGGAGTCTGCTAAAGAAGTATTGCAAACCCCCTGCTATTTAACTGCTGTCCAGGACTCTATTGTAAATTCTCTACTATTGCTTTCTCAACATTTATTGTACGTCTTTTGTGTTTTAACCATTTCTATTGCAGTAATGTTCTACTAATGTTTACTAAATAAATTTTATGTCTTTTGTGTTTTAACCACTTCTATTGCAGTAATGTTCTACTAATGTTTACTAAATAAATTTTATATCTTTTGTGTTTTAACCACTTCTATTGCAGTAATGTTCTACTAATGTTTACTAAATAAATTTTATGTCTTTTGTGTTTTAACCACTTCTATTGCAGTAATGTTCTACTAATGTTTACTAAATAAATTTTATGTCTTCTGTGGCTTACTCACGTCTAACTCCATTGTAGTAATTCTCTACTAATGCTTACTTTTATGTCTTCTGTAACATTTACTTACGAAGTAACTCTACTCTTTTTTTATCAGTTTTATTTCTTCTGTTACTTTTATTCACGGCCAATCCTACTGTAGTAATTCTCTACTAATGCTTATTCATAATTACTACAATGTCTTCCGTAATTCAAATCACTTGTATTTTTATTATAGTAATTCTCTAGAAGATGGATACAACACAAAGTACATCAACAACAGACTTACTTGAGCAAACCAGGCTTGTGCAATGCTGCAGAATATACGGACATCTAAAAAAAAAATACGCCTCAAGCCGAAAATCAGAATATTTAAGAGTAATGTTCTAAGTGTACTACTCTATGGAAGTGAATGATGGAGCAATCACCAGAACTATAGAAAACAAGCTGGATTTTGTCCACACTAAATGTTTACGAAGAATTCGAAGAATATTTAGGCGAAACAGCATAAGAAATAACGTCTTTTCGGCAGACATGCAGATGAAGCCACTGACAGTAATTATTAAGGAAATACTGGCGAGAATATTATAAGAATGGTCATCACAGAATCAGGTATAAAAATTCGAAGATACACTATTAACAACCTTCGGTGTACTGACGATATAGCTGATAACCAACAAGACCTGCAAGATCTCTTGGATAAAGTCGCCAAAGAAAGTGAACAGAACGGCTTACATTGAACATCAGAAAGACAGATACTATGGTTATATCTAAGAAAAAGAATCCACCAACATGCAGTATAAAATTAAACGGAACTATTCTAAAGCAGGTGCAGAAATGTAAATACTTTGGAGCAGTAATAACTTCAGAAGAGAAATGCAGAACAGAAATTAGGAACACAATAGGCCTAGCAAAGACTGCATTTCAGAGAATGAGAAACATATTATCCAGCACATCTTTATTAATAAATGTTAGAAAACGAGTCCTAATATGCTATATTAAACCTATCTTGCTATATGGAAGTGAATCATGGACAATAGGCAGGTCTGCATAAAAATCATTGGAAGCAGCAGAAATGTGGTTTATTAGAAGAATGTTGCAAATTCCTTGTACTACAAAAATAACTCATGAAGAATGTATGAGAAGATCTAGAGAGACAAAATATTATTTTCAAAAAATTAAGAGAGAGAAAGAGAAAATGTACTTTCAATTATACATGCAATGAGAAGAGGGGGCATTGAAAATATTACAATAACAGGAAAACAGAAGGAAGAAGATCTAGAGGAAGACCGAGAGAAATGATACTGGACAGTCTGATGGGATGGTGTGAGAGGAGATCACCAACTGAACTGATGGCCTGCATGAAGGATCGTGTACTGTGAAGAAGCATAATAACCAACGCCATTCGGCACGGCACTGATGATGATAATGGTGATGATGATGATGATGATGATGATGATGATGATGATGATGATGATGATTGGGACACGTGCTCCTGATGATGACGACTCACTACCAAAAATATCCCTAAGGTGGTTACCACAGGGGAACAGAAGTAAGGGTAGACCAAAGGAGACATGGAGAAGAACAAGAGAGAGGATGTTGAGAATTACAGGGGTCACCTGGGCAAGAACGGAAAAAAGGCAAAGGACAGACATTTGTGGAAAACCCTTGCGGAAGCCGCATGTGACTTGGGCATTCTCTAAAAAATCATTTTTATGTCCTCCGTGACTTTTCTCAAGACTAATTTTTAATTTTAGTAATTTTATAAAATCGATTATTCAGGCATTCACAATTGTAGATGCATCGTTATCTTATATTTATATCCTTCCCGAGCCGTTAAACGTCACGTAGGGCTCGCAAAGTAGTTCGCCAATTTTTCCTGTCTTCGGCGAGTCTTTCAACCTCATCAAGTGGTTTTATGCCTGTTAGTTTGGCCTCTCTTAACAATGACCTCTTCAGAGTTTAATGCGGTCTGCCTCTTTTTCTTTGGCCTGTTGTGTTCCACTTGATAGCTTGTTTTGGGATTCTCTGATCATTTCTTCTCATCAAGTGACCAACATATGTCCATCTCCTTTTCCTGATCACCCGTGAGACTGATTGTTGTTCAGTCATCTGTCTTATCTCTGCATCGTTATATCTTCCCGTAAATGCTCTAAACCGCCATCCAAGCTTCCATCTAAAATAGTGGCCACTGTATCAGTTTTATTACATATATAATTATTTCCCACAATATATATATATATACACAGCTGGTCATAGAGTTCTTCCTTGATACCATTTGCTTTCTCCTCTATTGATCGGAGTTAGGTTTTTCCTTTTTTTTTCTCTTACTCTCAATATACTAACTTTTTATTGACAGTTTATATAACACTGTCCCGTGTCTTATTTTTAACTGCAAACTCTATCTCCAGTACATGCCTTCACTATGTGTGTCCACTAAATACTGCGTTCACTCTTTTCTCTTCTATCACACCTTTACACTTCCATCTGACGTCTTGGATTGCTGTTATATCTATGTTGTAGTTTCCCTTGCCTTGTGATAACTCCTGCGCTATTCTATGTAAACTTCGTATACCCTATGTTCCAAGTTTCGCGATATTCTTGGCGTTCTAATGTCTACTACAAGAACGTAATATTGAAGAAGGCTGGCTAGTAAAGAGGATTAAAGAGAAAACTTAAATATTTTGAACACATTAAACGTCATGATAATCTAGAGAAGACCGTATTAGAAAGGTACATAATGGGAAAAAGAAAGAGAGGAAAACCAAGGCGAAGATGGCTGCAAGACATCGTTGATGATCTGCAAATGGATGCATCAGCAGCAGGCCATCTTGCTCACAACCGAGATGCCTACAGGAGTGCTGTTAGGGAGGCTAAGTTCCACAAGGGACATGCAAACTAAAGAATGAATCTAATGTCGTTTACCAGTTATAGCTACCCGAATTTGAGTCTGCCCTGTCTATTTCATTACGCTACTCAGTGTTACAGTGATGGGGTCGTTGCCCCCATGATCCAGTCCCTAAACTGGAGGACCAGGGTGCTAGATTCATCTGACCCCTACCAGCAAAGATCGTCCTACCCTGGTTGAACCTGTCTGGAGTTAAACTCCCCTGTTATCCGGCCATCGATATAGGTACATTTCTTTTCTAATTTGAAACTGAATAATTCACGCCGGGAAATTTTGTGCAGTTTTTTTCTTAGCCTGACGGGCTACACACTCATCTCAGCTCACCCGTCATTTTCGCCCATTGATAAATGTTATATCGTGTGATCACATGGTTCAGTCTCTCTTGAAATGTTAGATGTCAGTTGTGTTGGATGGCTGCAGGTTTTTAAAGTGTAGTATAGTTTATTGCATGGTCTTCTGCAGTATAGTTGTTGGAGGGTCTGTTGTTCTTGTTGAGTTTCTGTGTGTATAATGTAGCAAAAGATTTTGCAAACTGTTTCAACATCGAGGCAATTGTGCAATAGCAACAAGAAGAGTATTAATAGACGTAGGCAGCAGACACCCTAACTTTCTACATCTACATATGAGATGACGATATGCTATTGTATTGGTGTCACTCTCAGGTACGCATCATTAGCACAGTTGTAATTAATACTTTATATTTGGGCCTTGAAGCCACCCAAAGCAAACATACTTCCATAAGGTTACATCAAAATACTGCCGCCTGATTTAATAGAACAGATCCAGTTCTGGGGAGATATGTTTCTCTTAAAAACCTGAAAACAGTTAACATAGAAACACTATGTCGCGCACATTCATTGTGCACATAATTACAGTTTGAAATCACTGTGTAATATCGGTATTTTATTGCATAAATCTGGTGAATATAATTATCTTACTTATTGTTGTAACTCAATACCTAGCAGATGTTACCTGAACTACCATCACTCTCTGGATTAGATTAAATGACTACAAACAGAAATATGTGGAAAAAGTAAGCTCACATAGAAAAGCTAACTGTTAAAATCAGAGTGCATTGTTTGTACTTATGCTGGTAATCTTATTCGCTTCTGCGTGACAAAATCTCTTCTATGTCGAGGACATCGCCGTATTTGTCTGTCTCTTTATCTTCGAACGTGAGAATAATTGTAGTTTTTAGAGCAGGGATTCTCAAACTTGTCCAGATTCAGGCACAGTCCGTAACGCAGATTTCTGTCTCGGCATTTCTGGGCTTTTAATGCTGAATTGTAGTTCAGGTTTATGTATTTGAAAAGTTTTGCATACTACAATATATGTATAGACTGATATCCACATATTTACCATCTAAATAAGCAAAAAATGAGCTGTAATTTAGCAAAAGGTATTTTTTTCCTAAAACGTTGGCGGCACACCTTTCTTATGACACAACACTGTGCCGCAGTTCACAGTCTGAAAATTTAAGCTTTAGATCAGTAGTTCCCAAATGATGTTCCGCGTACTCCTGGGGGACCCTGGAACCTGTTATGAGGGTTCTTCATAAAAATCCATTGTCTTTTTTTTTAATGTTCACTGTGAAATGTTCAACAACCTAACTGTCGGTGAATCTTGCCTAACTGTTGGTGAATCTTGTCTAACTGTTTGTGAATTTTGTCTAACTGTCGGTGAATCTTGTCTAACTGTCGGTGAATCTTTTCTAAATTCCGGTGAATTTTGTCTAACTGTCGGTGAATCTTGTCTAATTGTCGGTGAATCTTGTCTAACTGTCGGTGAATCTTGTCTAACTGTCGGTGAATCTTGTCTAATTGTCGGTGAATTTTGTCTAACTGTCGGTGAATCTTGTCTAACTCTCGGTGAATCTTGTCTAATTGTCGGTGAATTTTGTCTAACTGTCTGTGTATTGTGTATAACTGTCGGTGAATCTTGTCTAATATTTGGTGAATTTTGTCTAATTGTCGGTGAATTTTGTCTAACTATCTGTGAATCTTGTCTAATTGTCGGTGAATTTTGTCTAACTGTCGGTGAATCTTGTCTAACTGTCGGTGAATTTTGTCTAACTGTCGGTGAATTTTGTCTAACTGTCGGTGAATCTTGTCTCACTGTCAGTGAATCTTGTCTAAATGTCGGTGAATTTTGACTAACTGTCGGTGAATCTTGTCTAACTGTCGGTGAATTTTGTCTAACTGTCGGTGAATCTTGTCTAATTGTCGGTGAAATTTGTCTAATTGTCGGTGAATCTTTTCTAACTGTCGGTGAATCTTGTCTAACTGTCGGTGAATCTTGTGTGGAGGGGAGGGGGGAAAGAACTTATTTTTAGTTTTTTCTTACGCGCGAGATTTTACAGCCTGGTTGACAAACTGACATGATGGCGTCTTACAGCTGGGCATCTGCGAGAAGAACAAAGAGGGCGCTAGAAGAAAGCTGATATGTGATGTTACTTGAACCTTCATGAAGGTTAGACCACATGTTCACGATCGTGCATACTAGGCCAGCACAACAGGAAGGTCACTTTCATGGCCAGTCACCCACATTTTCTGAAGAAATGAAAATACCTTTGCACTTAAAGCAGGTAGCTAGCATAAAGATAAAGAACTTTTCCAAAGTAAGGGGGTCCGTGGTCTGGATTTTGAAACAAGAGCAGGTACACTGGCTTTTATTGCTTGGGAACCACTGTATATAGAACACAGCGAACACACTCGCCAGCACACATGCCAGATCAAGTCTGTTCCTCTTTTTTTCTTGTGATGTGTAATTTGTCCTAAGTCAGTGAAGCTTGACGAGTGACTCAGGTTGAAGGTAAACCAGGTTTTAGTTCACCTGATCAACTAATTAGTGAGTAGGAGAGAGTTCGCGCGGCAGAGATGACCTAGATTGTTGTTTAGTGTGAGCGTTAAAAGAACGTATCATAACAGGGCGTCTTCAGTTTTCTTTGTAAAAGAGACAGTGGGATTTTCTTTGTAGATATCAAGAAAGTTTGATTTTTATAAACACCTAGTAGTAAGATATATATATATATATATATATATATATATATATATATATATATATATAACAAAGAATACATGGCTATGTTTGTTGTATTACCGTGCATTAAAGTTGTTATTACAAATGTTCCTTTTGCATGACGTCATATGTATGTTCTTTCACTGACAGATGTTGGTGGTATTATAAAGATGTAACACAGTTTTGATCAAATTTAAAGAGTCAAGGTTTAATATTTTCTTAACAGGCGACATGTGCTGCTTGTGGTATAAAGTTGTAACACTGATTCGATCATATTAAAGCGTCGAAGTTATTCTTTTTACTAGCAACAGGTAATAATAACATTATTACAATGTTGTAATAATTTACAATGAAGATGTTAATATGTCGACTGTTGTTGCTATTGTTAAGAAAATTATGACTTGCGACAGAAACTAACGAAGTCAATAGCAGGCATTATAATAAATAATAATTATATATATGTGTGTATATACATATATTGTTTATTGTTAAAGAGGCTTATAACTATCATAAGAATAAATTAGAACATATTATTGCAATATATTGATGGAACAAACCAGGAAAATTACTACATATGCACGGATGAAAAAAAAATGGTCCCATTGTATCAGCGTGTTCATGCCCCACTGACCACATTTCTGACATTTTGGACAACACTTTCCAGCCGTTAGTACACAAACTACCCTTCTTTTTTGAAAGATACCAACCACACATTAACAACTTTTGATACGATCACACTCTCTCAACACCACACCTATCACATCTTTCTTCTTGATGTCTGCTCCCTATACACTTCTATCCCCTCTGAGGATGGACTCTTAACACTCCGCTATTTTCTCGACAAAGACCCTCACCCCACTACTAGCAGTGACACCATAATCAGACTTACACGGCTAGTACTAAAGCTAAATTCTTTCGAATTCAACGGCGAATAATTCGAGCAAATCATTGGTGTTGCCATGGGAACGAAAATGGGTCCCGATTATGCATGTCTATTTATGGGCTTTTTGGAAGTCAAATTATGGGAAAAATACACTGGCAGACTTCCACAATTCTATAAAAGGTACATCGATGATGGCATTGGAATTACAAGTATGCTACAGAAAGAACTAAAAAATTTTACTGAATTCGCCTGCTAACTCAATAATAACATAAAATTCACTTATGAAATTTCTGACAAGTCTGTCAACTTTTTAGACATTAAAATTTATATTGGCACAAACAGGCTTGTCACCTCTGTATTTTACAAGCCCATCGACAGCCACACCTATTTGCTTTACACCTCCTCCCATCCTGAAGCCTGTAAGAACTCCATCCCATACTCCCAACTCCTCCGTCTTCACCACATATGTCAGGATAATTTGGACTTTATAGCTCAGTCCACCAAGTTATTAGAATTTTTCCGTCATCGCCACTACCCAGAAAAGGTCCTTCGTGAAGCCTTCAACCGTATCCAACTAGCGAGCCGTGAAGAAGTATTCAGGAAAAAACCTGTTACTCCATCGGACAGAGTTAAGTTAGTACTACCTTTCCACACGCACGGTCAGATGGTTAAGAACATTCTTTATCGTCATCTGCCGATAATCCAACTCGACCCCGACACTCGCGACATTTTCTCTGATCCACCCCTGTTGGCATACAAACGTGAACCAAACCTTAAGGACATCTTCTCCACAGCCACTTGAAGCAGAGCCTTACATATGTTGGCACCAGAAAATGTAATCGCCCCCGCTGCGTTAACTGCCCGGTAGTCTAGGAAACGAAAACGATCACCTTTCCAAAAACTATCCTCAGTCTTCATGAGGGATTCACATGCAAGTCCCGTAATATGATATATGTCATGTTTTGCACAAGATGCAGCATAAAGTATATTGATGAGACTGGCCTCAGATTAGGGAACCGCATGCAAAAACATCTGTACGATATCGCCTTGCATGTTCGAAACCAGTCTCAAATCATTTCAATGGCCCCAACCACAGAGGCAAATCTGATTTTCTGGTAACAGCCATCAAACAATGTGACACTGATGACACAAGCCGCCTGGCGCTTGAGAACCGCTATATTCAAAATTAAGGGACGTTGGATCCACATGGGTTCAGCTACGCTTAACATTCTCTTCAATCATTATAGTACCTCTCCACTAAGCTCCACCCCTTCTTACTTGTCAAACCTATTCACAACATCACTTTAAAACCCCTCTTCCTTAATCATCTATTTCACTTTCTCCTGACTAGGTCAACATTGTATCACTCTCTCTCCCCTCCCCGTACCCCATCCACCACCCCCAGTTAAAAAAAAACCGACCACATGTCACAGGTCTCCATTTAAACAGTCTCCACACTCTACTAAATCCATTCCTGACACACACCGCCGGACAAGCCGCATCCTACCATTTACAGCTAAGTACTCTATGGCCATCTTGCTCACAACCGAGAGACCTACTGGAGTGCTGTTTGGGAGGCAAAGTTCCGCAAGGGACATGCAAATGAATGAATGAATGACTCTATTTAATTTTTAAATTAAAAAAAAATAGTATTCATATGAATCTATACTTTATCTCCTCTCCCTATTTCTTCGTCCTGTTTATTTTTGTACGATTAAGGCTCACGCCGAAACGTCACAACTTTGTAGTCACTAAGTAATAAATATGTTCCTACACGTTTCCTAGTTTATAGAGATTATATCTATAATATCCAAAAGGGGTGATTTCAACATAAGTTATCATCATCATCATCATGGTGTCTGACATTGTAGCACTCAAGGTCATAAACGATCTTCATTAATTGTTAGAAGTATTGTTTTATCAAATGAAGGTATGATCATTGATTTGTATCATCCACTAAAATTTAGTACAACTATCATGACAATGTGTAAATAAACTTCGTCCATCATATCTAAGAAAGCGACATCGCAAGTTTCACATAACAAGATGTGAAGTCAGTATCTCTATCACAGGCCGAATCACCACAATAGATATCGCATTTCTCAACAAAAATGTAGTAGCACAATAACGACAGTGTCAAAAAAACGGTATGTATATCATATAACAGAGTGGTATCAATGTTATATAACAATCATAGATAACAATAATAGAGCATATTCGCATAATAGTAGACATTACTCTATGCCCTGCTTTCATTTCACGTCATCTTCTTACATTTTAAATCCCTACTGTGTCCTTAAACGTCACATAGGGTTCGCATGGAAACCCAAGTTTTCCTGTTTTAAGCGAGCTTTTCAACCTCATCAAGGGATGTTGTGCCCACTAAACTGGCCCCTCTTTGCAATGTCCTCTTTAGAGACAGTGTATGCTATGAGACAGGTTGTTGTTTTCTCATCTCGTCTGTCTTATATCTGCAGTATTCTTGAATTCATTCCGCTTTATACCGAGTATTTTCCGTAGGAATTTCTTTCCAAAAGACTCTAATTTGTTGTCTATTTCTTTCCTTGTTTTCCAGCTTTCGCATGCATAAATGAGAGTGGATATTACTTTTTGAATTGAATAATCTTAACTTGGTTTTTGTGCTTATAACTTTTGAATGCCATATGTTCTCAAGATTCTTGAAGGTCATTGCTGCTTTTGAAATTCTAACTTCCTTTCTGGTGTCACCATCCTGGTCTATGTAGCGGCGAGGAATGCAAAATGGTTTACTTTTTCAACAGCTGTTCCTTCTACATGTATATTTCCCTCGCAATTAATGAGAAATGTCTTTTATTCCCTTGTTAATTTCAAATCCTATTTTACTAGCCACTGAAGACAGGGTATATGTTTGTTTGTTTTTTGCATCGATTTCAATTTGTCACCGATAAGAGTCATGTCATCTGCAAACTCAAGGTCTTCTAGTTGGGTTGTACACAGTTAACGCCAGTTTTACCTATTCAGCATCTTTTCATTATGAAGTATATGATAATTACGAAAAGCAAGGGAGAGAGTACATTCTTGTTTCACTCCTCTTTCAGTCTGGAACCATTCGCTCATTCCTTCTGACTGAGCAAATATATCCGTTGTAGCGATCCTTAATGATTTTCAAGGTTTAGATGGTATTCCATATATTTTTAAAATCCTCCACAATTAATCTCCGTATATGCCATCAAATGCCTTTTTAAAGTATATCGTGGCACCTATTAATAAGTGAAGTAAAAGAGGCAATAAATAAGCTAAAATTAGACAGGGCACCAGATGAAGATGAAGTGACTGCTGTGATGTTGAAAGCAGAAGAAACAGAAACACTAAAACAACTCTGCCAGATACTACAAGAAATTTGGGATCTAGAAAATGCCCCAGAGGTGTGGAAACTTTCCTTATATTAAAACTACCAAGGAAGGGTGACCTCAGAGGTTGCGGCAAAAGGAGAGTCATTACTTTTCTGCCACTCACCAGTAAAGTATTTTGCGGAATAATCATCAACAGAATTGTACCAGCACTTGAGGGAAAACTTGGGAAAGAGAAGGCATGATTTAAGAAAGGAAGATCATGATAAACCATGTATTTGTACTTAGCCAAATATTAGAACAGGCAAATGCTTGACATAGCAAACATATGCATTGTTTATTGATTTTGAGAAAGCCTTTGTCAGTGTCAACATAGATGCACTGTTGAAAATTCTAAGATGGCATGGCCTCCCCCATAAGATAGTGAATGTGTTTACCTGGCGAATATAACTTCTGTTTGTTTTGTTTTCTGAAGTCGCGAAGTGTGTTCTTTTAGTTGTATTATCCTGGATGTCAAAGAGCAACTTCGATCTGACTGTAAGCAAGAAGACTATTCCAACATTTGTGAAGTTATTTAGGTCTTTTTTTGCGATTCGACAGATTTTCTTTTTGTTTCGTATTCATTGCTAGTTTGTGTTTCTACCTATATGTACAGGTATATCTGTCTTCTTCTTCTTCTTCTTCGTTCGCACTGTCTGTCTATATCTGCAGTCCTGTCTCTTGGATAAATTTCACTGTTTTTTGTAATTCATGTATGGAACCGTAGAGCTTATCTTCTTTAGTGGTTTCACTGGGCCAGTAATTATTTCTCAGTGTCTCGTAGTTGATGCAGTTCTGGAGGATATGTTCCACAGTTTGGGGCACCTGGGCACATGTACATAGATTAGTAGTGTTATTGAATCTCTCCTTCAGGGGATGGCTTACAGAGCTAAGGAATTTTTCTCCCATGGTCATGACCTTTGTGTCTCTACGTTCCTTTAGCGGTTGAACACCAACTATTTTCTGCATTTCTACTATTGTTGTGGACCTCATGGCACCTGTGATAATCCGTAGTGACTGATTTTGAACCTTGTCTAGATTATGCAGCGTAGTGTTTGATGCTGTGCACCAAGATGTTGAGCCATATTCTAAATGTGGTAGAATACTTTGCTGATATACATTCTTGAGGATTCTTTCACTAGCTCCCCAGGTGGTTCCACTCAATTTTCTTAATATGGCTAGTATTCTTCTGGCTTTTGCTTCTGCACTGTTGATGTGTTGCTTCCAGGTCAGTTTTGAGTCAAGAGTCACTCCTAAGTAAGTGGGTTGGTTGTCCATCCTTAAGGGTATTTCATTTACAAAGATCTTACCTGCTTTCTGTTTAGATGAGAGGGTGAACAGAGTGGTACTTGATTTCTCTGTGTTGATACTTACACACCATTTGTTTGTCCATGATGTCAAGATGTCTGCTGCTCTTTGGAGTCTCTGTGTAGCAACTGTCGCATATTCATCTGTACACCACATGACCAGATCATCTGCATACAGTGCCGCTTTGATTCCATAGGGAAGTTCCTTGACCAGGTCATTAATGAACACAAGGAATAGTGTAGGCGAAAGGACTCCTCCTTGTGGTACACCGTGTCGCAGAAGTACTTTCTGGCTTTTGTGTCCATCCATTACTACTCTAGCTCTTCTATTGTGTAAATAGGACTTTATCCAGTTGTACAGTCTTCCATTCACATTGCAGTTTCTTAGTTTCCACAACAGACCTTTTTTCCATACTTTATCAAAGGCTTTCTTCAGGTCTATCCACGCTGCTAGTACAAGGTTTTTCTCTTGGAATGCATCCTCAATCTCTTGAGAGAGATACGTCACTTGATCTTCCGTACTGTAGTACTGCCTAAATCCTGCTTGTTGTGGAAGGAGAAGGTTTTCACTTTCTAGGTACCATTTTAGCCTCAGGTCAATGATGCGTTCCATCGTTTTGCATAGGCAGCTAGTGAGACTGATTGGCCTGTAGCTGGAGGCAGTACCACTGTTTTTCCCTGGTTTTAGCAGTGGTACCATGCTTGCTTCCTTCCAGATTTGAGGTAACTTACCTGTGCTCCAGCACATATTGAAAATATCCAACAGCTTTCCCATTGCTGCCATTCCCAGGTTCTTGATCATTTCATTGGACACTCCATCTGGTCCTGGTGATTTCCTTGGTTTCAGTTTACTGACTGCTAGGTCTAACTCACTGCGTGTGATTGGTGCATCCATGACCTCCACTTTTCTGACTTGTTCCTCCTCTTTCTGTGTCTCGATGCGCACTGTACGCTCCTTCTCTGGATGGATATCAATGTTGCAGTCCTGTGCAAACATGCGAGCAAAGTGATCTGCTACCTGCTTACCTGTAAGAGTTTTCCCATCCTCTATTAGTGTAATCTTTGTACTTCTTCCAGTACTCTCATCATTTAACTGTTTGATTAGTTTCCATAGTTTCCTTCCATCCTTTTCAAAGTTTAGGGACTCTGTTTTCTCTCTCCAACTTTCCCGTCTGGCTTGCAGCTTGGCTCTCTGAAATTTGGCCTTAGAATGTTGGTAATTATTGTGGTGTTCTTGGCATGGTCTATTTTCTGCTTGCTTTCGAGCTGCTTCCACGTCATCATGGAGTTTTCCCAGCTCACTAGACCAGTATGGTTTATAGTCCCTGCGAGCTCCTCTGGGAATGGTTTCACGAGCGGCCTGAAGGATACAAGCATTAGGTATATCTGTGTTTGTGTGCTTTTATGTAAAAAAAAATAAATAAAATCTTGTGTGTTCTATATTCTTACAATCTATCCCTTTAGAGGGACATAACTCTGTCACTTAACCAGCAAAGAAAAAACAAAACATCCGCTAGAGTTTCCTCGCATGTAATAATGAACCTGTTTCTAGTTAAATGTTACGTTGTCATGTAACAAGATATTCTAGTCTGTGGTAGAGAAGGTCTTACGACAGCAACAATTCTATCAAAGAGTGATTGATTTAATGCTGCTTAGTGTGGAAGCCTTCAGCTAAAATATTGATACTTCTATCACATTACGTCTCATTGTCGTAACGTTTGTCCATGTAGATATTTACATTACTTCCAAACTATCGGACACCAGTAGTATGTCGTCTGGTACACTTTCAACATAAAGTATTTAAGAGAATCAAGTAAGGTTGAGAATTATGTACGCACGGATAACATAATATGTTTCATATATTAAAACAGGCTAGAAAAGAAAAACTCACTCGGTGTGAATACATTATAGTATGAGGTCAGAGCGCATGTGCAAAGTGCCTTATTATGTGGTCAATTTTAGCTACACACGGAATTTACCACATTAACATAATGTGCACACTTCTGAAGTCACCTCGCTGTTAAGTACAGATTCTGATATAGAAGGATATGGTATAGTCTAATTAGTTGTGAAGCTGTCAGTGTTTCAGTTATTCTCAGTATGAAAAACCAAAGTCTCGATGTGCATCAAGATAATTTCCTACTGCACAATTAGGTGCAGTGATTATGAGACATGTCATCCAGAATGGTTAGTTAAACTGTCATTTTTGATTTAATAGTCTCCACATCTTATAACATCAAAACAAGAACCAAACACAGGCTTTTCAGTACACACGTAATGACTTCCTGCTATATGATTTGGAGACATTTATTATGACCAAGACAATACAACAGAAGATAAAAACATTGGTGAACTACTGCTTGAGGAGGATTTTAAACATTAAATGGCAGGACAAGAGCGGGAACGAGGAGGTCTGGGAAAGGGCAGGACAAGAAACTATGAACCTACAAATCATGTCAAGGAAGTGGAGGTGTATTGGCCATACTCAGAGGAAACTCGATATCAACATAGCAAGACAGGCGCTGACATGGAATCTTCAAGGAAATATAAAACGAGGAAAGCCTACTCGGAGAAGAGAAATTATGACAGTGCTCAGAGGCAAGGGATGCATATGGACGGAAGTAGAGAATAAATCCAAGAACAGGGATGACTGGAGAGCCTTTATCCGTGACCTATACTCTCAAGGGAGTGAAAGGCGATGATGATGATGAATGCACATTTGAGCCTAGTCAAAATAAACAAAAAATTCAGTGGCAAATATTCCCATATTCTAAGTGATTATATATATATATATATATATATATATATATATATATATATATATATGTATATATATGTATATATATATTTATAAACTGATTCTGTGGACTACTTGTCAGTCTTCGAGTTGCACAATAGTCGCTTTCCTTGATATTTTTTTTTTGTTTTCTATGTTTTATAAAAATATGCCATACAAACTATCAGAGCGAACATGTGCACGCATGTAGTTTTCACTGAAGGAGAACGCACTACAAGTAGTTCTCGTTGGACTAAAGATGCAGTTTTGGTGGAACTTAATAACGTCTTATTTGTCGGAAGAAGATAGAAAATTCGATACAATCATTTTCTGTATGTGTCACATATCACAAAATAATGATACAATGAGAAGAGAAATGTTTAGATGTTCTCTTTAATGATTGTAGACACAGAGACATTAGTTCATCTCTTGAGCAAAGGGTTTTGGTTTTCACTTCAGGACCAAGCTGATCGACGAAGGTCTGCACTGCAAGCGAAAACAAAATCAAAACCAAAATCATCAATATTAAAAGAACGTTTAGAAACTTTTACAAAACTGACTTTAATAAAATGAACTATGTGTGTGTTTTTGGGCGTGCGTGCGTGTGTGTATGTGTTCAAATGGAAGAGTCAATACAAAGTAAATACAAAATAATAAAACAGTAGTAAAGCCAGCTATTTAACTTTTCATGAAAGTAATAGCATCACTGAACATTGAATGAGTATTGTTCTTAAAGGCATCTTGTTACATTTGTGTCTGACCCGCTGTCTACTGTCGCTAGAACCTAGGATGTTTTATCTTGTCTTGAATAACATAATGAAGCATCAACTACAACCTTCTGTACCAGGCGTTGTATTTTCCGTTAGTTTAATACTTGCCTCATTTGTGCTGGACATTTAAAAGTGATCACCCATATGATACGGCTCCCAAATATTCACATACTAATGCTGACTACTGCTACACTACTATAATCACACCTGCCTGCCGTACACTACTATAATCACACCTGCATGCCGAACACTACTATAATCACACCTGCCTGCCGTACACTACTATAATCACACCTGCCTGCCGTACACTACTATAATCACACCTGCATGCCGTACACTACTATAATCACACCTGCATGCTGTACACTACTATAATCACACCTGCATGCCGTACACTACTATAATCACACCTGCATGCCGTACACTACTATAATCACACCTGCATGCCGTACACTACTATAATCACACCTGCATGCCGTACACTACTATAATCACACCTGCATGCCGTACACTACTATAATCACACCTGCCTGCCGTACACTACTATAATCACACCTGCATGCCGTACACTACTATAATCACACCTGCCTGCCGTACACTACTATAATCACACCTGCCTGCCATACACTACTATAATCACACCTGCCTGCGGTACACTTGTTCACACAAACCTGGTCTTCAGAAAGTTACGTGTGGTGTAGCTAGATTACTTATTAGGTCTTAAAAATAGTAGCTTTGTGATAATCAGAGAGAAGTATACAAAATGATGGCCATTATCCAGCCATCAGTCATGTTCTAGTGAGATTTGTTTTAATCACCATGTGCTTTTCTCCTTCTCTTTCGCATCATCATCATGTGTTTGAGAACTTCTTATTACTATACAAATTTGAAAATTTTCAACTATATTATATTTTTCGAGTCACAAATTATTTCTAAATTCTCGTGTATTTTTTAAGATATATATTGTGTCTATAAAATCTTATTTTCGTCAAGACATACATTATGTCTATATAGTATTCTTTTTGTCAAGATGTCAATTGCTTTTGTGTATCTACAATCTTTAACTGACTCGGAACAAATAAAAAAGAAAAAAATGTCAATGGAAACATTTTTTTTTCATTTAAACTTGATTTTGCGTGATGGTTGGAAGTGTGAACGAATTTAGCAGCGTAACACACAAAACGTTACGCACGTAAGCGATCTACAAGAAAAATGTATCTCAGCTCTTGTACAGTATTCGGTTAAGGAACGATTTGTCAGTCTCTGTTCAGATCTTCAAGTGCATGATGTTCAGTAAACAGCATTAACTAGGTTCAACAAGATATAATAACTGTACTTTTGCTTTAATTTCCTTTTGCACAGAAGAAATGATATACGCTACTGTCTAACACAGGATATAAATATCTCTGCCTGAATTTCCATTGCTTCGATAATTCTCTTATCATTTTAGAACATGCAAGGTTATCTAATTTTATAGTCACAGTGCAAGATACGGCATTGCAATAACTACATGACCATTTTCGAAAATATGACTTTACAGTAGCTATGTCAGCACTTGTAAATGTTAGATAATATATCAGGACATAAAGTTATGTACGAGCAAGACAACATATTCAAATGTCCAAAATCAAGATATATGATCTCTCTTTACAATCAAAGATATACGCAAAGCCATGGCAGAATATAAGACTTTCTAACTGAATAAACGAGATTTCCCTAACCAGATCAGGATAAACGAATTGTATGTAGAAATCACGATAGTTACGTAAACGTTTTATAAAAAAAGTATAAGAAACTTACGATTTTTCACAGATGAATGGATGTAATTCGTTACATTCGATGTCGTCCCACTTGTAATCTCTATCTTTCCACAATGACATGCAATCTGATTCTTTATCTGAATAATAGTTAAACATCAGTAACATTTTATCAACTTTATTATAAATTATCAAGGATACCCCAGCTACTTTCTCACCATAACACAACACCCGGATCGAGAGACAACTAAAGCATATTTACCTCAACGTTGTGCTTACCAATGCCAAAGATAAATAAGAAGCATAAAGTAAAATATATACACAGGAAATAAGATACCTAAGAAAAGAACCAAACGTCACTAGGAGGGGCAAGACAAGAAATGACGACATAAGACAGCTGGTAGGAACTACGCCGTGCCTACACTATATAGAGATCCAAAGAGTTAAGTTGTTTGGCCACTTAGTGAGAATGTCACATACACAACCAGCGGCGAGTGTCTTCAAACAAAGGACTGCAGGACACAGATAGGAATAACCCGGGAAAAAAAGATGGGCAAAACACGAATTACGGGATGAACATCACTGAGGCCACTCATATGACATAAAATGGCGCAATGCCTCTGCCCTGGACAGCTCATGGTACAAGAGTAAGAATAAAGTAAGTAAAGTAAGTGTCAATGACACTGGAAATACTTCTTATAATAGTTTATGGACGTGAAATGAGAACGGGCTGAGTACTCAAAATCATAGCAGAAAAAATAGAGAATAATGGGCACTGATGATGGGCAAGTGACAACATAACATACATCTCACTGTATGGCATAATCACAAGTGACAACATAATAGACATCTCACTGTATGGCATAATCACAAGTGACAACATAATAGACATCTCACTGTACGCCATAATCACAAGTGACAACATAATAGACATCTCACTGTATGGCATAATCACAAGTGACCATTTGAACTGATGGGAAACATCAAGACAGAGATATGTGGAGGAACATAATCAACTATCATTGTTTATTTTTTTTTAAGTTAAAGATTATGATATAGTAAAGACTACTTTTATAAGTCCTTACAGTACGGCGTAATTGTTACTTTTGAGGATAACATAATACAGATTTATGCTTTGTTCTTCACATAATTTATTTTACCTGTCTTTGTACTTCTTGATGTCGTGTCTAAGCTGCATTTTGTCTTACATGAGTGAGTGGTTTGATTGTTTGTCATTTTATTGCAAAATGTCACTGAAATGTTTCTGTTTTATCTCAGTTTTTTTTTCGGAACCCATACAAGTAATACCAGAGATTAGATATGCTGATGACACAGTATTACTGTCCACAACATAAAAAGGAATGGAAAAACGAATTATGTCAGTCCGTAAAACAGTGAAGAGCAAAACCGCTATCTTAATGCGAAGAAAACTAAATTGATGACAAGGCAGCTGATATATTTATAAATGAGGACAAACTGGATGAAGTGGAGAGTTTTGAATATCTTGGATCACTGCTAACTAATAATGGAGATACAACGAGGGAAATTAAAAGGAGGACATCTATCGCTCTTCAGAAAGCAAAACAACTAAAGAGTCTATGGAGAGGAACAGATAGAAATACAAAAATAAGATTTTTAAGGACATGCATCTTTCCCATGGCAACATATGCCTGTGAGACCTGGACACTTAACAAAACAGCTGAGAAACACATAAATGCCTTTGAATGTAAATGCTGCAGACGAGTTCTTCAAATATGATGGGCACAAAAAAGAACAAATATATCCATACTACAAGAACTTAATATTGGAGAAGGCTGTCTAGTAACGAGGATTAAAGAAAGAAAACTTAAATATTTTGCGCACATTAAACGTCATGATAATCTAGAGAAAACTGTCTTGGAAGGGTACATAATGGGAAACAGAAAGAGAAGAAGACCAAGGCGAAGATGGCTGCAAGACGTTGATGATATGCATATGGATGCATCAGCAGTAGGCCATCTTGCTCACAATCGAGAGGTCTACAGGAGTGCTGTTAGGGAGGCAATGTTCCGCAACGGACATCCAAATGAATGAATGAAGGAATGATCCAAGTAAATTTATTCTTATAATAAACTTTTCTCAGTGTCAGCCATGATTTTAAAAAACCATTACTATAGTGTTAAATTTGCTTCGTTTTCAACAGCCTGAATTTTTCTGATTAGCACAGTCATCATCGTCTTATTTTATTTATTTTCTTTTTTATGTGGTACGACGTCGTACAAATGTAATGTCATCTCAGAAACGTGTGGAAGTCTTCATGTAATGAAATTATTATTATTATTATGAGTAGTAGTAGTAGTAGTAGTAGTAGTAGTAGTAGTAGTATATGTACAATTAAGATAGTGTAATTAATGTAGTATTATTATTAATCTTAGACAGAATGTATATTTTAAAAATTAAAGCCAGAATGAGAGACACAAAGACCTCAGAATATAGAGAAAGTTGAGAAGGCATTAAAAAGGAGCTGTCACGGAATTTGTCGGTAATATTACGCCATTATTACGTTTAACACAAAATATGTAAGTTTTCTTTGTTTAATCTTTCTTACTAACCAGCCTTCTTCAATATTAAGTTCCTGTAGTATGGATATATTTGTTCTTTTTTGTGTACATGATATTTGAAGGACTCTTCTGTAGTATTTACATTCAAAGGATTTATGTGTTTCTCAGCTGTTTTGTTAAGTGTCCAGATCTCACAGACGTAGTTGCGATGGGAAAGATGCATGCCCTTAAAAATCTTATTTTTGTTGTTCTGTCTATTACTGGCCATAGCTTCTTTAGTTGTTTTATTTTCTTTTAGGAGTGACAGATGTCCTCCTTTTAATATCCCTTTTAATTTGTAGTGAGGGTGACAAAACAGCAGACACCCATATTAGAAGAAAAAGAGGTACTACTGAGACGAGTGAGTGTCTGTACGCCAGGTATATCAGTGGCGCAGTAAGTGCCACTCGGGTGGCAAATATGGCAGATACAGTTCTCTCTGCAATGTTTCACACTGCAAATACGCCTGACAATAACACTGAAATTGAAGGAATGATAGGGAAAGCCGGCAGTTAACATTATATAAGGTGAACTGACCCCCCCTCCCACCCCCATAAAACCTTGAGCGTGGTGGGGCGATTCAAGTAACTGATGAGAGAAAGGACGTTTCAGTGAACATCGTAAATAACTAAAGAGGGGGGAGGAGTACCGAAGGAACTATGTATGTCAAATCGGAGGCAGGTAGAGATCAGTCTGAAAATGTTTTGTAACAACTGTACTAAAGTAATCCTCATAGTTATACTCATATATTACTTACCTGAAGTTTTTCTGTTGCTGGGTTCACCCTCTCCCCAATTTGTATACCTCCAGATGCTTTCTCCTGTGCTGGCCCAGATGTAAGTATCTTCAACAGCTTTGTCATTTCCACCGATAAAGACAAGTGTCTCTAAAAGACAGTTATAATAAACAGTGTTTGGCCCTTAATTTCTGAAATATTAGACAACTTCGTCATGAGATAAGAACAACAGATGCAAAATTCCCTTTTTGATCCCATCTTCTCATAGAAATATGAAGAGAGCATTTAGTTTCCCATGCAACACATAATTAGTATCCGATAAAATTACACGTTTTTTGTTTCATCAGCACAATATATTTCCCTTGACTGTGAAGTTAGCCTTGCCATTTGTCTCATCTTTATTTTAAGTTTATTGATGAATCAAGAGAGCACATTCTTTATTCTCATTCTTTGTTTCTGTATGTTGGGAGAGGTCGCACAGCTCGTAGTGCATTGATGAATAAACTAAACCAGAAGCTATGAAAAAATATTAGAATCTATACCTGCATTACTTTTAATTACTTTAAATATGGGTATTTTCATAAATCAATTTGTTAAGTGCTGAATTTCTTCTTCAATGATATTTTGGATTTTGTTGTACCTCATTTCTTTTCTTGGTTACTTGATGCTAAGATTGGCTATAAAAAATAATTTTTATATCATCGAACAGTGAAATTAAATGTTTCTAAATCTTTGTTGATGATCTGCAAATGGATGCATTAGCAGCAGGCCATCTTGCTCACAATCGAGAGGCCGACATGATTGGTGTTAGGGAGTCAAAGTTCCGCAAGGGACATGGAAATGAATGAATGATGAAATCTCTGAGAAACCCTTCTTAAAATCTATTCAACAAAGCAGATTCATCGCACTAGAATTAATTATCAAATAGTATTCGTGTATTTACACACACACAAAAGAAAATGGTAAATTCTCCAAGACTTACCTTCATGCTCTTCTGCCAAAGATCTGACAAAACAATCTTCTTGCGGCGTTTCTATCTCTACAAGTTTTCCTCCAAGACTTTTGCACTTTTCCTACCATAACATAGGAAATTTCATTTTGAAAAAGAATGCCGATTTGTGCGTTTCTAAATGTATTAGAGTATGTAATAGTATTTGCTAAAACATAATAATAATAATATAATAATAATGTTTGATTTTACCAATGTTAGATTTGCGTAGTCGGCCATAGTAACAACAAGCAACGTTTGTCTTGTAAGCTCCTGTTTTTTGGAGCTTCCGTCACTAGCTGTCACTAGTATGAAGCTGTCTCCTCCTCGAATGTTGCTGACTTTCTACAGACAGTTACTCTCCATGTGACGAATGTTGCGGACTTCCTACAGACAGTTGCTCTCCATGTGACAAATGTTGCGGACTTCCTACAGACAGTTACTCTCCATGTGACAAATGTTGCGGACTTCCTACAGACAGTTGCTCTCCATGTGACAAATGTTGCGGACTTCCTACAGACAGTTGCTCTTGCTTTCCACGTGACTCTGTCATTCATACGTTCCTCTCACGCTTCTACTCTATCCCAGATTGATAGCATAATTTCTTGAGAATAACTGTCAGTTGTCTTTATATTAGATTTTTTTTCCTCCTTTCTTTCCTACGTAGAAGATATCCCTCTTCAGATTCGCCATTGAAACCTGTTTTGGTATGTGACTGCTGTCCATTCTTGTTATATTTCTTAACGATATTAAATTTCTGCTTATTAATGTTGTCATCGTGAATGGAGTCGTAGTGTGCTTAACAGTTATGCTTATTATTATATATGTGAGTATCATTATTATCTATTTATTATTGTGAGAGACTGCTCTCTCGGTCTATGTTTCTGTTGAAAGTTGGTCAGAGATGACGAGTACTGTTTTAAAAACGTGAAGGTACTTTCTTAAAACAGAAAAGCAATAACTTTGCCTCTCAGGTTGGCCCTGGTTCTCTTAGGATTTCCTTATGACATTTGTAAAGGTCACCAAATATTGCTTCTTGCATTTTCTTTCAACACGTCTGTAAAGAGTGAGCACATTTTCTCCCAAAATAACTATAATCACATTTCTATATCACTTTTTGTTGTTGTTGTTGTTACTCTGTGGAATAACTTACATTTTCTTTTAAGTTTGTCAATGATAAATGAGAAGAAAAAAATTATCCCTGCGGACTAATCAATTAACATTAAAAGAAACAAGCGTTTGATATGACAGGAAACATCGATGACAGGATAATGTGAAGACATTTGATATAAATGCTAAACGAAAAGACATGTAATGAATAAATATATGTAACATTACGAAATAAACGAAGACAACGTAAATGAGAGTAACAGAAGAAATCTAATCTTTAGTTACAGGGATTTTCTTACTTGAGCCGTGTCCCAGTTGGCTTTTTCAGTGCTATAGAGGTAGCATGCTCTTCTAAAGTAATCCCACCCATCAGGACATTTGGCTGCCAGTGCTTGGAAAGAATTTCTTACATTTTATCACTGCCTTTACAATCTATAATAAGCTGATCCAACGGAGAAATGTACAGTCTTATTCTATCAGTGAACGTAAGTGACGATATGAAAGTTAATGATTAATTAGCCAGATGGTTTCCTGATGTTCTTTTAAAGTTAATCTAAGTTTATTTGCAGCTGTCTCAGTGGTAAAGATCTAAAAACATGGACATAGAGTCGGATGGAGAGTGTCTCGATGCGGCTCAATTTTAGAAATATATAGCCTTTCACATGCTAAAGGAATAGGTTACAGAAAGAGCTTTATCAACACACGTTCTAATGAAAACACTGTTTAACCTACCTGAAGTAATGGAGACAAATATTTCTTGAAGCATCACACACACCCGAAATATAGTCTTGAGCAGCTAATTTTACTGAATCTTGTGACCGCTTTGTTCTAAAGTAACAGTTGCACTGATGTTGAAAAAATTGTAGCAGAGCTGATGGATGAATATCTTCAAATATTCTGAGATATATAGTCTGTTACCTGTGTTCGAGAGACCATCTGCTGGCTTGTCTCTGTGGTGCTGGGTTAAAATCTAACCCTAACATTTATATACACAAGCTCTCAAACGAATGTACATGAACACCGGTTGAGCACTGTGACAACAGTTTAATTCTTGCTAATCATAAGCTACATAAAGAATGTATGAATCACACGCGGACACACTAAAATGTGGTTGAACAGTCTTCTCATCACGGGTCATCAGGTTAACTGAGATTAAGCTGAACATGTCAGGCAGGCGGGAAACTCTCTGTTGTAAAGAGGAAAACAACAACACAACTCCTCAGATCATCAGAGAAGTACTCCCTCTAGGCAAGAGGGTCTTTAAACTTCTGACTCTCAAAGGAGAGTGGGCCCCTCGGGGTCATGACTCCCAGAGCTATATGAGTTTTTGGTGTATAACCGGTCATGACTCCCAGAGGTATGTGAGTTGTTGGTGTATAACCGGTCATGACTACCAGAGGTATGTGAGTTGTTGGTGTATAACCGGTCATGACTACCAGAGGTATGAGTGTTGTTGGTGTATAACCGGTCATGACTACCAGAGGTATGTGAGTTTTTGGTGTATAACCGGTCATGACTACCAGAGGTATGTGAGTTGTTGGTGTATAACCGGTCATGACCACCAGAGGTATGAGTGTTGTTGGTGTATAACCGGTCATGACTACCAGAGGTATGAGTGTTGTTGGTGTATAACCGGTCATGACTACCAGAGGTATGTGAGTTGTTGGTGTATAACCGGTCATGACTACCAGAGGTATGTGAGTTGTTGGTGTATAACCGGTCATAACTACCAGAGGTATGTGAGTTGTTGGTGTATAACTGGTCATGACTACCAGAGGTATGTGAGTTGTTGGTGTATAACCGGTCATGACTACCAGAGGTATGAGAGTTGTTGGTGTATAACCGGTCATGACTACCAGAGGTATGAGAGTTGTTGGTGTATAACCGGTCATGACTACCAGAGGTATGTGAGTTGTTGGTGTATAACCGGTCATGACTACCAGAGGTATGAGAGTTGTTGGTGTATAACCGCTCATGACTACCAGAGGTATGTGAGTTGTTGGTGTATAACCGGTCATGACTACCAGAGGTATGTGAGTTGTTGATGTATAACCGGTCATGACTACCAGAGGTATGTGAGTTGTTGATGTATAACCGGTCATGACTACCAGAGGTATGTGAGTTGTTGATGTACAACTGGTCATGACTACCAGAGGTATGTGAGTTGTTGGTGTATAACCGGTCATGACTACCAGAGGTATGAGAGTTATTGGTGTATAACAGCTTCACGAGGCTGAAAATGCTACTCGAATTCACGCCTGTAAAGTGTCAAAGTTCCCAGCTGTTTGTTAGGTGGATTTTGGTTTTGGAAGCTCTAAGCTAATATAACTGGCGCCACTGCCAAGGGCGCAATGCGTGTAGTGAAGAGATAAAAGAGGTGAGTTCAGTTTCTTTGTAACATATATAACTAGTCTCAGTCACCTGCCTCTCTCTCTTTCTTTCTCTCTCTCTCTCTCTCTCTCTCTCTCTCTCTCTGTTCCACTGGAATGCTCCCTCCAACACCCAGCTCATGTATCACCCGATCGCTCGTCCATTTAAATCGGGTATGAGCAACTTTTTTTGTTCCTGGGCAAAATTATACTTTGTCCATCTTTCCACATTAAAAAAATGTGAATTTACTAACCTGATAGTCGCATTAATATGTTTATAATAGACCACATTTTTAAGGCAGGCTAATGTAATTCTAGAGTTTATTTAAATTCAGAATGTTAACGTTTCCAGCAGATGGTGCAGTTTGTTTTAAATAAACAAAGGTGACTGAAGACAGAGCACAAAATGTGTTGTTGTGGATCAGATATGGACCGCATGCGAAGGTTGCCATATGTCACTTAAAAAGTAGTCTGCACCACCTGTATGAAAGCTGTCAACTGTGATGAGTTTTTGACACCGGTTTTAGATGAAACATGTGGAGACTTTACATCTTTCTTACTAAACAAATTTAGGTTTTAACATCTACCTTTCAGATAGAAAGAACATTTTGAAAAACTACTAAACTGTGAAGAGCCGTAAGTACATTACCATGTGAAGAAATACAGACTTGTGAACATGAAATAGAGGAACCAGACTTAGAAGAAGTCATCTACAGTATCATGCTTCTACGAACAACAAAGCAACTTCAGATGGAATTGCTGCAGGACCGATTAAGGAAATAGGTCTTAGTCTATATAAACAGATATGAACACTGATACAACAAATATGGAGAGAGAGAAAACTCCCTAGTGAATGGAGAGAAGCAGTACGGATCCCAGTATTAAAAAAAGGGGATAAGTTCATTTGTGAAAAGTACAGAAGAATATCCTTATTACAAACAAGCTACAAAATACTATTTATTATACTTTTAACTAGATTAAAGCTATAGATCGAGAACATAATGGGAGACTATCAAGCAGGTTTCATGAAGAATAGATAAACCGTAAACGAAATATTTGTTTTAAATAAACAAAGGTGACTGAAGACAGAGCACAAAATGTGTTGTTGTGGATCAGATATGGACCGCATGCGAAGGTTGCCATATGTCACTTAAAAAGTAGTCTGCACCACCTGTATGAAAGCTGTCAACTGTGATGAGTTTTTGACACCGGTTTTAGATGAAACATGTGGAGACTTTACATCTTTCTTACTAAACAAATTTAGGTTTTAACATCTACCTTTCAGATAGAAAGAACATTTTGAAAAACTACTAAACTGTGAAGAGCCGTAAGTACATTACCATGTGAAGAAATACAGACTTGTGAACATGAAATAGAGGAACCAGACTTAGAAGAAGTCATCTACAGTATCATGCTTCTACGAACAACAAAGCAACTTCAGATGGAATTGCTGCAGGACCGATTAAGGAAATAGGTCTTAGTCTATATAAACAGATATGAACACTGATACAACAAATATGGAGAGAGAGAAAACTCCCTAGTGAATGGAGAGAAGCAGTACGGATCCCAGTATTAAAAAAAGGGGATAAGTTCATTTGTGAAAAGTACAGAAGAATATCCTTATTACAAACAAGCTACAAAATACTATTTATTATACTTTTAACTAGATTAAAGCTATAGATCGAGAACATAATGGGAGACTATCAAGCAGGTTTCATGAAGAATAGATAAACCGTAAACGAAATATTTGATCTACGTCAAAAAACAGAAAAGTACCAGGAATATGGACATGAAGTACATAATATATTCATTGACTTAAAAGATGGTTATGACAGTGTATAACAGGTTATGGAAAATTATGAAATAATTTGAGATACCAATAAATAAATCAATTTGGCCAGAATATACATGGAGGATGCACAGAATATAGTAATATATAAGGGAAGAAAGTCAGAAGACATTTATATAAGGACAGGTTTAAAACAAGATCATACATTATTTTCATTTATATTCAGCCTAGTACTAGAAAAGATCATCAGAAAAGCAAAAAGAAACTAGTTCATAAGAACAAGCCTAAATACTAGCATAGGCTGACGACATCGATCTAGTGGGGGAAACTATGCAAGAAGTCACAATAATTGCAAGCACCTGAGAGATATGGCGCTAAAAGTGGGCTTGACCACTGACCAAGATAAGACAAAGTATATGAAGATATCAAGTGGCCAAGGACAGAATGATCAAGATTATATAAATGTTTAAGATATGATCATCAGGAAAGTAGAAACATACAACTATCTACTCACAACCTGTAACATAAGCAAGATAGTAAGCGAGGAAATTAAAATCAGAGCACTGACATGGAATAAAATATAATCCATCTTAAATCGTCTGTAAAAATAAAAAAGCATGTCCCAAAATACCAAATAATAATCTACAAAACTATAATAACACCTGGCGCCATGTATAGATCAGAAAAGTGGAGTACAACAAAGAAAGAACAAAAATGGCAGGTCTCTGAGAGCAAGATCCGTTTACAGCTAAGTACTCTTTAAAAAAAATAGTATTCATGTGAATCTATACTTTATCTTGTCTCTCTATTTCTTCGTCCTGTATGTTTGTGTATGATTAAGGCTCACGCCGAAACGTCACAACTTTGTAATCGTTAAGTAATAAAGCTGCTCCTACTTTTTCCTATTTTATGCATTCTGTTATCACAACTTTACTGCAGTGCTTCGTGTATAGTTATATACTTATACACTAATTATTGTAAGATCCAAGAAGAATCTTTTGACCCATAAATGATACAAAGAGTGGAGAACGGAGAGCTAGAAAGAACACAGAACTGAACAACTTATTTAAATCCCAACGAATTATAAATCTCTTGAAACTGAACAGACTACGCTTGTTGGGGCATGTAGAAAGAATGGAAGAGAACAGACATAGGAAAATTATGTACGTACAAGAGATAAAGAAAACAAGACAAAGGGGCAGACAAATACAGAGATGAAAAGACAGCATACAACAGGATATAACTGCAGAGAGAAGATTAGGAATATAAAGGGACAGAGACAAACTTTATCTGCAGCAATGGCCTTAATGGTACACCAGGCTGATGAAAAAGAAGATCTACCTTTCGTTATAATGTGATATAAAACAAAAGGAGAAAAATACAGCGAGATTTTTAAGAAAACTAAAACTGTCTTACCAGCTCCGGCAAAGGCCGAGACAAACAGTAGCTGAAACAACGCATTCTCATCTTCCGAGTGAACAGGCTGGAGACGTACTTCTCGTGTCCTTAAGTACTGTGTCGTACATTTCGATCATTTACTTTATCTGTCGATAATCATCAATGGTAAATTAGCTTTGAACGCTGGTAGCCCAGGTACCATCTGGCTGGTAATGAGTATTGACCTTCACCAACTGGTAAAGAAAATGGAAAATTATTACTTTCATTAAAGCTGGCATTAAAAGTCCTCCAAACAGTAGTTCTCAAACCTAGAATGTTTAGACAAAGAAATGTAGCTTTTTTTCAATCTTTAAACTTTCTCTGAACATTATTTTTTTTAGATTATGGACATACCTTTAAAGAAAAACTGTTGTTGTAAATTAGATTTGACAGTAATTAAACATCGAGTTGCTTGCTTTATGATATCAGTACATAAAATCATGTATAATTTCAAGAACAAAACATGTATAAAATCAGGGTTTGCATCCTCATTTCTGTATTTAAGAAGACCGTATTATTTTCCGTTTTAAAAATAAATATTTATGTAGCACAATGTACAGGAAAAGAAACTGGAAGTACAATGCAGAATTGTATATATTGTTGGTTCAAGAAAGCGATGCAAATTAAAACTGAGTAAAACCACTCAGATCAATCATTACAAGTGAAATATGGCCATCATATGTAGCCCAACTTTACGGAAACATGAATAAACAAGTGTAGAAAGTATAATTCACAGAAGAAGCATCATATTTTTCAGTGTTCTGAGATGATTCTTTGAGACCTAAAATATCATCTAGTAGCCATTCATTTAGATATAAAAGCAATCCTCTGAGATAGATTGCCTCACTGATGTGACGAGGTAACGTCTCTTCAGTCAGGAGATTTTCTCATCCGTTTCGCAGCACATCCAGTACCAGCATACAGTGTATTTAGTGAGTGTCACTGTCGCGTGTTGATTGTGTGTTCAACATCTGCAAAGAGACACCTTCATCTTGTATCATCCATTTTCTGTCTGTAAGAGTTATTCTACTATTCCCACTCTTCATCTTTGACAAAGTTTATAACAGCCTTCGAGTTGTCAGTCTTCCCCAGTTTCAGAACCCCATGTATGGGGCACTTCTATCTGCCCTATCAAGCATCTCATTACTATGAAATATTGCATGTCCAGGACAGTAGATCCACGTGAGGTCTGGAGCCTGAAGTTTTGTAATTGTTTAAAAAAAATGTGTAGCCTTGACCTGCTGTATGTGCTGGCGAGTGTAACTGTTTGCTGTAAAGAATACTAGAAATATATAGTCTATTGCACTAGAGTCCAGCATTAAGGACACAGGTGTGCCGCAACTGAAATTTACGTTACCAAGTTTGACGCAGTCTGTGAAAGCTATGAAAGCACTGATCTAAAACTCAGCTAACCTCACGCTTGAAGAAAGTGAGACCCAACAAATACGGCGATATCGCTTGCATAACACAGATTTTGTCAGCAGTTCCAGCGAATACGATTAGCACTACAAGCACGAACAATGGATTCTGATTTTTAGAGTGAACAATCTGCATTCGTTAATTTCTGATTCATGCATTTAGAGTTATAGTGATTTAATTTCTATGAAGGTAGTGGGATACATTAATTTTTAGAGTGCAGGCAATTCAGGTACAACTGCCAGGTGCACAAAAAGACATTGAATCACTACATTAGGTGAGATAATAGGAAGTATTTTCAACAGGTGTAGACAATGAAATATATCATTTACACTGGTTCAGACTGTAATTATGTAGACAATGAAATATATCATACACACTGGTTCCAGACTGTAATTATGTAGACAATGAAGATATCATACACACTGGTTCCAGGCTGTAATTATGTAGACAATGAAAGATATCATACACACTTGTTCCAGACTGTAATTATGTAGACAATGAAAGATATCATACACACTTGTTCCAGACTGTAATTATGTAGACAATGAAAGATATCATACACACTGGTTCCAGGCTTAATTATGTAGACAATGAAATATATCATACACACTGGTTCCAGATTGTAATTATGTAGACAATGAAATATGCACGTCCGAGTTTGTTTTTGTGTTTTTTTATCGCAACTTTTGGTTGGATATTTTGTTTCTTAATTCAGAAACATATCTTTCCAGAACTGAAACGTTTCGTGGCAAATCATGTCACAGCATTTGATATAACCATTTAAATCTGACGACTCAGTGTTTACAGAAAAATAAAATTTTACAAACATCTACAATAAAGATAGCACTCTCTCTTTAAAGATAAAACTGAGGAGGTTTTGTTACAATACTTGTCTTTTAACACAAAAAGGAATTATGTGTATGTAATTTTGTGTACAGGTAAAGAAACACTGGAAGAGCAACACAGACCCGGACAGTTTTTGTACAGAGAGTCATGTCAGTGAGTAGTAAGAGAAGATCACGTGGCCGCACTGAAGATGGCCGTCAGTGAAGAGAAGAAATGCGTTGGTTATTTCGTGTAGGACAATGTTCCTGGAGAAGTGGCGAAGCTTTAAACAGACGTTTAAATAAATCTGTGAAATATTACCAATATTCCATGTATCACACATTTCTTGTTGTTACATGATTCACTAATACTAAAGTCTAAAAGAACATCATCTCTCCGTCGCATTCACCTCAGACATGGCTGCTTGGATCTAGCTTCCCCTCTACAGAGAACCACGTGTAAAACTGTTTACTGTGTGATTCATCTTGCTAGTTGATGCTTTGCATATTGAGGAAGAGTTTTCTAATTCAGGAATTGTGTACTGCGTTTTAAATGTACATATCAAATAGATGAACAGGTATTCATCATCATCATCAGGTGCCGTGCCGACTGGCGTTGGCTATTATGCTTCTCCAGAGTACCCGATCCTTCATGCAGGCCATCAGTTCTGTTGGTGATCTCCTCTCACACCATCCCGTCAGACTGTCCAGTATCATTTCTCTTGGTCTTCCTCTTGATCTTCTTCCTTCTATTTTTCCTGTTGTTATAATATTTTCAATGCCCCCTCTTCTCATTACATGTCCTATGAAAGTACAATGTCTCTCTCTTATCTTTCTGACAAGGTTTTTTGTCTCTCCAGCTCTTCTCAAACATTCTTCATTAGTTATTTTTGCTGTCCAGGGGATTCGCAACATTCTTCTAATAAACCACATTTCTGCTGCTTCCAATGATTTTTGTGCAGACCTGCCTATTGTCCATGATTCACTTCCATATAACAAGATAGGTTCAATATAGCATTTTAGGACTCGTTTTCTAACAGGTATTAAGAAACAGTAATGCTTGAGATAATGGACATTTCTTATTTTCAGTACTGCAAGCATTTAAATATCCTTTACATCGTGATTCTAGATGTGTAATTATGTTGACTAAGAGCTGTCCATGTTCTTTGGTGTTTTTTTTCTTTTTCTGAGACAGTTCACAAGAGCAACCTTTCTCAACTATTTAACAAAATACGAAATATGGGGATAGGCCCAATAAGAAAAAAAAAACGATTGGTCGACACGGACTCTCGTACTGGCGATATCACTTGATTTCCAATCGAGGAGAAGATATTCATTATAATCTGCAATATAAACGAAAGCTTCTCCGCTGGACTTTAATCAGCCACATCCTATTTCCCTGACTTTAGGTCTAGTGGAAGCCACTCTCATCTAAAAGTAAATTAATCAGCCACATCCTATTCCCCTGGCTTTAGGTCTAGTGGAAGCCAGTCTCAGCTAGAAGTAAATGATAATTTTACCAGTATTTTTTATTCACCTTCTGCGTTTAGAATATTTTGATCTAATTATTTACTTATTTTGTGCTATTCTAATGTAAGTTCAAAATCTTTATAGAATTAATGTCCCAGTAATAACCTGAAGTAAAGAAGCGTAGCATGGACTGTGCTATCTAACCTTTTATGAAGTTGCTGTACTATATTTCATATCTATTTCTACATTAGATATTGCCTAGAGGTTTAAAGGAATTTTAGAAGCCAGTGTTTTTATACTTTCCTTTATCAAATATGGCGACATAGGTTCTTCAACGTTGAGAACAGGGACAGAAAAATAAAGTGAGATTTTTAAAACAAAACTAAACCTGTCCTACCAGCTCCTGCAAATGCCGAGACAAACAATAGCAGACAACAACGCATTCTTAATCTTCAGGGTGAACAATGTGGACGTGCACTTATTGTATCCTTGAGTGTTTACTATTTCTTATATTTAGCTTTATATTCATTTCTTGTATCTGTGGATAACCTTGATAGGGTAAATTAGTTATGAATGCTGGTAGTTCAGGCAACATCTAGCTGGCAGAGAAACAGGTATTGAGTTTCACCATCTGGTAAGATATTAAAAAGTCCAGTAAAAGCAGATACTGAAACATCCTCCACACAGTAGTTATATTTATGTGGATAAATAAATGCACACGTTTCTATTTTTTTTAATAATTAGCCCCTCTCATATTATTATCATTATTTTATTAATATTATTGGTATTATTATTGCTAGTATTATTATTATTATTATTATTATTATTATTATTATAATTTCGCTGCGAGCGTTTGAAGAAAATTTAGACTTGATAGCATTTTGGAGATCTTCGTGAACAGTAATTTGATCGAATATTAAGGTAACTTTTCGGACACGTGTATAAACAAGTGTAGAAAATATGTAAGACAGAAGAAGTATCACAACTTTCAGTGTTCTGAGATGATTCATTAAGGCCTTAATATCGTTTAGTTGCTACTGGCGCTGAAACATTATAAGTACTAACATAACGACTGTGACTTTGAAACAACCGCGAGATACATCCGTTGGATATAAATGCAATATTCTGGGGCACATTTATTCTGATTTATTGATATTCTGTTACGCTGTCTCTTCCAGTAACCAGACTAAGGAACTGATCATCATCATCATCATCAGGTGCCGTGCCGACTGGCGTTGGCTATTATGCTTCTCCAGAGTACACGATCCTTCATGCAGGCCATCAGTTCAGTTGGTGATCTCCTCTCACACCATCCCGTCAGACCGTCCGGTATCATTTCTCTTGGTCTTCCTCTTGATCTTCTTCCTTCTATTTTTCCTGTTGTTATAATATTTTCAGTGCCCTCTCTTCACATTGCATGTACTATGAAAGTACAATGTCTCTCTCTTATCTTTTTGACAAGGTTTTTTGTCTCTCCAGCTCTTCTCATACATTCTTCATTAGTTGTTTTTGCTGTCCAGGGGATTCGCAACATTCTTTTTGTATTATAGAAATATCAGAGAGAACGTGTGTATGTGTGTATTTTCCGCTGTAGGAGAACACAATGTAAATAGTTCTCTTTGGAGTAAAGAAAAACTGACTTGATTTTTTTGGTGCGGACTATTAACGTCTTTTGTTGGAAGAAGGTTGTAAGTTCAGTGCAAAGTTTTTCTGTTTGTGTCACAAGATACTGAGACAATGACGAGAGAAATGTTTAGATCATCACTTTAATGTCTGTAAATGCAGGGACATTAATTCATCCCTTGAGCCGAGTGTCTTGATCTTTTTTTTTCCAGGACAAAGTTGGTTAATACGATGATGCACCACACTGGAAAATAAAAAATCACAGGGTCATTCACTGGCAGCAAACGTGTGGTCATTATTATTAAAAGAACATTCAAGAATTGTTACAGAAATGAATTTAATAAAATAAATATATATATATATACAACATAATAAGTGTAACAACGAAGGCAACAATTTAAATTATTCACTAAAGTAATATCCTCACTCAGCATTTAATGATCACTGTTCTTACTGGCATCTTATTTATAAGGTATGACCTAGAACAATTTGTCGTGTCTTGAATAAAATAATGAAGCATTAACTTCAGACTACATTACGAGTTGTTGTGTTTTGGTTAGTTTTATATTAGCTCACTACCGCTGACCACTTAAATGTGATCATCCGTACACTACTGTAGCCAAACATTCACCTACTAGTGCTGACCACTTAAATGTGATCATCCGTACACTACGGTAGCCAAACATTCACCTACTAGTGCTGACCACTAAAATGTGATCATCCGTACACTACTGTAGCCAAACATTCACCTGCTAGTGCTGACCATTTAAATGTGATCACCCGTACACTACTGTAGCCAAACATTCACCTACTAGTGCTGACCACTTAAATATGATCATCCGTACACTACTGTAGCCAAACATTCACCTACAATTATCTTACGTCTTATATCCTTTCTGTGCCGTTAAACTCGCGTGATAGAGCTTGCATGGTAGTTTGCCAAGTCTTACTGTTTTCAGCGAGTTTTTCATCCTCATCAAAGGATTTTGTGAATTTATATGGTGTACTGTAGACTTACACTAGCCTCATTCATTCATTCATTCATTTGCATGTCCCTTGCGGAACTTTGCCTCCCAAACAGCACTCCTGTAGGCCTCTCGGTTGTGAGCAAGATGGCCTGCTGCTGCGGCATCCATTTGCAGATCGTCAACGATGTCATGCAGCCATCTTCGTTTTGGTCTTCCTCTTTTTCTTTTTCCTATTATGTATCCTTACAATACGGTCTTCTCTAAATTATCATAACGTTTAATGTGTCCAAAATATTTAACTTTTCTCTCTTTAATCCTCTTTATTAGCCAGCCTTCTTCAATATTAAGCTCTTGTAGTATAGATATATTTGTTCTTTTTTGTGTCCATGATATTTGGAGAACTCTTCTGTAGCATTTACATTCAAAGGCATTTATGTGTTTCTCAGCTGTTTTGTTAAGTGTCCAGGTCTCACAGGCGTATGTTGCGATGGGAAAGATGCATGCCCTTAAAAAATCTTATTTTTGTAGTTCTGTCTGCTCCTCTCCACAGATTCTTTTTTTGTTTTACTTTCTGAAGAGCGATAGATGTTCTCCTTTTAATTTCCCTCATTGTATCTCCATTATTAGTTAGTAGTGACCCAAGATATTCAAAACTCTCCACTTCTTCCAATTTTTCCTCAGTGATACATATTTCAGCTGCCTTGTTTGTTTTGTCAGTTGTCATCAATTTAGTTTTCTTTGCATTAAGATAGAGGTTCTGCTCTTCGCTGTTCTTACGGACTGACATAATTAGTTTTTCCATTTCTCTTTGTGTTGTGGACACTAGCCTTCTTTGATAATATATAAAACTTAATTATATTCGTTTTCTGAATAAAATATTAATGCACATTACATTTTTTAATGTGTGTGACTTACGTGAAAATTGAAAACCCCCCATGTCTGATTTAAGGCGACCAGCGATCTGTTCATGTGGGAGGTGGGAGGTGGGAGGTTGGAGGTGGGAGTTTGGAGGTGGAAGATGAGGGCTTGTCAGCGGAACCGAGACAGATCATCTCACTCAGACTATTTACTCATTGTACAGAGGGACTGTATATAACATTGTAGATTGTGTATCATATATTTCTTGAATATTTCCATATCATATTATATAATTGAATCTTACAGATGCTCTTTGAATAATACATCACATGTTTCACAAAACGTTACCACTTCACTAATCAGAGCAGAGGAAGCCCGAGGAAAAGTTCACTGCATTAATTAATTCTGACAAATATGTTCAAGATGTATTGTCAACAACATCAATTGGATTGAATCACTTAATCATTTGTTCACAATATCAAACTCTATCAAATTCTACATACAGCATTTCTCAATTTCTCAAATTCACAATATTCTACACTTGATACGAGAACATTTCCTATCTCATTATTATATCACATCTGCAGCACGTGGTCAACTAGTTTCTCGTCTAAAACCACTGTACTCAAAGTTTCAAAGTAACAAATCTTCATAATCACTTGAATCACTTGAAACACAGCTTCAATCTATCCTAAAACTACTTCTTCAAAACTGCTTTTCCTGAGTATCTATTGCTCTAATTGTCCATCTCTTCCAACTGTCGTTACCTACGTCTTCTTTCTCTCTTGTTTCTTCTCTGGTGTGTGTTCTCATTTATACATTCTCATCTTACTTTCATAATTTCTGCCATTTGTGTTTTTTCTCACTTTCCTCATTCCATCTGTCGCTTTGTAAAACTAAACCAAACACCTCTATCTACCTTTATTACTGTATAGTGTAAAGTGGTTTCAGACCGTGGTTATGTAGACAATGAAATGAACGTGTCCTAGTCTTTCCATTTTAAGCTTTTTCCGGGTACTTTTTTTAAATTTAGAAACACATCTGAGCAGCCTTTAGTGCTGTAGTTGTAAATCACACTACAGTACCATGATATAAACATCCAAGTCTGATGACTCAGTGTTTAGAAAAATCAAACTTTGTTGACAAAGAAAATGGCACTGTCTCTTTTAAAATAGAAACCTGAGGACGCCCTGTTATAATACGTTCTTTTAACGTTCACACTAAACAACAATCTGGGTCATCTCTGCCGCGCGAACTCTCTCCTACTCACTAATTAGTTGATTAGGTGAACTAAAATCTGGTTTACTTTCAACCTGAGATACTCGTCAAGCTTCACTGACTTAGGAAAACACTATACATCACGCGAGAAGGAGATACAGACTTCATCTGGTATGTGAGCTGGCGTCTGTAATCGCTTTCTTCTAAAAGCTGTGGTTCCAAATTAACAAATGTCAGTGGACCCGCCTTTGTTTCAAAATCAAGGCCACGGAGTCCATACTTTGTAGAAGTTCCATACCTGTATGGTAGCTACGTGCTTTAAATACAAAGGAATTTTTTTTACTCCAGAAAATGTGGGTAACTGGCGGTGAAAGTGACCTTCCTGCTGTGCTGACCTAGTCTGCACGATCGCGAGCACGTTGTAAAAGTTCATCAAGGTTCCAGTAACATTACAGATCAGTCTTCCTCTAGCACCCTCTTTGTTCTTCTCGCTACAAGCGAGGACTCCGTCATGTCAGTTTGTCAACTATCTACAAAACCGCTCACATCAGAAAAAACTGAATAAAAAAACATCTTTCCCCCAAACAGAGTTCGCTGACAGTTTGGTTCTTAAACTTTTCACGGTGAAAATTAACACAAAAAAAAGGACATTGAATTTTTACCATGGACCCACACGACAGATACCATAGACCCCCACGATAGGTTCCACGGACTCCCACGACAGATTCCACGGACCCCTACGACAGGTTCCACGGACCCCCACGACAGGTTCCACGGACCCCTACGACAGGTTCCACCGACCCCCACGAAAGGTTCCACGGACCCCCACGACAGGTTCCACGGACCCCTACGACAGGTTCCACGGACCCCTACACAGATTCCACGGACCCCACGATAGGTACCACAGACCCCCACGACATGTTCCACAGACCCCCACGACAGGTTCCAAGAACCCCTAGGAGTCCGGGAACCACCATTTGGGAACTACTGCTCTAAAGCATAGATTTCCAGACCGCGTGCTGCGGCATAGTATTGTGCCACGTGAAAGCTAAAGGTGTGCCGCCAAAGTTTCAGGAAAAAAAATTACTTATGGCTAAATTAGAGCTCACTTTTTCTTATTTAGATTGTAGACATCTGTCAGATGGACGTCAGTATATACATACAAGTATAGTGTATTACAAAATTGTTGAAATATTAAATACTGCACTAGTCTAGCATTAATAACGTAGGGGTGCCATGACAGAAATTTGCTTTACCGAGTGTGACACAGTTTGAACAAGTTTGGGAATCAATGCTCTAAAATTTAGTTATTCTCACTTCGAAGACAAGGTGACAGAAAAATACAGCGATGTCGTTAACATAGAAGAGCTTTTGTCACAAGCACAAGCTAATACGATTACCAGCAAAAGCACAAACAATGCACTCTGATTTTCACAGTGACTAAACTGGCATCGTTAGCTTTGTAACAGAATGCTTATTCTGTTACAGAATGTGAGTTAGAGACCCTCTTGTTGTGGCAAAAAAGTTGTAAGCGAGCACAGAGAAATGTATCTCCTTGTTCCAACTGAAGAGTTCAGTCAAGGGGTCTGAGCTAGCAGGATGCCTGAAAGAGTCGGTTTTGTTTGAGATATTTGACCGATATCACGGGTGCTGATATTTCTGTTCTAAATGTTGAAGTGAAAGGATGTGTTGCTTTGTTCTGGAAGGTCTGCTGTGAGTTGCTTGGTTAGTCATGTACGTTTTTGTCTGTGGTTGTCCTTTGCAGTACAAAATTGTTGTAGAGTCTAGCATGTGTCTGTTGTAGTCAGTTTGTCCTCTTTAGGGCAACATGTTTGTTGTAGTTGCCCTGTCCTTCCAGGACAAAGATTGTCATGTAGAACTTGTGAGTTGATTGTCCCCTTTTTGGACAATCCTTATGATGCTAGACTGAAAGGTTATGTTGAAGTTTCCTGTATACTTGAAATTGGCATGTTTTTCAGCGTTGTCTGAGTGTGTCTGTCCCATGTTGTTCTTCTCCTTGTCTCTTTTGGTCTACCCTTACTTCTGTCCCCCTGTGGTGTCCATCTTAATGCTATTTTTGTAGTGAGTTGTCAGTCACATATTTCAGCTTTCAATTATTCAGTAGTTAGGCGTGTCTCTCTTTCAGTCTCCAATAATTTCAGCTGGTGAGTTGTGTATCAGTTGAAAGTTTAATATACAGAGTGTGTATTTGTATAGTATTTAATAGTTTATTTACTTCAGTATTAAGTATAATAATAGGCATTACTTTCAAACCAATAACAGCAGACAGGAAAATAAAATGACCCCATCTACTGAAAAATGATTACATAAAGAAGGACTTCGAATAGGCCATCTGAATGTATATCTCCTATTAGGTAAAATTTCTGAAGTAACACACATATTAAATCAAAAGGTCCACATGTTTGACTTCTCTGAAAGTCGTTTAAATAGGAACATAACCGATGAAGATATTAGAATTAACGGTTTTAACCTGATCCGGCGTGACCCACTAGAAAACTAGAAACAGGTCTAGTAATGTATGTCTCCACAACTATCCAGTTTCAAACTTTAAATTCAAAGATATTATAATTCTTTAAGATTACAACATAGATCTAACACAATCAAATTCAACTTGGAGCAAAATTATATTATCCTACAAATTGCCACCAAACCTACTAGAGTAACAGAAGTATCATCCGCATTATTAGATCATATACATGTAGCCCACCCAGAAAACGTCACTGAATGTAACATCCCTCATACTTCGTTAAGTGGTCATTACCCAGTCTGCTGTACGTGGACAAGAAAGGGGTATAAACTTCCTAAACACAATCACACCAGTATGAAATTTAGAAGCTTCAGAAAATTTAACCTAGAATTATTCCTTAATGATTTGCAAGCACCTTCACTTACACACGTGTACCAACTAAATGACCTTGATGAGGCACTAGAATACTGGCTAAAGATCTTCAGAGAGAGATATATTAGACAAACATGTGCCTGTGGATGAGCCGCGCACTCAGTGGCTGGAGCAAGTCTGCCTCGCGCGGTTCGCCACGTGACAAATGCGAAGACGGAAAATATAACAGTTGGCCAAACATGGGAATTAATCATTTTTATGGTGAGAGTCAATGGCGGCTGAGTCTTGTCGTTTCTGACGTACTCAGTCCAGCCGGTTCATATTGTTGATGTATATATGTGACGGAAATTGTATATGTGTTATGAATTACGTCTCTTCTCGTGGCATGTGTCGATCAGATTCATGTTTATCGTCATATCTGGAATGGCACCTTTCAATTTCCATCAGTATCTTCAAGTGCATGGATAATGTATGTGTCACACGGGTTTCGGAAGATACCTGGCCAGGCTATAGAGCTAAGAATGCAACGTTGTGTATGTGGGCTCAAATCTGAAGGAGACGAGGAAGCGAGAATATAGTACATTAGTACATTGAATCTCATGGATTGTGGGAGCGAGATAATAGTACGTTAGAATACTGAGTTCATGTGATGAGGAGAATGCAGACATGTTGGCTGTGAGACGAATAAGTGCAGTGGCACATGGTATAAGTCAGAAGGAGAGTGTGGTGTAGTTTCACATATGGCACCATCGATATATTGTACTTGAATAAATATACATTGCTTAGTTGGGCCAGAGGAACCCCGGACAGTCTGGTACATTTAACATAATGTTACTTGGTTAGATACTTTACTTGTATTTATGTCATGCCTTGATTGTCATATGAACACAATAATCAGTGTATAAGTATACAACTATATACGAAGCACTGTAATAAAGCTGTGATACCAGAATGTATAAAATAGGGAAAACGTAGGAGCAGCTTTATTACTAAACGATTACAAAGTTGTGACGTTTCGGCGTGAGCCTTAAAACATACAGGACGAAGAAATAGAGAGAGGAGATAAAGTATAGATTCACATGAATACTATTTTATATATATATATATATATATATATATATATATATATATATATATATATATATTTGTAAAAAGAGTACTTAGCTGTAAATTGTAAGGTGTGGCTTGTCCGGCGGTGTGTGTCAGGAATGGATTTAGTAGGACGTGGAGACTGTTTAAATAGAGACCTGTGACATGAGGTCGGTGGCTCCCTATACACTTCTATCCCCCATTAGGATGGACTTTTAGCACTCCGCTATTTTCTCGACAAAGACCCTCACCCCACTACTAACACTGACACCATAATCAGACTTACATAGCTAGTACTAAACCTAAATTCTTTCGAATTCAACGGCGAATACTTCGAGCAAATCAGTGGTGTTGCCATGGGAACGAAAATGGGTCCCAGTTATGCATGTCTATTTATGGGCTTTCTGGAAGTCAAATTATGGGAAACCTTATATCTTATCTTATATCTTATATCCTTCCCGTGCCGTTAAACGTCACATAGGGCTCGCAAAGTAGTTCGCCAATTTTTCCTGTCTTCGGCGAGTCTTTCAACCTCATCAGAGGATTTTATGCCTAGTTAATTTGGCCTCTCTTAATATTGTCCTCTTCAGAGTTTCACGCGGTCTGCCTCTTTTTCTTCGGCCTGTTGTGTTCCACTTGATAGCTTGTTTTGGGATTCTCTGATCATTTCTTCTCATCAAGTGACCAACATATGTCTATCTCTTTTTACTGATCACACATGAGACTGGTTGCTGTTCAGTCATCTGTCTTATCTCTGCATTGTTCCTGAATTCATTCCACTTGATGCCGAGTATTTTCCTTAGGCATTTGTTTTCAAAAAAGTATAATTTCTTTTCTATTTCTTTAGTTGTTTTCCAGCTTTCGCATGCATAAATGAGGGTGGATATTATATTTGAATTAAATAGTCTTAACTTGGTTTTTGTGCTTATAACTTTTGAATTCCATATGTTCTCAAGATTCTTGAAGATTGATGCTGCTTTTGCAATTATGATCCTAACTTCCTTTCTAGTGTCACCATCCTGGTCTATGTAGCTGCCAAGATATGCAAATTGATTGCCTTCTTCAATATCTGTCCCTTCTATGTGTATATTTCCATTTTGATTGAGAGGAATTTTCATTATTTTTGTTTTGTCCTTGTTAATTTCAAGTCCTATTTTGCTAGCCAGTGAATACAGACTATCTGTTTTTTCTTGCATGAAATTCACATTATTACTGATAAGAGTTATGTCATCAGCAAAATCAAGATCTTGTAGTTGGGTCCCATGTACCTGGTCAGTACCTGTGTTACCTATGCTGCATTTTTTCATTATGAAGTCTATTGTAATCCCAAAAAGTAAAGATGGGAAACCTACACTGGCAGATTTCCAGAATTCTATAAAAGGTACATCGATGATGGCATTGGAATTACAAGTATGCCACATGAAGACCTTGAAAAATTTATTGAATTCGCCAATACACCCAATAACAACATAAAATTCACTTATGAAATCTCTGACAAGTCTGTCAACTTTTTAGACATTAAAATTTATATTGGCACAAACGGGCTTGTCACTTCTGTATTTTACAAGTCCACCGACAGCCACACCTATTTGCTTTACACCTCTTCCCATCCTGAAGCCTGTAAGAACTCCATCCCATACTTCCAACTCCTTTGTCTTCGCCGCATATGTCAAGATAATTTGGACTTTATAGATCAGTCCAACAAGTTATTAGAATTTTTCCGTCATCGCCACTACCCAGAAAAGGTCCTTCGTAAAGCCTTCAACCGTATCCAACTAGTAAGCCGCAAAGTATTCAGGAAAAAGCCTGTTACTCCATCTGACAGAGTTAAGTTAGTACTACCTTTCCACCCGCACGGTCAGATGGTTAAGAAAATTCTTTATCGTCATCTGCCGATAATCCAACTCGACTCCGACACTCGTGACATTTTCTCTGATCCACCCCTATTGGCATACAAACGTGAGCCAAACCTTAAGGACATCCTCGTCCACAGCCACTTGAAGCAGAGACTTACATATGTTAGCACCAGAAAATGTAACCGCCCCCGCTGTGTTACCTGCCCTGTAGTTGGGAAACGAAAACAATCGCCTTTCCCAAAACTATCCTCACTCTTCATGAGGGATTCACATGCGAGTCCCGTAATGTGATATATGTCATCGTTTGCAAAAGATGCAGGATAACATATATCGGTGAGACTGGCCTCAGATTAGGGGACCGCATGTAAAAACATCTGTACGACATCGCCCAGCATGCTTCTAAACCAGTCCCAAATCATTTCAATGGCCCCAATCACAGAGGCAAATCTGATTTTCTGGTAACAGCCATTAAACAATGTCACGCAGATGACACAAGCCGCCTGGCACTTGAGAACCGCTGCATTCAAAATTACGGGACGCTGGAACCACATGGGTTAAACTCGCCGTTTAGTTACACGTAACATCATCTTCTTCAATCATTATAGTACCTCTCCACTAAGTCCACCCCTTCTGACTTTTCAAACTTCCTCACAGCATCACTCTGCAACCTCTCTTCCCCAATCATCTGTTTCAATTTCTCCTAGCTAGGTCAACATTACATCACTCTCTCTCCCCTCCCCGGTTCCCCATCCACCACCCCCAGTTACAACCCACCGACCACATGTCACAAGTCTCTATTTAAACAGTCTCCACGTCCTACTAAATCCATTCCTGACACACACCACCGCACAAGCCACACCTTACAATTTACAGCTAAGTACTCTTTTTACAAAAAAATTTTTTAAATAGTATTCGTGGGAATCTATACTTTGTCTCCTCCCTCTATTTCTTCGTCCTGTATGTTTTTGTATGATTAAGGCTCACGCCGAAACGTCACAACTTTGTAATCGTTAAGTAATAAATCTACTCCTACTTTTTTCCTATTTTATACATTTTGATTGTCATATGATACTCGCTGACGTCCTGCGTGTGTCTTGTCTGTGGTGGCGTCTCTTGTCATATGTAGCATTTCAATAAAATAGATGTAGATTTGAATTTATGACTTGCTAATATATATTCCATGTTTCCTGTGACGTGTGGGTGTATATGGTGTGATGAGTGGATGTATATGGTGTGATGTGTGGATGTATATGGTGTGATGAGTGTATGTATATGGTGTGATGTGTAGATGTATATGGTGTGATGAGTGTATGTATATGGTGTGATGTGTAGATGTATATGGTGTGATGAGTGTATGTATATGGTGTGATGTGTGGATGTATATGGTGTGATGAGTGTATGTATATGGTGTGATGTGTGGATGTATATGGTGTGATGTGTGGATGTATATGGTGTGATGTGTGGATGTATATGGTGTGATGTGTGGATGTATATGGTGTGATGTGTGGATGTATATGGTGTGACGTGTGGATATATATGGTGTAATGCATGGCTGGAATACGGTATCCATGGGAGGGAGACCCAGGGTTGTAGTGTTAGTTTGTTTTGAGCACCACAGTACGGAAGGACATTGACCATTGGTTGGGGTTTCAGATGGGTTTCGGGTCCTGGCCTTCCTCCTTATTGTCCCCAGTTGTGAACTTAGCAACCCACTAAGTTTACATCCCCGTGAAAGAGATTAGAGTAAAACACCAGACGAAGTTACCTTGGATAACTCCTGAAATATTACACGCCATGAGAGAACGTGACCAGGCACACAGAATCAAGGATTTCAGGACCTACCGTTCACTCAGAAACAAAGTTCAATACTTAATAAGACAAGAGAAAAAAATTACTTTAGGAATGTAGTACAGAATAAATCAGACAGTAAATCAATTTGGAAAGCCATAAATAGTATATCAAATAAAAGAAAATAATGTGATTTTCAAGCCATCAATCGTGCATACACTAACGCACATATCAGTACACATTTCACATAAGAAACCAGTGCTCCTATATGCGACTTACATAAACTACAAACATTCCTGGACAGCACATGTACTGATTTTAAACAGTTACACATTCCATTCTTAACAGTCAGTGAAGTTCACAGTTATTTCTTAACCTTAAAAAACAACAATACAGCTGGGCTTGATGATATTAGTAACAATATATTATGTTATGCTGCACCTGTCATTTCACATACACTAACATACATTTACAATCAGTGCATTGCAAAATGTTATTTCCCCGAGGCTTTTAAAACTGCTAAGGTGTATCCTCGCTATATATGTGGCTCATCCAACAATCTTACCAACTATAGAACAATATCCATATTATCGTCATTATCAAAACCACTCGAAAAACACATACACAACATAACTCTACGACACATGCAAGAGAACAGTTTACTCATCGACACTTAGTCAGGCTTTAGACCCAATCATTCCTGCCACACAGCTCTTACCAAAATGACAGAAAACTGGATAGTAAACATAAATGACGACAGACTATGTGGTACCATCTTTGTCACCTTTAAAAAGACATTTGGTATGATTGACCACGATATTCTTGTAAGAAAAATAAAGACTTATAAATTGCACCCTGACCTAATAAAATTAATTACATCGTTTCTTTCAGACAGTCAACAGGCAGTATTTTTCAGCATATCTATATCAAATTCTGCTATAGTTGACACTGATGTTGCGCAAGGTTCTATTCTAGACCAGTAGCTCTTTGCTATCTATATCAATGATCTTCCACTTCATCTTAAACATTCTTCTTGTGACCTATTGCCGATGATTGCACAGTCTACACTAGTGACTACGATTGTATTAATCTAGAATCAACTTTCAGGTCGAGTTATACAATTTAATTAGATGGAGCAAAAATAATGGCATGATTATAAACACCGATAAAACAAAATCAGTGCTCATAACAAGACAGAAGCTACAAAACGCAACAAAAACAACACTTTTGCTCAGCACGGAAACATCACAGACAGAAAACGTTAGCGAGCACAAAACACTAAGTCTTATTATTGACCAACATCTGACCTGGAACTCTCATGTGCAAGGTCTATTAAACTCATCGCACAAAAAGTATACCAGTTAGACCAAATTAAGCACTTCATCGATCAAAACACAAGGAAGACATGCTACATATCTCATATACAAACACATTTAGACTATTGCTCAACAATCTGGGATGGTTGGTCGGTGTCAAATACAAAGAGGCTTTGCTCACTCCAAAACTGAGTAGTGAAGCTAATTAGTGACAAAGATCAAACACAAACAACTAACCTCACAAACGTATCGAAATACTGCCTCTTAAGAACAGGTTCCTCTTCAACAAAGCCAAGTTAGTACATCAAATTCTTTCACGGCATGCCCCGCCTTATCTATGTAACCTGTTTAAATTTAGCCCAAAAGACAGCCAACGCTTGAACAACATATGCGTGCCCAATTATTAATCCTTTTGAAATAAAGATCAATCAGTCAATCAATCTCCCTTCTTTTTGTCCACATTCTAAAATATCTCTCCTCTCTTATATGTTTCTTCCACTTCAACTCTCGCTCTCTCTCCTTCCCTGCCTCTATTCTTTTTTTCACATTATTAACTGTCTCTCTATTCCTCTCTTTTACATTTCTTCCACTCTCAACTTTCTCTCCTCTCTCTCGCCTCTCTATCTCACTCTCTCATTCTCCTTTTCTTTTTTTTCTCAACTATCTGTCTATTCCTCTCTTATGTTTCTTCCACTCCCCCCTCTCTCTCCTCTCTTTCTCCCTCTCCTCTCTATTCCCTCTCTCTCCCTCTCCCTTTACTATCTCTCTCTTATATCACTCTTCTCTTTCTCTCTATCTCTCTCCTTTTTTCCACATCTCTATTCCCCTCGTTTATGTTTCTTCCATTCTCAACTCCTCTCTCTCTCTCTCTCTCTCTCTCTCTCTCTCACTCTCTTCTTTTCCTTATTTTTTTTTCATAGTTAATATGTAGAAGTTTTTACATTTTTTTATCTCATTAAAAAATCATTTACATCGATTTGTAGGATGTCTGTAAGGAGTAAAAAGTGAACTGATTATAGTGATCAAAATGATGTTTATATCAATAGTACCTGTACCAAGGAAGTATGTATATATATATATATACTACCTAACTATTATATATATATATACAGTTAGGCAGTGTACATATAAAGAAGTTCTGTTAAGGGCTTACGTTAAGTGTTTGTGTGTCTCAAATGTATAAACTGTGTTTGTGTTTCTGAAAACCCGTGATACAGCGTCATCATCATCATCATGTGCCGTGCCGACTGGCGTTGGCTATTATGCTTCTCAAGAGTATCCAATCCTTCATGCAGGCCATCAGCTCAGTTGGTGATCTCCTCTCACACCATCCCGTCAGACTGTCCAGTATCATTTCTCTTGGTCTTCCTCTCGATCTTCTTCCTTCTATTTTTCCTGTTTAAGCATAACTATTCTTGGGAGCTACAACAGTGGTTTTCCGTTGCCTTCTGTCGGTTTGTGTACGGACTCTCAGCTAGCCTTTGGACTCCCTGTCCTACCCGCAAGGCAGCGGGAGCGAGAGGTTTTAAGGCGCCTCTGACCCGCCTGGTATTCCCTTCACTGAGCACCTGAGGCACTTTATAGGAGTAGTAGATACAGCGTAGAGGAAAAAAATACCATGGACAGACCCAAAAGACGTTTCATAATAAAGGAAACAAGATAAAATTATAAGAAAAACAAAACACTCAAAATTTCTTGAACTTGCCGTGAGAAGACAAAGAACTTAGAAATGACTGGATAATTGAAAGGGGAAAATGGAAGAGAGGTAGGCCAAGAAAAAAATTATCAGTGAAATGACCAAGTGACATTAAAAAAAAAGCATTTGAACTGATTGGAAATATCAGGGATAGTGTAAGATGGTGTAGCATGATCTTTAGTCTAGCTGGAAACATCATATACATTAATAATATAGTAGAGAGGAAAACGTTGAAAGCGATCCGCTCCAGAATATGTTTACTAGATTATATACTCACTGCGTATTCTGAAAGATCGGTATTCTGTCCGGCTAACTAGAGCACACAATATATTTACTAGATTATACACTCACTGAAATTTAAGAAATCAGTATTCTGCCTAGTTAAGTTGCGCTCAAAGCAGTCATACAGGTTGACAGTCCAAGATGTTTCCAGACACACTCACTGACGCCTAAAGCTAGCGGCAGAACGAGTCAGTCGTATACCATTAAATCTAGGATACTCAGCTGAGATCTGGTGACCGCATCTTAAACACAAAATGCGTTTAAATGTGACCTGGTAAGTAAGGTCTGACCATCTGGAGGAACATAACTGTTCACCTCATTCATTTACTTCCTGTGTTAGCACATAAATCAAAATCTCACTCGATTGTGCTATACGGAAATGTAAACAATACTTTTCTAAACTCTCTTAGATTGTGAAATAATGTACGTTTTCATTATGTTGCTTGCGTGGCAAGAATGTTCTAGACATCTCTGTCTTTATGAACGTAACGTATTCGTTTCTACATCACATTTTCTTCACATTATATTCACATCGTCATCATCACTGTTTCCTTGTCGTCCATTTTGTTCCCTTTCAGCTTGTCTATTCCTGCTGTGGTCTATAGTTTCGAGCTAAATGGTTAAAGTCACTTTCATTTTGTCTATTCCCTGTTGTGGTCTTTAGTTTCGAGCTAAATGGTTATAGTCACTTTTTTTCTGCTAGTTCAGCTCAGTTCATTTTCAGTTTTTATCTTCAGGAAATGTTATCAACGACTTTCTCGTCATTTACCTTCGGATTCCGTTCTCTTGTCTGATACAGAAGGCTGTGAAGGGCCATGTTAGAGCCCCAGGCTTGGTTTCTGTCGGGTCTTTCATTCATAAACGTCTCTAATATGAGAGGAGGAGAAGAACAACTTTCTTTTCTCAAAAAAATTTATAGAATTGGCGTTCTCCCACCCCCCCCCCCCCCTTCACGGTAAAAAATGTGGTAGAATTATCTAGATTTAAAAAAAAAGATTTACCGATAAGAAATATATTATATTATATTATATTATATCATATTATAACCGAAAATAAATTGAAAATTTTAATTGAGTAATACTAATATATCAATAATTAATAAAAATTACTTTATCAAGTTATACAAAAATATCATCATCATCATCGTTATCATCATCATCATTATTTGAGGGATCAGGTTGATAAAATGATACAGATGTTTCGTCTCCTGCAGAATGTGATGATGTCCAGCCATTATCTTCATATCTTGTATTGCTTAGAGGAGAGACGTGTAAGATCGGCAACATTTTCTGTGTTTTCTGAAGCTGAATTTGACTATTAGAGACAGAATTTGTGGGCTAATTTTATTTCTCACTTTAGATTTGACCAGATTCATGGTGCTAAAGAACTCTCAGTGTCAGCATTTGTGTATGGTTTTATTAGTGCAGAGATGAAACACATGCACAAAGCTCTTACATGGATTATCCCCTGACATCTATGTATTGTTTCACTTCAGATCTCTATGTTTTGCCTATTAGTCCAGTCCACTTTTTGAATCTTGTTACCTGGTATTCTGCTTTTGTTACTGAATTTTCAGATGCATTTGAATATTTCATTGTTACATACTGAAGAGAAGTCCTTTGTTGGTTGCGGAAACATTGTTTACAAAGGGAAATTTATAAAGAGAAGATAGATGTATTCATGAATGTTTCCACATCATCAGAAAGTATCCACCTCAACTGTTTAAATGACACAAGAAAAGCTCATCAATGGGCTCTTATCCTTATTTGTTTGTATATATATATATATATATATATATATATTATATATATATATAACTACTTGTAAGTTTTTGTTTTTGACCGAGATTTGTAGCCTAGATATAGTTTTTTATGTAAATTTTGTGTTTCTCAATGCCTCAGATTTCTTTGGTGACACTCAGAAGAAGATGGAATATTTCTGGCTGCAAATAAGAGAACAAACATTTAATTAAAATGAAGGATGGTATGCCATAATTATGTTCCAGTAAACTGGACAATGAAAGGTTTTGAACGATATCACTCTTCGTGACAGAGTGAATGTATCAGGAGGAATCAAAGTTTCATGTATAATCGGTTTACTATGCGTTCTACGAGAAGCTTTAAATTAGCTAAAATTAAATCAAATAAATAGTAAATACGCACAGCTCTCAAAGCGAATTCTTCTCAAGTGACACTGTTGACTAAACCTGGCCACCTATGCTTAACTTTTGATAGTATGACTGTTTTATTCTTTTGATTATTCTGGCATTATGTTAATGAAGTTTCCTTACATATTCACCAGTATCTTACCATGCAAGTCATTTATCATTTAATCTGTCTGTCTCACCACACTCAATGCTCAAACATGTATGTTGTAAGGCGTTAATTTTTAACCGATTAAAACACATATAAAAATCAAATCAGACAAGAAACTTAATCAAAGTGTTTTATTTCTAAGCCGTTATACTGTTATTTCAAAGCAAGTAAAGTTAAAGATGGACATGAAGCTTGTTGTGAAAAATATCATAAATCACAAAAAGATATACATTATATTATACACAGTCCGATTAAATATAAAGTTCAGTTTAAAAAATTCAGATTGTGTTCATCAAGACCTAACTAGCACTCATATTCGGTCGTTATCAAATGATCTGACCGTGCCTTTCTTTTCATAAATCAAAAGTTTTATGCCATTAATCAAGTCAATATCAGGTTTATCTAACTGTTTGATGGTCGCTCTGTGGTCCTTTCTGTTGCTAGCATGACGATATTTAATGAGTAGTATATGCATTATTTATGTTGGAATGATAATGGCTTGATGGTACCTATTTTGTCCTTGTTCCCACTGCACTTCATGTTATATCTATGAGCACTTTACACCTCGCTGATATGCTAGATCTGTCCCAAAGGAGGATTGGGGGGGGGGGGGGTCACATTGCCCGACTTCCCTTTGTCGCTGTGTGTCGACGCTGTGAACTCACTGACCGCTACATACTGGTTTTATCACATTGGCCTCCCCTTTAGTGAAAAACATAATATTATTTATATATATATATATATATTTTATATGTATATGTTTGTATATATGTGTGTATATATGTGTTTTATGTGTTGTAGTGAAAAGCATAATATTTTGTTATATATATATGTTTATATGTATAAATATATGTTTGTATATATATATGTTTATATGTGTATATGTTTTATACGTTTTAGTGAAAAACATAATATAATGTTCAATATGAAAATTAACCTAGGCAAAACAGAAATCATGACCATCGCAAGAGTAGACACACCAATAAACATTACACTGGAAAACCATATTATGAAGCAAGTAACTCATTACAAATACTTCGGAAGCATTTTCTCAACAAAAGGAAGAATAGACATAGAGATTGAAAACAGATGTAACAAAGCGAACCAACTTATAGGTCAAATGGCTCCCATAATAAACAACAAGCATGTCTCACAGGAAACCATAAGAACTATCTATACGACAATCTTCATACCAACTTTGTGCTACCAATGCCAGGCATTGTCGCTGACAGCAAAAAGACAAAAGGAAAATTACAACAACTGAAATGACATTCTTGAGAAGAATTCTTGGAATATCAAGAATGGACAGAATCAGAAATGATGTCATTATAAATAAAGTAGGAGTTGAACTCGTTCTGAACTATATTAAAAAAAAACAGCAAATAAAATGGTTGGGTCATGTATCACGACTACCAACAGAACGTGTTTTACAGACCATACAAAGGCAGAGGAAGGGGCCGCCCATGCAAACGATGGACCGATGATATAGCAGAGTCCCTGAACAACTCATTGTACGAAGCCAACAGGCGAGCCATTCGGAGACAACTACAGTTCACCTCTACACCTAACAATAAATGAGGAAGGACAAGACACGACCAGACAAGAGATAATGGGTTATATACAAACTCTAGACTGTTTTCTTATGATCTCTTCAACAATGTTGATAAACGGGCTCTTGTGATTGTTAGTCCACGAGCAAGACTCATGAGTGCCTTTCATCCATATAATAATACAAATGTGAAACGCTACCTTAACAAGTGTGGAATATATGATATACACTATTGGTCTTCTAGCAGTGAATATTTCTGTTATATAGAAAGCACATACACATTATAAACTGTATGTATGTGATCTGATCAAAACATATCAGTTCCTTTTTATTCCTTCGTACTGGGAACTGCAATATCCAAATGGATGATACATCATAGTATTGTAGAAAGAAATGCCCTGACACGCTCCTGAAATGCACAGCCACTGACAGAAATTATTCAAATCTCTGTTTTCAGTGTCGCCAAAAGTAATAAACTGCATCAGTTTTTGCCCACGACGTATGCCACTTGGTTCACTCCATTCTTGGAGTAGGTATGATATTGCTTCATACAAAAATGGGCTGTAGCCTGTTCCGAGACGAACTAATCGAATCTTTTCACCGGTTGGCAGCTCATTGATAAGTTTCAAAAATGCTTCAATTTTAGGAATGGCATCACTACTGTTCAGTATATCCGTGTTCTCAGTCAGTGGCAGCAAGGGAATCTCCCAGTAGCCTTGTTGCAGTCCTCGTTTCTCAAAATAGCTTTTCCAGTTTGCAACATCTGTTTCCCACATTTCAGAGTTGTAGTTTGGTCTTAGTGCTCCAATAAAAGCAGTAGGCATCTCCATCTCTAGAATAGTCGGTGGGTCTGCTGTCATGGTAAGTATATTACTTCTTTGTTGCTCAGGGATAAATGCCAAATGAGCAATAGATGGTCCAGGTAGTAGTTCTTGTGACGTCATATTTCTCAGACCTTCCAATAGCTCTTGCATCGCAGTATTGCTCATTCTGTAATCATATACAAACACTTTCTTAATCACATATTCAGTTGCACAGCACATAGTAGTAATACAAGTTTCACATGATGTTAAAAAAAACACATCAGTACATTAACGACACAGAGAATCAAGTTCAAATTGTGATATTCTTTTCAATTATACCTGTTTCACTTATTTCACTCTCAAGAAACAATATGTCTTGTGATGACATTCACCATTAACATTTATGTATCCGTTAAACTGTCCATAATGAAATCAAGAAATTAAATGAAGGAGGAAAATGTTAAAGTTTTCCTAACCTGTCAAGAACTGTTTAAGCTTCCTTAAACTTGCTTTTGATGCTGAAGTTTCAGTATTTCGTTCTCTAAGGAAAACAAGAGCGTCTGTGTTGGAATCCTAGAACGTCTATAGCTTAAATAAGTTCGCTATACCTTGTATATCTGTATAATTAATTGGAAAAGAAAATGAAAATTCTGCGTGATATATCTACTTTTCACAGTTCAATCATATCTATATAAGTATGCAGTAAACTCTTTACTGTAGAGAGCGAAACAACAACACAACTCCTTCAGATCATCAGAGGAAGTATCCCCACCCCACCCCCCAATTACACTCTTGACACGCTAAGGGGGTGGGTCATGACTCCCAGAGGTCTTGTGAGTTGTTGCTTTTTTTTTCCATACCTGGATTTAATCCGTGATCTTCCAGTTGGCACTGCACTTTGAAGTGCTTCTTTAGCGATTTAGCTACGGAGGACTGGTGTTGGTTGTGACGAACGAAACTATTTATGTTCTCAATGCTTGAGAATATAAGAATAATCAGAGCGTCAAGAGCGTTATCTTTAATCAGAAAATGAAGATTGTATCACCGAAATCACATCACATGCTTTTGACTCCACTTATCACAATTAATCCTCTTTGGAAGTTTAAGCTCCGGGCAATAAACAGAAACAGTTTAAACGCAAACACATACATTCATCTTCCACGTCCTCTATTTCCATTCATGAATGTGATTATGTCTAAATTCCAGCTACTGTAGGCTAAGATTCTACGAACAAACTTGGACAATTATAATGACAGATATTTTCCATGTTCTTAGTTTTCCCTGAAGTCGCCATCAGTCTGCAAGATACCGTTTTCAGTGAAAACATTATGTTATGTGGAAGAGAAGGAATAACTGGGATCAGTATTTGGTCACGTACTGTTGCTAAGAACCTAAATATACTTATTTTTCTGCTCCTGTCTGAAAGCCTCTTGGACTTCGCCTAATCAAAAATTGTTATTATGGCTAATTCACGCTAATCTTGTCTTAGTGATTTGTCTATAATTTATTTCTATGATCACCACCACTCCCCCCCCCCCTTCAACATTTTACATCGGTTTGTAGGATTTCTGTAAGCAGAAAAAAAACGTCGTGAACTGATTCACTGATTCCAGTTGTAAAAGTGATGTTTATATCAATAGTACATGTGTGGAAAACCGCGCGCTCAGTGGTTGAAGCAAGTCTACCTCGCGTGGCTCGCCACATGAGAAATTCGAAAACGGGACAATATAACAGTCGGACAGAGAAGAGAATTATTATTCTTTTTAATGAGAGTCAATGGCGGCTGAGGTGTGTCGTATGACAGACTCTGTCCAGGCGACCATATTGTCGATGCATATCGTGTGATGAAAGTTTATAATTTATATGTGCTGTGAATTATGTCTTCCTCGTAGTGAGAGAAGAAATTATGTCAGATGTATGGTTATCACAAGCTGGATGGGCACATATCTAGTTAAATCAAGTCCTTCATCCGCATGGCTGGTAGATATGTATGTGTCGAGATGTTAGCATGGCTGGTAGATATGTATGTCTCGAGATGCTAGCATGGCTAGTAGATATGTATGTGTCGAGATGTTAGCATGGCTAGTAGATAAGTATGTGTCGAGATATTAGCATGGCTAGTAGATATGTATGTCTCGAGATGTTAGCATGGCTAGTAGATATGTATGTGTCGAGATGTTAGCATGGCTAGTAGATAAGTATGTGTCGAGATGCTAGCATGGTTAGTAGATATGTATGTGTCGAGATGTTAGCATGGCTAGAAGATATGTATGTGTCGAGATGTTAGCATGGCTAGTAGATATGTATGTGTCGAGATGTTAGCATGATTGGTAGATATGTATGTGTCGAGATGTTAGCATGGCTGGTAGATATGTATGTGTCAAGATGTTGGAATGACTGGTAGATATGTATGTGTCGAGATGTTAGCATGGCTGGTAGATATGTATGTGTCAAGATGTTAGAATGACTGGTAGATATGTATGTGTCGAGATGTTAGCATGGCTGGTAGATATGTATGTGTCAAGATGTTAGAATGACTGGTAGATATGTATGTGTCGAGATGTTAGCATGGCTGGTAGATATGTACGTGTCAAGATGTTAGAATGACTGGTAGATATGTATGTGTCGGGATGTTAGCATGGCTGGTAGATATGTATGTGTTAAGATGTTAGAATGACTGGTAGATATGTATGTGTTAAGATGTTAGAATGACTGGTAGATATGTATGTGTTAAGATGTTAGAATGACTGGTAGATATGTATGTGTTAAGATGTTAGAATGACTGGTAGATATGTATGTGTTAAGATGTTAGAATGACTGGTAGATATGTATGTGTTAAGATGTTAGAATGACTGGTAGATATGTATGTGTTAAGATGTTAGAATGACTGGTAGATATGTATGTGTTAAGATGTTAGAATGACTGGTAGATATGTATGTGTCGAGATGTTAGCATGGCTGGTAGATATGTACGTGTCAAGATGTTAGAATGACTGGTAGATATGTATGTGTTAAGATGTTAGAATGACTGGTAGATATGTATGTGTCGAGATGTTAGCATGACTGGTAGATATGTATGTGTCAAGATGTTAGAATGACTGGTAGATATGTATGTGTCGGGATGGTATTCAGGAATTTGGTAACCTGGCCACATCAGCTACACTCAATTAGACGATCAACACAAGGAATTGTGGAAGTGGGGAGAAGGAGTTATTTTATTTCAGTGCATGAGCACACCTGATTTGTGTAATATTATTTCAGTGCAAAGTAGAACATGATGGTAATGGGTCGTAGCAGCAGTGGCTGCATATATATTAATAAGCACATTGGCAAATGATGGTGATGAGGCGTGTGTTTATAAGGGGTGGATTTCGTAGCAGCTGTGGCTGCATATGTTAATTAGTGCATAGCCACATATATTTCTTTATGAGTGTTTATGCGTAGATAGTGAGGGCCAGGAAATCCCAGACCAACATCAGGCATATATATATACATACATACATACATACATATATACATACATACATACATACATACATACGTACATACATACATACATACATACATATATATATATGTATATATATCATCATCATGTGCCGTGCCGACTGGCGTTGGCTATTATGCTTCTCAAGAGTACCAGATCCTTCATGCAGGCCATCAGTTCAGTTGGTGATCTCCTCTCACACCATCCCGTCAGACTGTCCAGTATCATTTCTCATGGTCTTCTTCTTGATCTTCTTCCTTCTATTTTTCCTGTTGTTATAATATTTTCAATGCCCCCTCTTCTCATTGCATGTTCTATGAAAGTACATTATCTCTCTCTTATCTTTTTGACAAAGTTTTTTTGTCTCTCCAGCTCTTCTCATACATTCTTCATTAGTTATTTTTGCTGTCCAGGGGATTCGCAACATTCTTCTAATAAACCACATTTCTGCTGCTTCCAGTGATTTCTGTGCAGACTTGCCTATTGTCCATGATTCACTTCCATATAACAAGATAGGTTAAATATAACATTTTAGTACTAGTTTTCTAACATTCATTGAAAAGATGTGTTGGTTAATATGTTTCTCATTCTCTGAAATGCAGTCTTTGCTTGACCTATTCTGTTCCTAATTTCTGTTCTGCATTTCCCATCTGAAGTTATTACTGATCCAAGATATTTGAATTTCTGCACCTGCTTTAGAATAGTTCCGTTTAATTTAATACTGCATGCTGATGGATTCTGTTTCTGAAATATAACCATAGTCTCTGTCTTTTGATGTTCAAAGTAAGGCTTTTCTGTTCACTTTTTTTTGGCGACTTTATCCAAGAGATTTTGCAGGTCTTGTTGGTTCTCAGCTATCAGTACTGTGTCGTCAGCATACCGAAGGTTAATATAGTATCCCCCAATTTTTATGCCTGGTTCTGTGATGATTGTTCTTAGAATATTCTCACTGTACAGAGAAAAAAGGTCTGGAGATAGTATACATCCTTGTCGCACCTCTTGTTTTATAGGTTGATATTTTCTAGTTCTATTTTCAACTCGAACTGCTGCTTCTTGCTGCCAGTATAGATGTTTTACAATCCTCAGGTCTTTGCCGTCTATACTGATGTCTTCAAGCATTTTAATAATTTCATTATGTTTCACCGTGTCAAATGCCTTGGTGTAATCAATGAAGCATAAGTAGAGATCTTTCTGTACTTCTAAAGCTCTTTCTGTTAGTGTTCGTAAAGCATAAATGGCATTGTGTGTTCCCTTTCCTTCAACAAATTCAAACTGTTCATCTGTTATTTCCATTTTTTATCTTTTTCCCTGTTCTTCTCATAACTATTTTCAGAAGTAGCTTCGTTATGTGACATGAGAGGCTGATAGTCCGGTGGTCGTCACATTCCTTTGCACCTGGTTTCTTTGGTAGTGCTATAAACGTGGATTTAATCAGGTCACTGGGAATATAACCACTGTTGTAAATGTCGTTCAGTAACTTGGTTATTATTTTTATTCCTGTCTCCTCTAGTGCCTCTATTTCTTCTATTGTTATATTATCAGGTCCAGTTGCTTTTCCTTTCTTCATGTGTTTGATGGCATCTATGATTTCATCTTCAAGTATTGGCGGTCCATCGCAGTTTTCAGTATCTGGTGTTAATTCTGGTCTTTCTCCTCCATATAGCTCACCGATATACTCTGTCCACCTGTCCACAATGTCTTCTTTTCCCATTAACATTTTACCTTCTTTCGATTTCAGGCATCCTGTGGTATATTTTGTTTTCCTGCCTGTGAGTTCATTAATTATATATATATATATATATATATATATATATATATATATATATATATATATATATATACACATACATATAATTGTTATGCTTAGAAGGTTTCTATGCCATTGATGATACAAGTCATTCTTGAATGTGACCCTGATTGATACATGCCTTTCTCAATATGTGTTACTTGATGATTACATTATATTTATGTCATGTGTGTTACCATGATGATTCGTGCGGATGTCCGTGTATGCCATGTTGTGTGTGACGCCACGTGATATAGGTAGAGAGCTTTAATAAATGATTTTAACTTGATGTAATGACTTGAATTTTATGTATTACATGTTTATTGTAAGTGTGGATGAAAATGATCTGATTTATGACTGGCATACGGTCTCCTGGGAGGGAAACCCTGGGTTGTAGTGCTAGTTTTGGAATGGCAACCCCAGTACCGCAGTACATAATCCATGGGTTTTGGGTTGAAGTTGGGTCTTGGTCCTGTCCCTCCAACTTATTACCCCCCGTTGTGAACTTAGCAACCCACTAAGTTTAAACCTGTATCAGATAAATACCGAATTTTAGGACCTGTGTATACAGTAAAAACGTCGTGAACTGATTCTAGTGATAAAAATTGTGTTTATATCAATAGTACCTGCACCAGGGAAAAAAATGTATATATACAGATAGTTGATGTACATTTAAAGAAGTTACAAGTCTGTTAAGCGCTACAGTGTGTTTGTGTGTCTCAAGTGTATAAACTTTTTGTTTATTAAAACCCGTGATACAGCGTAGAGGAAACAAATACCATGGACAGACAGGAAAACGCAACAAACAAACAAACAAAAATAATAACGAGGTCATAAAAGACGTTTCACAACAACGGAAAAAAGTTAAAGTTATAAGAAAAACGAAGCAGTCTAAATTTCTTGAACTTGCCTCGAGAAGACAGAGAACTTAGAAATGACTGGACAATTTTAGAGTAGAGAAGGAAGAGAGGAAGGTCAAGAAAAAAATATCTCAGTGAAATGACCAAGTGACATAAAAAATCAATTGAACTGATCAGAAATATCAATGATAGTGTAAGATGGAATAGGATGATCTTAAACTCTAGCTGGAAACAGCATATACAATAATAATATAGTAGAGAGGAAAACGTTGAAAGCGACCGCCTCAGAATATATTTACTAGATAATATATTCTCTGTCCATAAGAAATAGCATCTTATTGGCAGAAATGCAGATGAAGCCACTGTCAACAATTATTGAGGAAAGACGCTGGCGATGGTTGGGACATGTGCTCCGAATGACTGACAACTTACTACCAAAAATAGCACTAAGGTGGACACCACAGGGGAATAGAAGTAAGGGTAGACCAAAAGAGACATGGAGAAGAACAACAGAAAGGATGTTGAGCAATAGAGGGCTCACCTGGGCAAGAGCAGAAAAAAAGGCGAAGGACAAGCATTTGTGGAAAACCCTTGCGGAAACTCCATGTGCCCTGGGCACTTAAGGTTCAGACAGAGAGAGAGAGAGAGAGAGAGAGAGAGAGAGATATTCAGTGTATTGTGAAAGACTGGTATTCTGTGCAGCTAACTAGGGCTCAGAATATATTTGCTAGATAATATACTCACTGTGTATTGTGAAAGATCGGTATTCTGTCCAGCTAAATAGGGCGCAGAATATATTTACTAGATAATATACTCACCGTGTATTATGAAAATCGGTATTCTGTTCAGCTCACTTCTTATCTTATATCTTATATCCTTCCCGTGCTGTTAAACGTCACGTCGGGCTTCCAAGATCGTTTGCCAATTATTCCTGTCTTCGGCGAGTCTTTCAACCTCATCAAGGGATTTATGCTTATTAATTTGGCCTCTCCTAACAATGCCTTCTTTAGAGTTTCTTGTGGTCTGGCTCTTTTTTTTTTACATGTTGTGTTCCACTTGATAGCTTGTTTTGGGATTCTCTGACTGTTTTTTTCTCTTCATGTGACCAACATATGCCGTGTCCTTTTCCTGATCGCCCATGAGATGGTTGTTGTTCAGTCACTTGTTTAATCTCTGCATTGTTCTTGAATTCGCTCCACTTGATGCCGAGTATTTTCCTTAGGCATTTTTTTTTCAAAAGAGTCTAATTTATTGTATATTTCTTTATTATTTTCCAGCATTCGCATGCATAAATGAGGGTGGATATTACATTTGAATTGAATAGTCTTAACTTGGTTTTTGTGCTATTAACTTTTGAACACCATGTTTTCTCAAGATTCTTGAAGATCGATGCTGCTTTTGCAATTCTGGATCTAATTTCCTTTCTGGTGTCATTATTCTGGTCTATATAGCTGCCAAGGTATGCAAATTGATTGACTTCTTTAATATCTGTCCCTTCTATGTGTATTTTTCCATTTTGATTAATGGGACGTTTCATTATTTTTGTTTTATCCTTGTTAATTTCAAGTCCTATTTTGCTAGCCAGTGAAGACAAGCTATCTGTTTTTTCTTGCATGGAATTCACATTGTTACTGATACGAGTTATGTCATCTGCAAAATCAAGATCTTCTAGTTGGGTACCATGTACTCAGTCAATACCTGTGTTACCTGTGCAGAATTTTTTCATTATGAAGTTTATTGTAATTCCAAAAAGTAAAGGATACAGTACACATCTTAGTTTCACGCCTGTTTCAATCTGGAACCATTCACGCATCCCTTCTTCTGTCTTGACTGCACAAACATATCCATTGTAGAAGCCCTTAATGATGTTGACAATTTTAGATGGTATTCAATATAGTCTTAAAATTCTCCACAATAAATCTCAGTGTATACTATCAAATGCCTTTTTAGAGTCTATCATATTCAGTATTAATGGTTTTTGCTTTTCAATATGTTCTTCAAGTATTATTCTGAGAGTAAAGATGTGGTCGAGACAGCTTCTCCCTTTTCGAAATCCTGCTTCTTCTTCTCTCATTGCAGTATCCACTATATCATTAAGTCTATTCAAAAGGGCCTTGGAAAATACTTTTGACACAACTGATATTCAGGTAACTCCTCTTCAATTGTTACAGTCACTAAGGCCTTCATCCGCATGGCTGGTAGATATGTTTGTGTCGAAATTTTAGCATGGCTGGTAGATATGTTTGGTTTTTTGTTTTTTTTTTGGTGTTTTAACAATGATTCATTTTTTTCAATTTAGAAGGAACATTTTCTTCTTTCCAAATTTTATTAAACATTCTCTGTAGTTGTCTCGTGTTGCCACTATTGATAGCTTTTAATATTTCCGGTGTTATTTCATCTTCACCTGCAGCTTTGTTGTTAGCCATTAAATTCAATGCTGTTTCAATTTCATGCAATGTAATTTCATCTAAGTTGACATTTAGTTGTGGGGCTGGTAAGTCGGTTTCAAGGTTTATCATTTCTTTGGGTGTGGTCGATTAAGTATTTCTTGGAAGTGTTCAGCCCATCTTTGCTGTTGGTCTTTAGTTGATGTTAAAAGGAGGACATCTATCGCTCTTCAGAAAGTAAAACAACTAAAGGATCTGTGCCGAGGAATAGACAGAACCACACAAATAAGATTTTTAAGGGCATGCATCTTTCCCATCGCAACATATGCCTGTGAGACCTGGACACTTAACAAAACAGCCGAGAAACACATAAATGCCTTTGAATGTAAATGCTACAGAAGAGTTCTTCACATATCATGGACACAAAAAAGAACAAACATATCCATACTACAAGAAATTAATATTGAAGAAGGCTGGATGGTAAAGAGGATTAAAGAGAGAAAACTTAAATATTCTTGACACATTAAACGGTAGAGAGTTTCCTGCATATAATAGGGTTCCAGTTTTGCTAAGAACTGGTCTTTATTTAGATGCAATAGTACCTGTTAGCATCTTTTGTATGTTATATAAAGTTTTGCTGGCTCCTGTTAGTTGGTGCTTTCTCTGCCTCTTTCGCCATATTGTCTATGTATTCTCTTTTATCCCTTCTAGCTGAACTTTTTACTTTCTTGTCTATGTCTTTGCATGTTGCTGTCGCCAGAGCTTTTCCAAGGTCTGTTTTTACATTCAGCATGTTTAATTTGGCTGCTGCAATTTCATGTATGTACTTCCACGTGTTTTCTAATATCTATGCTTTTCTTTTCTATTTTTTTTTCAGTCTAGCGCTTGGTTTCGCTGCTGTGATTATTAGTATGCTGTAAGAATTCCATAATTCATCTATGCCTATCTCCTCTACATCACTGGGTGTTGTGGAATGATTGGCAAGTTCCTGACTGAAATTACTCTTATTATCCATTTCTTGTAGGCTGTGGCTGTTTGTCTTTCTGTGTACTGATTTCTTGTGTTGGCTTTTCAGTTTTAGTTTTATTTTCCCTAAACACAGGTTGTGATCACTGTTAACATCTGCACCCCTATAAGCCCTTACATCTATGAGAGATGTTCTGTATTGCTTTCTAATAAAAAAAATATCTATCTCGTCTCTAGTTCTATCATCTGGAGATATCCACGTTGTTTTATGTATCTAGTTGTGTGGAAATATTGTGCCTCCAGTGACTATGCCCTCTGTTAGACATATTTCAATTAATCTTTCTCCGTTCTGATTAATCATGTCAGTTTCTTCTTTCCACATTACTTTTTCAACGTCGGTGTTATCTTTCCCTACCTTAGCGTTGAAGTCCCCCATAGCAATTAAGATGTTATGTTTAGGGACTGTGTTGATGATTTGTTGTAATCGGTGATAGAAATCGTCTTTCACATCATTATCTGCATCGTTCGTGGGTGCATAAATCTGTATTATTGTCATTCTTCCGTGTCGTAGGTTGTATCGTGCTCTTATTATGCGACTGTTTACTGGTTCCCATTCTACGAGGCTCTTTGCTGCTACATTTGACATAATAGTACCTACTCCATCTCGATGTTTATCGCCGTCTCTGCCTGAATTTATTATTAACTTACCGTTTTCAGCCGATCTTTTACCTGCTTCTGGCCATCGCATTTCATTGATAGCCAGTACGTCCAGGTGGTATATCTCCATTTCTTTGATGACTTGAGTAGTTTTTGTTGGTGATGCCATCGTTCTTACATTCCAGAATACAATCTTTGTCACATGTTTGGGGCCGACGAATGAGCTCTTCGGAGTTGGAATCCCTGATGCTCGGTTGGTTTCTCTGCGAGTTTCAGTAACAATATATTTTTTCCCCATCCGGAGTCGCTTCTAGATAGGTCGCAGGATAAGGTTGTTAGCCTTATGCCAACTCCCGATACAGGATATGTGACAGATCAAGCAGAAATCCGTTTATTTCTGCATGCCAGGGAGAGCTTTAAAAAGACTGCCGCCATCTTGCACGTCTCACCGGAAGACACTAGCTAACTCATTCATTCATTCATTCATTTGCATGTTCCTTGAGGAACCTTTCCTACCAAACAGCACTCTTGTAGGCCTCTCGGTTTTGAGCAAGATATCCTGCTGCTGAAGCATCTATCTGCAGATCCTCAACGATGTTTTTCAGCCATCTTCGCCTTGGTCTTCCTCTCTTTCTTTTTCCTATTATGTACCCTTCCAAGACGGTCTTCTCTAGATTATCATGACGTTTAATGTGTCAAGAATATTTAAGTTTTCTCTCTTTAATCCTCTTTACCATCCAGCCTTCTTCAGTATTAATTTCTTGTAGTATGGATATGTTTGTTCTTTTTTGTGTCCATGATATGTGAAGAACTCTTCTGTAGCATTTACATTCAAAGGCATTTATGTGTTTCTCGGCTGTTTTGTTAAGTGTCCAGGTCTCACAGGCGTATGTTGCGATGGGAAAGATGCATGCCCTTAAAAATCTTATTTGCGTGGTTCTGTCTATTCCTCGGCACAGATCCTTTAGTTGTTTTACTTTCTGAAGAGCGATAGATGTCCTCCTTTTAATTTCCCTCATTTTATCTCCATTATTTGTTAGTAGTGATCAAAGATATTGAAAACTCTCCACTTATTCCAGTTTTTCCTCATTGATACATATTTCAGCTGCCTTGTTTGTTTTGTCAGTTGTCATCAATTTAGTTTTCTTCGCATTAAGATAGAAGTTTGCTCTTCGCTGTTCTTGCGGACTGACATAATTAGTTTTTCCATTCCTTTGTGTGTTGTGTACAGTAGTACTGTGTTATCAGCATATCTATACCTGGTGTTTCATAACCTCCACTGTTATGGCATCGTAATATTAATCGTCTACATCTTCTCTAACATTCCTCATTATATTTTCAGCATACAAATTAAATAAGTAAAGAATCTGTACAGAGGAGCAGACAGAACCACAGAAATAAATTTTAAGGGCATGCATCTTTCCCATCGCAACATATGCCTGTGAGACCTGGACACTTAGCAAAACAGCTGAGAAACATAAATGCCTTTGAATGTAAATGCTACAGAAGAGTTCTCCAAATATCGTAGACACAAAAAAAAAGAACAAATATATCCATACTACACGAAATTAATATTGAAGAAGGCTGGATGGTAAAGAGGATTAAGAGAGAAAACTTGAATATTTTGGACACATTAAACGTCATGATAATTTAGAGAAGACCGTATTGGAAGGATACATAATGGGAAAAAGAAAAAAGAGGAAGACCAAAACGAAGATGGCTGCAAGACATAGTTGACGATCTGCAAATGGATGCAGCAGCAGCAGCCCATCTTGCTCACAACCGAGAGGCCTACAGGAGTGCTGTCTGGGAGGCAAAGTTCTGCAAGGGACATGCAAATGAATGAATGAATGAAGTTAAATAAGTAAGGAGACAATATGCACGCCTGAGGGAGCCCTTGTTTTATGTTAAACCAAGTAGTTGTTTCACCATTTATTCTTTTGTTCAGGGTGAAACCTTTATTTTTACTTTCACGAATCACGACGTCCATAAGAGCATGTAGCTCCCCTTCACTTTTAGCAGTCAGGACTGTGTCGTCTGCATATCTTAAGTTGTTAAGGTTGAACCCGCCAGCTGATATTCCTGGCATTTGCTCTGTATTTCTCATTATGTTTTCGCTGTACAAGGAGAAGAGGTCATGAGATAGAACACATCCATGTCTCACTCCCAATTTTATGTTTTGGAATACTCCGATATGGTTCTCAACCCTCATTGCTGCTGATTGCAATATATGTTTTTGATACGTTTCACTTCTTTCCCATCTAAGCTGATGTCTTCGAGCATTCTTAGAATTTCTGTGTGTCTCACTTTATCAGATCATACTGTTATGAGAAGAGTCAGGAGCAAAATAAAACTAGAAATCGCTGAATAGCAGTGCGGCTTCGTCGAAGGAAAAGGTACAGGTAACTCCAAATATATAATAAGAACATTGACGGAGAGATCAATAGAAGCAAAGATGAACCTATACTTATACTTGTAATTTTACCTTTACTTATATTATATTATATTATATTATATTATATTATTATATTATATTATAAACGAAAATAAATGGGTAAATTTAATTGAGTAATACAACAGTAATTGATAGTAATTACTTTATTAAGTCACATAAAAATATCATCATCATCATCATCGTCCTTATCATCATCATCATCATCATCATCAGTATTTGAGGGACCAGGTTTATAAAATGATACTGATGCTTCGTCTCCTGCAGACTTTGATGATGTCCAACCATTATCTTCTTATCTTTATTGCTCAGAGGAGAGACGTGTAAGAGCAACAACATTTTCTGTTTTCGGAAGTTGAATTTGACCATTAGAGACATCAGGAAGAGTTTCTGGGCTAATTTGATTTCTCAGTTTAGATCTGACCAGATTCATGGTGCTAAAGAGCTCTGTGTCAGCATTTGTGTATGGTTTTATTAGTGCAGAGATAAAACAAATGTACAAAGCTCTTACATGGATTACGTCCCCTGACATCTCTGCATTGTTTCACTTCAGATCTCTGTGTCTTGCTTATTAATCCAGTCCACTTTCTGAATCTTGTTACCTGGTATTCTGCTTTTGTTATTGCATTTTCAGATGCATTTGAACATTTCATTTCAACACTCAAATATAATGAAGTGCTACCTTCATTATCAACTGAATCTGGGGAGGCCCCAGCTTTCAATAAAATTTCAGCAACCTCTTTATGCCCTTTATTAGCAGACCAGTGTATTCCAAGAAATTCTTAATCGACCACAACCAAAAGAACTGTTAAACCTTGAAACCGATATACTAGCCCCACAAATAAATGTCAACCTAGATGAAATTAAATTGCATGAAATTGAAACAGCAGTGAATTTAATGGCTAACAACAAAGCTGCAGGTGAAGATGAAATAACACCCGAAATGCTAAAAGCTATAAAGAGTGACAACATGAGACAACTACAGAGAATGTTTAATAAAATTTGGAAAGAAGAAAATATCCTTCTATATGGAAAAAAGGAATCACTGTTAAAATACCAAAAAAGGCAACCTTACTGACTGTAACAATTGGAGAGGAGCAACCTTAATATCAGTTGTCTGAAAAGTATTTTGCAAGGTTATTTTGAATAGACTAAAGATATAATGGATACCGCAACGAGACAAAAAAGCAGGATTTCGAAAAGGGAGAAGCTGTCTCGACCAGATCTTTACTCTAAAAACACTCTTTACTTGAAGAACATATTGAAAAGCAAAAACCATTAATACTGAATATCACAGACTTTAAAAAAGCATTTGATAGCATAAACAGAGATTTATTGTGGAGAATGTTAAGTCTATATAGAATACCATCTAAAATTTTCAGCATCATTAAGGACTTCTACTATGGATATGTTTGTGCAGTCAAGACAGAAAAAGGGATGAGTGAATCGTTCCAGATTGAAACAGGCGTGAAACAAGGATATATACTGTCTCCTTTGCTTTTTGGGATTACAATAGACTTCATAATGAAAAAATGCTGCACAGGTAACACAGGTATTGATTGGGTACATGGGACCCAACTAGAAGATCTTGATTTTGCTGATGATATAACTCTTATCAGCAACAATGTGAATTCCATGCAAGAAAAAACAGATAGCCTGTCTTCACTGGCTAGCAAAATAGACTTGAAATTAACAAGGATAAAACAAAAATAATGAAACTTCCCATTAATCAAAATGGAAAAATACACATAGAAGGGACAGATATTAAAGAAGTCAATCAATTTGCATACCTTGGCAGCTACATAGACCAGGATGGTGACACTAGAAAGGAAGTTAGAATCAGAATTGCTAAAAGCAGCATCGATCTTCAAGAATCTTGAGAACATATGGAATTCAAAAGTTATAAGCACAAAAAGCAAGTTACGACTATTCAATTCAAAATTAATATCCACCCTCATTTATGCATGCGAAAGCTGGAAAACCACTAAAGAAATATACAAGAAATTAGACTCTTTTGAAAAAACATGCCTAAGGAAAATACTCGGCATCAAGTGGAACGAATTCAAGAACAATGCAGAGATAAGTCAGATGACTGAACAACAACCAGTCTCATGGGTGATCAGGAAAAGGAGATGGACATATGTTGGTCACTTGATGAGAAGAAATGATCAGAGAATCCCAAAACAAGCTATCAAGTGGAACACAACAGGCCAAAGAAAAAGAGGCAGACCACGTGAAACTCTGAAGAGGACATTGTTAAGAGAGGCCAAATTAACAGGCATAAAATCCCTTGATGAGGTTGAAAGACTCCCCGAAGACAGGAAAAATTGGCAAACTACTTTGCGAGCCCTGTGTGAC